>SJYX01016899.1:232006-255799 GCA_006410675.1 Oreotragus oreotragus
CGAGGCAGGAATTTCACAACAAGTTTTTCTAAAAAAAAAAAAAAAAAAAAAAGCCACCACAGCCAAAAAACCAAATCAATCCTATGATTTGATCAGCAGAGGTGACCTGGAATGTTAGGAATCAAATTTTATTTCATAATAAAGGATATTTCACTTACTTTTTGGATAATTTCTTCCACAGAAAATTTAAGGCGGTACTTATGTCCTCTTCCTGGAATATCCTAAAATTAAGAAAATGTGTTTTTATAACAACAAATATATAACAACAAAATAAAGTCTTTAGAGGAATCCATTCTCTTTTGATGGGGCCGGGGGAAGCTGACTGTCGGAGGTAAATGACTAAAGCCTTAGACCTCGAGCAAGGCATGTCACCGTGTGTGTGACGTCTAATTTAGCAGGTCTTCTAAGCAGGGTTATTTTGGATAAGAACAAGAGTGGGATAAAAGCATATATAATAGGTTATAATTCACTTTCAATCATCAGAGAACGCTGGCATCTGGATCCGTGACCCTGAGTTCCACATAAGAAATTTTAACATTTTTAATTCTAAAGATAACAAATAGGATACCCACTGAAAAGATTTTTCATAAAGCCTCCAAACAGAATTCCATTTTGAGGCCGATTACTGCAAAGTGATTAGAGATGTTAAGTACTGCTTTTCCTTGTGTATTAGTGGACCTGCGGAATGAGACTACAATGAATTTTATAACACTAAGACAAACATTTAGGCACTTCACTTTTGAATCAGGATACAATTGAAAGTTTATACCTAATTATGTTACCTGGTGTGGTTTTGAAATATGTACTCCCTGTTAGCTCTTATAGACTGTTAGCAGTTAAAATTCTGTCAGATCCATTAGATTTCAGTAAAATGGAAACAAGCTTAGTGTTTGCTAAGGTCTTAAGCATAGCACTTAATTTAACCCGTTAGCCAGAGAGAGCCCATCACTCACAGCAGTCAATAGCAGTAGTGTTTGGGTGGCTGAAGTGAAGCTTCAACCCACGGTTCCTTCACTCTGACTTCGTTTTGTCAGCTTCTGTTGGGTTTTTTTGTTTGTTTACCCTTCGTTTTGGTCAAATGAACAAATTGGTCTTAAAATTTAGGCAGTGAAGAATCTCAGGCAAGACCAGAGCTTTTGTTGGTCCAGATTGGAGCAGTAGATGAGAAACATGGTACCAGTTTTAAGAAACTTTTGAAAATGGTTCCTATAGGTTTCACTTGAGGAAAGGGGAGAAGCCGCCCCAAACCGAGAACATTTATCAATTTCCTTATAATAGTGCCCATAAAAACTGTATCAGTGTGTGTTTCCCTGTGAAAACAATAAACAGCCCCGGGGCTGCCCCGAGAGGCTAGAGAAATGCCAGCAACGCCAGCTTCTTTAGAGAGACGGCAGCAGTGAGACCCGAAACAGGCGTGGTGTCTGGGGGAGTTGGGAGCGGAGGGAAGGGAGGGAATTCTCGCCGGTGCCCCCACCGCCCTCTGCCTGACTCACCTCCAGGCTGGCTTGTTTGACTGTCTGCACCAGGAACACCTTGTGGGGAGTCCCCTGCTGGTAGTTGATGCAGCTCTCTACCACCGAGGCCGCCCTGGCGGCCGGGTAGTGGGTCGGAGGGATTTCCATTCTTGCTGAGTGTTGGCTGGGCTTGCGAGCGTCCGCGTCCCCGTCCCCGTCCTGCCTGCTGCTGGGCACCCCAGCCGGAAAAGTCCTCCCGCCGTCTTGGGGCTGGGCGTGGGCTGGGGCGGGGTCACCAGCTCCTTCCCGCTCTCTCTTCCCTCCTTCCGATTCTGAAAGCAGCTGCCTGGGAGCTGGCTCCTCCAGGGCCCCTTGGAGCCCCGCCCTGCTGCCGCCTGCAATTGCTCTCCGGTTCCTGCACTGAGAGCCCCCTCCTCCTTTGAGTGGGGGTAGGGAGGGAATCGGGGAGGGGGGTGGGTTGTCCAGGACTACATCCTTCCTTTTATTAACCTTAACAGAAGCGCGGGGAGGGGCTTTTTGGCTTTTGCCTTACTGCAGCGTCGCTTCTTGGGCTTCGTTTCGAGTTTCCTCTCCGTGAAAAAAGTCTGGTTGCTTCACTTGCAGACTGGAGCAACTTCTTTATCCACCATCCAGTGTCAGGCTGGGGGCAAAGTCCAGAGGAGCTCCCAGTAGTGAGTCATTGTGATTCCTTCTTTTCCCTCTCCTTTCCAGGAACAAGCTTGCTCAGTTCTGCCCAAATCAAGGTTTGAAAGACTGCAAGCAATGGCACCCCACTCCAGTACTCTTGCCTGGCAAATCCCATGGGCGGAGGAGCCTGGTAGGCTGCAGTCCATGGGGTCGCTAGGAGTCGGACACGACTGAGCGACTTCACTTTCACTTTTCACTTTCATGCATTGGACAGGGAAATGGCAACCCACTCCAGTGTTCTTGCCTGGAGAATCCCAGGGACGGGGGAGCCTGGTGGGCTGCCGTCTCTGGGGTCGCAGAATCGGACACGACTGAAGCGACTTAGCAGCAGCAGCAAGCGATGGCATTAATTTGGAGGATTATGTAATTTAGGGCAGGGGAATTTTAAAAGATACTTGGACCCTTCTCTTCCTTTGCTAATCTTAGATAAGATTTTGATCACACTGTCCTTCCAACTTTCTGGATCACTTTGAAAGAGGATTAAAACATAGTTTAAAACCGAGTTTATACAAGGCACTACATTTAAGTACTTCTGACAAAAGCAGTTTTTAAAAGCTCCGTAAGGAAGCACAAACTTTTAGTAAGTCAGTGCCTTTCTGCTCTTCAGGTCTCTTAATTACCTTTTTCTGTCACTTTAAAGTAGACTGTTCTTAAGAAATGTTATTGAACTGGCAGCTAAGATTCGTTTTCTTCAGATATGTAACCAAACTGACATTGTAGCTTGTTGGTTTAGAAATAAAGATTCTTAGGTATTTTTCCCAAAATGGATTTTGAAGGTTCTTTGGGTATATATATATGTTGTGTTGCTTTAAAAAAATTTTTTTAATGTATTTGTAATGTGTATTTCAAATGCCCTTTTAAATTCATTAATAAAGTCTTTTGAGTAAATAGATTTTTTTTTAAGAATAGTAAGTAGTAAGGCATTCCCATCTTTTCTAGTTATATTAGCCAACAGCTGTCAAGTAACTAGAGAAAGAAAGGGTTTCGTTTCTCCTCTTAAGGCTTTTTCTGAAAAATTGAAAGCTGTTTTCCTTCTTTTGATGGAGGGGCCAGTGACTCATTCATCTAACAGCCAACCTCTTAGATAGTTGTTTGTGTGTGTTTTTAATAGTTGTACGATTTATGTGCTCCTTTGATAGTGCCCAAGAAAGAATGGTCAAATACATTCTAATTACATAGATCTTTTTGCTGAAAATGAAATTTTAAAGTTTCACATGCAGCTAGTTAACATCTGTGTTATTATCAGTTAGAGTTGTAAGAAATACGGTATGTGAGCCCTCCAAAGTCACCAGTTTGGAGCTTTAAGAATGTAATTACCATCTCTGTAGATCAAGGCTAGTAATAGAGGTGCTGGGTGACAGACAGTATCAGGTGTTTATTTGCTAAAAGCACACTTACCAATTTAGGTTCTTTTAAAATATTATATTATTGCTCAGTCATGTCTGACTCTTTGAACCCCATAGACTGTAAACTGCCAGGCTTCTCTGTCTATGGAATTCTCCGGGCAAGAATACTGGAGTGAGTAGCTGTTTCCTTCTCCAGGGGATCTTCCCTACTTAGGGACCGAACCTGGGTCTCCCGCATTGCAGACTGAGCCGCCAGGGGAGCGCATAGTAAAACCTTTAAGCTGCCTGTGTAGATGTTAAATAAACTGCGTTAATAGAATCTTATCCCGATAGAGTCCTTGAGATCTTAGTTTCTTCATAAAATTTCATTAATGGTTAGTCAAGAGATCATTATCCTCAAAGCTGAATAATGTATGAGTTACCTTGAAAGTAGCAAAATTATTATAAGTCTCTGGGATCATGCAAATTAAATTATTGTTTTAAATAACTATGAAAATAAGTAAAAACACCTATGGCTTGCAACTTTGGTAAGACTATAAAGTCAAAATAAATCTACAAAATAAGATAAACAGTAAAACCAACACAATTCTAATTAACATTAATGTTTATGTGAGAGATGATGTTTTGCCAAAGTGAAACTCTTTCACAGAATGCCAGTGGTCTGACCACAAGAGCATGGATCCTTTTACCTTCAGCATGTCTATTCACTGCCTACCAAGTGGTGTCTTAGTTCTTCTGCTTCTCTAAGCTCCAGGAAAATCTCTTTGTGCAGCAAGCGTCCTTTTAAGGCTTTTGAGTTGAATGCATCATGTGCAGGTTAAATCCGTTTACATTCTTACTGTCCTAGAAACATGTTTGATTGTTGGTGCAAATTCTGGCTCTGCCACTTAAGAGTTGCGGCACATTTGGCAAGTTACTTAGCTTCTCTGACCCTCAGGTTTCTCACCCGTAAAATAATGATTAAAAAAATAGTGCCAACTTCATGGGTCTGTGGTGAAGAATAAGTACTACAGTCCATAGAAAGCACTTAGCACAAGCCTGGCACTTGCATCCTCTTCTTTGGCATCCACTTGGTTATAAACTCAGCCAGGATCCCTGAAACTGCATGGATAACTCGTTTGAAAGCTGGTCCTCCAGGGCACTGCTGTCCATTGGAACTTTATGCAGCAGTGGAAATGTTTTGGCAGTTGCTGTCCTGGACAGTAGCCACTCTCCACACTTGCCTGTTGATCATTTGCAATGTGACTGGTGCAATTAAGGAAATGAATTTTAAATTTTGTTTAATTTTAATTAACTTCAATTAAATATCCATGGTTAGTGATTATCATATAAACAGCACAGATCTAGAGTATGTTGTATGGATATTATTATTAAATTGAAAACAAAATTTACATTTTCTTGGAGAACTTGAGCATACCTGAGAATGTCAGTGGACCCGTTTTGAAATCCGTTAGTAATTCTGTGGTGATTTGGCAGTTATTTCTCTTCTGCTGTCCTTTTGGTTCTGATATCTGTTTACCTTTCAGCATTGTTTTCTCCAGCCCGTCCTGAAACTCTTGGCAACTGCAACATTATTTAAAGGCAATTCATCAGGCACATTCACACTTAGGCTCTCTATGAAAACTCATCCCAAGCTGACATCTCCTACTGAAATTGCTATTTACTTCTGCCAGGCCATTCAGAGATCTCTATGCAGGAACAGATGTTCATTAATGTCCACTTACCTGCAGTTATCTGTAGACAACTTTGAAAGCAGGCAGCTTCTTCCATCTTATGGTCTTGAGGAAGGTTGCAGTTTAAAAGAAAAATGCCTTGCAAACAGTAGAAACTCATGAAATGTTTTTTAAGTGATACAGTAGCCTATATTTACATATATTTAATATGCATGCAAGATGCTTATGCCATCTTATTAATGTTGGCTTTAATAATTTGAAGTAAACACTGACCTGTGTCTATATATGTGTCTATTTGGAGGACTTGACTTACGTTAATTGTGATGAGTCTGCCATTAATCATTTTCAGGTGTTAGTTATCCTTCCTGAAACTCCCCTTTTTGTATTTTCTTAGTCCATAGTGTCCAAGTTGTAAAATCAAATAACTATCTGAGTGAATTGCTTGCATAACTCCTATTTTCAGATAACTGTCCTCAGAGAGATTCAGGACAGAACCCTGTGTCCCAGGGAAACAGAGCCCTGTTTCCAAAAGAAAATGGGTAAGCTTTTTGGAATGTAGGTTAGAATAAGAAACTTCCGCTGACTTTTTATTTTAACACTTTTACTTTCTACTTGTGAAATTCAGATAAATTAGCAGAATTAAAACCATGGATTACTTGATGGAGTACCCCACCTCTAAGTAAGAACAGAAAGGAGCGAATTCCTTTTTAAATAAATTCTATAATAAAATTTTATAGCAAGGCCATCCTATTTGAAGGAAGAAGTAAAACTGATGACAGGTGGTTTTTCATTTCAGCTAGTAGGAGTTTATTTCATTTTGGTAATTACACTATGTTGATTTTTTTTTCTTCTCATATTACTTTCAGGTTTGACTTTACACATAAAAAACAATCAGGTGGTGCAGGCCAGTTTGGAAAAGTGATAGGTGTACTGGAGCCTCTGGACCCAGAGAACTACACTAAGTTGGAGTTTTCAGATGAAACATTTGGGTCAAATGTACCAAAGCAGTTTGTGCCTGCTGTGGAAAAGGTAAAAACAAACAAAGCCTTTATTGCATTAAAAAAAATAAAAAACAGTGTATTAGATATCAAATCATATTGCTATCATGTCTTCTGTGGTTCATTTTTGTTCCGGTCCTGCTTCTTTATCTGATTAAGCTCTCCATCTGGTTTAGAATCATTAAGTTCAAGAGCTATAAATATAAGCTATGACAATGAGAGGAAATCATTCTGTTTCTGAATCATAGTTATTGCATTTCTCTTGATAAATTGAAACTACTTGATTGATTATAATTAGCAGTTGAAATTTTCAGTAGTCGTTAGGGGTTTGTGAAAGTTTTACATATAGTACCCTTGTAGTAGAATGGTCATGGATTAAGATTTCCAGCACCTGCGTGTGTTGTTATCTCTGCTAATGATTAATATGTCCTTGGGTAAATCACAGTGTTCAGAGCCACTTCCTTTTGTAAATTGAGCATACAATACTTAATCCTGAACCCCTCACAAAATCAAGGATTGGATAAGACTCTGACATTTCTTTGGGAATTGTGAGGTGCTTTGCACATATAAGGGGTTATTTGTGTTTTGCTAGCTTTCTACATCACTGGCTTTAAGACTGTTGTAAACCTTTAGCAACTGTCTGTTCGTAAAGATTGAGGTTATTTTTTAAAATCTTTTATCTTAGAAGTCTTTATTAACAGATCATGATTTTGGTTTTAGCATTAATTGTGGTAGCAGTTTTTGTGATCATCCATTATACTTAATTTCAAAACAGTATTTTGTCATTCACACAAATGAATGTGTCATTCACACAAATTTAAATTATCTTTTATTCTCCAAGATTAACATAGGTGAATGAAAGCTTAGATATTTTGCAGCATTCAGAGTTTACAATTTTGAAATGTCAGAAATATATTGTACTACATGTGCAACTGTGTAAACTAACTTGAATTGTAGAAGCTCTACAAGTATTTAATGAATGAAAAAGAACTGCACACATATCAAATTACACTCTTTAAATATGTATAATTTATTGTATATCAGTTATATCTCATTAAAGCTGTGTCTTAAGAGTTGCTTTGGAAAAATGAAATTAGTTTTTAATTTTAGTTCTTACATTGTGTAGCACAAAAATTATTATGTAGTGGTCTGCCAGTGAGTCAGAACAGTGATAGATACAGAGTAGGAGCTTAAGACACAGCTGCTGATGTCAGTTTTGATTAAAGTTTTACTTTAGGGAATTTTTTAGATTTGCCTTTCCTCTGTTTACACCTTGTAAAACTAAGATCATGCTGACTCAATAATGTATCATGAGAGTTTAGTAATTCTTGAATATTAGGTTATGAGAAAGTGATTGCTAACACTCAGCATCATTTTCAAACCATTTAATACTTTTAAGTAATAAATAGACCGTTCCAAAGGATTGCTCATCTACATTCCACAATAATAAAGCTTAAATAGGCTGTTCAACTTTAAAGGAATTTTTTTTAATGACATATACATGAAAATGTTAAACTTCTGAATACTAAAATGTTTGAGGGTTTTTCTTAATGCGTCTGCAAGTGAAGAGACTCTCAAGAAGCTTGTTCATTAACAGGGCTTTTTGGATGCCTGCGAGAAGGGCCCTTTGTCTGGTCACAAGCTCTCTGGGCTCCGGTTTGTTCTGCAAGATGGAGCACATCACATGGTGGATTCCAATGAAATCTCTTTCATCCGTGCAGGAGAAGGTGCTCTTAAACAAGGTATGCTGCGCCGGGCACCTGCCCCATCGATGATCTGCTTCCCTAGTGGACCATCAGAGCCACAGAAGGTGGCCCTATATTGCTAGGGCTTCCTCCCAACACCCCCCACTCCTTCTTCCCCCTTCCCCTGGGGCAGTAGGCGGCACACCAGGGAACAAGATAGGTTCTGGACAGGTATTCATAGAATCAGTGTGAGGATAGATTACTGTGTTTTCTTTTTTACAAAACTAAGATCCTACTTTGTTCTCCTCAATTATCTGTTACTTTTCATATGTTTAAATTCGTAGATAATCTACAAGCTGTATTTTTAATAGAGAAGACAAATGCTTAGAATTTTAAGAAATATTTTAAAGAAACATTAACTATAGTCATGCTGTTCTTAGTGATTTATTCAGATGTCAGAAAATTATAAATTTGTAAACAGTTTTTTCACGTATGACATGGTAGGCTTTTAGGCATTTGAAAGAATTCAGTAAACCTTATTCTCAGTGCAGATTTCTTACTAAACTGCTAAAATTGTCAACCTTTCTCACAAGGATAATAATGTGTATTAAAACCCTGATGATACCAGAACCATAAACAATTGCAAGTATATCTGATTGATTGCTTTTAAGAGAGAAAAGCAAGTGATACAGCAGTTTGATATCAGGGTTATTCAACAAAAGAATTTTAAGTTACAACTGAAAGTCAGAAAATTCATTCTGTTGTCATCTCTTCCATATCCATTATATGATGAATCATTAGTTATGTCCCTAAGTGTGTTTTCACAGAAAATCACATTATAATTCATAAAACATTTCATAAATATTTTTATCAAAGAGGGTCAAAATGGACAGCAGAAAATTCTAACACTTCATTTCCAGGCATTCAGAGAATCAGGATTTTATTGATTTTGTTTGAATTTTGGACTTGGTTGTTTTTAGTCTGTTTGTATCTGTGATCAGGTGTGGGGCAACGGCTGGAGAAGGTTGCTTATGATTTGACCAAGCCGCTAATTCCTTATTTTACTTAATGGGAGCCACTAGTTATTTGTTATTTCATTTCCTAGTTGTGAAAGAGTAAAAGAATCCTTCATTTTCTTTATGCCAGCTAGCTATCTATTAAAAATGCAGTTGAAATCTATGATCTAGAAACTTTGTCACAATCTGACAATTGTGTTAATAGGAAAAGGGAAATAAAGTCACAAAGTAAAATTTTATTAGGCATGACAGAGAAGGAAATGGCAACCCACTCCAGTATTTTTGCCTAGAAAATCCTGTGGACAGAGGAGCCTGGTGGACTGCCAGCTGTCTGTGGGGTCACACAGAGTTGGACATGACTGAAGCAACTTAGCAGCAGCAGCAGATTATAACACCTGCCTTTTGCTTTCAAAGGTGTTTACTACTTTAATAAGTCTTAAATTGACAATTTAGTTGTAATCACTTTATAGTTTTCTCAGCTTTATTGAGGTGCTGTTGACAAAACTGAAATATTTTAAGTGATGATTTGATAAACGTATGCATTGTGATACTTTTTTTAGTATAGTTAGGACAAATTAGAAATCACCAACTATTCTATCCTGGAAATAGATAGCTTTCCTGGATAGAGGTTACATAAAGCCAGATAACTGGTAAAATCAATAAAGAGCATCATGCTTTTCAGTTGTACCTATATGAAATATAAATAAATGTAGATTAGATGTCCATAATATACACATACGTATATCCATGAAAAAAAATCTGTATGTCTATGAATATTAATTAAGCAGATATGTACCATTTAGTTTTTAAATACGTAAGTTTGCAGATATTCTTATGTGTGATTAATTGCCTGATAGGGAAGCAAAGGAAAAGCACTAGATGATAATATAACTGAGGAGTATTGTGGGGCTTTTTTGCCAGAAAAATATGTGCAAATAAACAGGCTGCTAGCATGAAAAATGAGTTACTTTGCTGTTTCATCATCTGATTCTTTTTTCTCCATGATTAAAAGATAAAAGTGTAAAAGAATAAAAAAAAATTTGCTGGGCTCTTAAGAAAATCAGCTTTTCATGCAACATACCTCCACTGATTATCATATGAGAGTTTTAAGGTGGTAAATGTTGATAATTGAGCTTAATATCAGATTAACTTATACTTTTGAACTATTATCAAAATTGGAAGAAAAATAGTTCATGTTCTCATATGTTTTTAATTTTAAAAAGTGAAAACTGGAACTATATTCAGTCACAATTTAAACTTTATCCCTGAAATTAATCAGTGATATAACTAAAACTGAAACGTGAGATTAAATGTTCTTTCAGGGATTTCACCCCATGGATGTTAACCATTACCATCATTTTCTTTTCTTAATTTTTCATTTTCTGCCCTGGTCTTTTTTGCAGCATGCAGGATCTTTGATCTTCTCTGTAGCTGCAGGATATTTTTAGTTGTGGCACGTGGGATCTTTAGTTGCGACATTTGAATTCTTTTAATTGCAGCATTCAAATTCTTAGTTGCAGGATGTGGGATCTAGTTCCCTGACCAGGGATTGAAGCCAGACCCCTGCACTGGGAGTGCAGAGTCTTAGCCAGTGGACCACCAGGGAAGTCCCACCATCATTTGCTTTGGCCAATATTTAGACCACTGTGCTTGGTCTCCCCACAAACATTTAATGTGTAGTTACTCCACAGGAGAAATAAAGGCCTACCCAGGATTACGTTAGCTCATTGTACTCATCATTGTCCCTTTTTTGATCTCCTGGGCTGAGTTTGAATCCTGGCTCTTCTTCATACTTAACTCTGTGGAAATGGGCATGTCCAGCTGCTTGCAGATAGTAATTCCACACTATTAAATCAGAATGTACTTAAACATTGCACAGGCTTCCCAGGTGGTGCTAGTGGTAAAGAACCTGACTGTCAGTGCAGGAGACATAAGAGACACAGGTTCGATCCCTGAGTCAGGAAGATCCCCTGGGGGATGACACGACAACCCGCTCCAGTATTCTTGCCTGGAGAATTCCATGGACAGAGGAACCTGTTGGGCAATAGTCCGTGGGATCATGAAGAGTCAGACACGACTGAAGTGACTTAGCACACAACACACTTGCACATATGTGTCTGGGCTTATCCCTCTTCCCTTCATATTACCTTTGACCTGTTCCGTGCCACCCATTCCCAGATTTCTGTCTCAGAGAAGTCACAGTAACATTTATTGATGACTTTTGTGCTGTGTAATAATATTATGCTAAGTACATGAATTATCATATCTTCCACAGTGACCCGATAGTTGAGAAAACCGAGACTCGAGTAGTTAAGCGAATGACCCAAGGCTACGTGTTAGTTAGTGGTGGGGCTGAGAGTTAAACCCTCACCAGGGTCCTAGCCCTTGACCACCTCCTCTCAAAACTCTTTGGCGCCCAGCGTGGTGTTTTCAGCTTTATCCCTCGTGGACTGAAATAGAAACATTACCACTTCTCCCCACCACGTTAGACTTAAAGGTCTTGTGATGGATGGTGTGGATATTTTCACTTCCTGCTATTCTACTTCAGGAAAAATTGCTTTTAGGACTTGGCTGCCATGTGACTATTGAAAAATGGCAGGATGAATTAGCTCTGGAGTCTTGTCATTACGGAATGGGATAGAGAAAAGCATGAAGAAGGGCAAGTGAATCAGAAGGTGGATTTAGGAAGAAAGAAGGAATTAAAAGGAGGGTGGGAGAATATGAAACAGAACTGGACAGGTCGCCCTCAGCAGTTAAGGGATGGACACTGTATACTTGGCCCCTTCTTTCCCTTTAGGATATGATGACTCTTTCACACTTTGGCTCTTTTATATTACTGACCTTTTGAAAACACTAGATAACATGTAACTAAATATGTCTGTTCACATCCCTGTTTCTGGGTACCCCTGTGCATGTGTGCTCAGCCATGTCTGAGTCTTTGCAACCCCGTGGACTGTATAGCCCACCAGGCTCCTCTGTCTATGGGATTCTCCAGGCAAGAATACTGGAGTGAGTTGCCATGCCCTCCAGGGGATGTTCTCAGCCCAAGGATTGAACCTGCATCTCCTACGTCTCTTGCATTGACAGGCAGGTTCTTTACCACTAGCACCACCTGGGTTCTGCATTAATTACATTTATTTAGAGCCAAGGATGGAGAAGGCACCCCACTCCAGTACTCTTGCCTGGAAAGTCCCAGGGACGGGGGAGCCTGGTAGGCTGCCGTCTGTGGGGTCGCACAGTCGGACGCGACTGAAGCGACTTAGCAGCAGCAGAACCAAGAAAGCCCAGCCACTGTGGTAACCCAGGAAGTTACAGGAAATAGAGCTGCTTGTACAGTCTAGAATTTTCAGTCTGAACTGCTTTAGATGTCGACCTAGAATTCTGCAGGGCCTCACGACACTGAGGCATCTGCAGAGCTCACTTATCCCTCTTTTGAAATCAAAACTCACTAATTAGGACTAACGAGTCAGAGGTAGGTCTGAGCTAAGATATGATTTGAACTAGAAACTATTTCAAAGAAATCCAAGTATATTAAGTGGCTGTTCTAAGTATTGCACTTAAGTTAGTATCTTTAGAACAAGTGCTTTAAGGGATATACGAGAGTAATTGCTGACTAGTCCATCATAAGCAGCTGATGCTTGGAAAATCAACGATGTTTTGGAAAATTAGGTGCTTCTTTATCCCCTTTCGTGCTTTGTTGAACGGCTTTTTCACGTTGCTTATTTGGGGCCGCACCGGCTCTCCGTTGCTGTGAGGGCTTTCTCAAGCTGCAGTGAGAGGGCCTGCTGCTCGTTGTGCGCACGGGCTTCTTGCTGCGGAGCTCTCTGGTGGAGCGCGGCTCCAGGCTCACCAGCTGCAGTAGTCCCGCGTATGTTCTCAGAAGCTGTGGCCCACAGGCCTAGTTGTTCCATGGCATTTGGAATCTTCCTGAATCGGATCAAACCTGCATCTCCTGCACTGGCAGGCAGATTCTTACCCACTGTACCACCAGGGACATCCTGCTTCAAGTCTTTAAAGATAATCCATCCAGTCTGAGGCTGAAGTATTACTCCATACTGTCATAATGTCCATATTAAATTTGAGTGTTGGAAGTTACATTCTCTCCACATTGTTACATTTCTCCCTTAAGCATCTGTTACAGTAAGAAGTATTCTGGTTACGTACTAAGTGGGACTAAAAAAAAATAAGTGTAGGCATACACATTGGGGTATACTGCTTAAATGACCATTAGCATCTCAGCCAGTGTCTTTATTATGTAGGTGAAGAAACTCAATAACTGGATTGATTGTGTTTTTCCAAAAGGCATGTCACTTATTAGAGGCAGAGTAGAAAGCAGACACTTGTATTTTTAGCTATCAGGTATTGAAGTTGTTTAGCTTAGACAGATCTCAGGCCTGACTTGATTATTGTCGCCAAGTATAAATGTCTGCCAGGGACCAACAAGAAAGGGTTGATTTACCTAGGTCAGAGACTCAACAGCTAGTGAAGGATTTCAGAAAGAATTAGTGACCGTGAACTGCATAATTTAAGTGGGAAAGGAGTTTATTGAATGTTGTTCTAAGACCCCTTTTATATTATTCTCTGCAACCTCATGATTTTTAAGGATAGAGAATGGTAATGGACATACTAATATTAGAATTAAGTGTTGTCTTTCTGGAAGTTCCATTTAAAAGAGTGGCTGCTACTGCTGCTAGAAAAATGAGTCCAGATCAAGTATTTCAATCTCATCATTTGTGTGTGTACCTTTGGGAGAGTACTTTCCATCTCCCTTTTGTACATCTGGATAAGGAAAGAGTTCCAGTTTGTTTAAAGATTAATAAACCGATGTATTATTTATTTTTTAAACCCCAGCCCTGGCAAATACAGCAATATGTATTCTCGAGCCTATTATGTCGGTGGAAGTTGTAGCCCCAAATGAATTTCAGGGACCAGTGATTGCAGGAATTAACCGACGCCACGGGGTAATCACAGGACAAGATGGAATTGAGGACTATTTTACACTGTATGCAGATGTAAGTACTGTTAGTCACTGACAACCTTGCTTTTATTATCCACGGGAGAAAAATCAGGATTAGCTTTTGTGTTTGGAAATTGTAGAGCAAATTGGCACATTGCCCTGGCTATTCAGGTGTTGAATTTGTGCTTATATATGTGTATGCCGATTTCTACTTTGCTGTTAGAGCATCTCTTTAAGTGTAAAAGGTAAAAATGAGATCATCTCATGTAGGCCTTTTGTATGTCATTTTCTTAGATGTACAATTACCTTTTCTTCCTCATGATAGCTTTATTTACATAGCTGTTTTCTTATGTTCTCATTATTAGGATAATATTTATCTCCTTTGCCTTACTTGACTTAAAGTTCATGGGAGAAAGGGCTTAGTCATATTACCTGAGGTCTCCTAGAAGACATTACTGTGGGCATATCATTGAGGAGTCCAGAGAAAAGTTCTATTAATATTCACCTTTTCACAGAAGAAACACTGAGTACTTGAGCTGCAGCCGTGTGAAGTGGGGATGAGGGGGATGGCTGTCAGTGGTGTCCACTCCGCAAAACTGAAAGCCATTTGCTAGTTGTGACTGTCAAATGAAATTATCTTCAGATTGGGTTTCTATTCGCAATAAAACAAAAATAAGTTTTTCTTTGGCTTCTAATTCTTTTAAACCAAGAGTTACGAGTAGAAACCAGTAGAAACTCTTTTAAACCAAGAGTTACTAGTTACTGAGTCTAAAGGAGTTAAATGGCTAAGGCTTCTGTGTTTTTCTCAAATATTTTCCAATAAGCAATGCTGAAGTATTTACTGTGTTTGTTTTCAGGTCCCTCTGAATAATATGTTTGGTTATTCTACTGAACTTAGGTCATGCACAGAGGTAAGCAGGTGTTTAAATTTTACTTCAGTGCTCTTCAAGAGACCATCCTACAAAATGATCATTTTTGTGAAATCTTGGCTTTGCATGACTTTCCTTAGTTGATAGTTTTTGGAGGTCTGGTTTTTTAAAATCTTTTTGATTTTGTTTTGAACCCCCAGGGGAAGGGAGAATATACAATGGAGTACTGCAGATATCAGCCATGTTCACCAGCTACACAAGAAGAACTCATTAATAAGTATTTGGAAGCTACAGGTCAACTTCCTGTAAAAAAAGGAAAAGCCAAGAACTAATTTTTCTCACTTTGTTGACGAACTTTAACTGTATCTGCAAGTTTGGATACTTTAATGGATTCCAGTGGAATAAACTCAGGCTGAAAACAAGGAACTTTAGAAGCCCATCCTATATATTCAGGAGTTTCTATTATGTAAAGGTTAATTCTGTGTATATCTCAACTCTGTTGATTGGTTTTATACCTCAAATAAAATATGGTTATTATCAAAATATATTTAATATTTATTTGAGGAGGAGACTTATTTCTGTTCTACTTATAAGCTTAGAACATATGTAAATGTGCAGATTTTTCAGCCTAAGAATTTTCAGTATACAGAAAAGCTGAAAACACAGTAGAAACAGCCGTATACCATCCGTCTAGACTGAATAGTGAACAGTTTTGTTAAGAGTGTTTATCCGATAATAATTTGTCATATTTGCTGTTTGTTGTCCATCTGGTCACATACTTCCATTCTTTAAAAAAATACTGTTTTGCTGATACTTGAGAGTGAACTGCATGTATCATGATACTTCTTGGAGTGTCACTTGTTTTTGTTTAAGAGTGGGGTTCCTTTGTGACAACTTGGATGGCCCTAGAGGGTATTATGCTAAGTGAAGTAAGTTAGAGACAGATACTATATGATTTTCCTTATATGTGGACCTAAAAATCAAAACAGATGAACAAACATGACAAAACCAAGTCTCACAGACACAGAGGACAGAGAAGCAGGTGGTGGTTAAAAGGTGGGGGGCAGCGAAATAGCTGACTGAGGTTAAAAGGTACAGATTTCCAGTTCTAAAATAAATGAGTCACGGGGATATTTTTTTAAACAAAAAAGGATTCATATGATCTTAACGGAGGATGTTTTTCAGATTCTTCATTGGGGTATTAAACTAGCTAAATTTCTAGCTGTTTTATATAGAGCTGATGGCTTCAGTTTGTGGCTTATACACATTTGTAACTGCTTGTTTTCAGGGGTATAAATGTTACTTTTTTGCAGACCTGTGAGGCAAAAAACAGACCCTTGCATATGCTTGTCTGTGTTCATTTTAATTTCTGCAGTTTGGAAATAATAAAATACAACTTACAGGGTTGTTGGGTGGTCTGTTTCATCCACGCAGTAAATGTTAGTTGAATTTGAGTCTGTTGGAATGTATCACATACTGTGTTGATATTATGAAAGACAAATGCTAAGCTTTTGTTTCTAGGGTATATTGGACTTTGCCAGGAAGTTCTACCATATTGTTCAGAATTGGCTCATCCAAAAAAAAACAAGAATAAGATCTCATAGGAACCCATCCAAGACCAGAACCAACATCTTTTGTTGACTCAGTTTGGTTATAGTTGGTAAAGACCACATTACCAGCCAAAGTCTGCAGAAGGAAAAAATTAATGGCAGCATTTATAAATAAGGATTTCTTTCATCCTGCTCTTAGGATGATTGTTGGCTAATTTAAAGAAAGACAGTATTATTTGTGTTGGAGAATGGTAGCAGCACTAGACAGTAGTATCATCCTGATTCCCAACCCTGGCAGCAGGGTTGGGAATTTTAAAATGACTTGTGGAGCTTTAAAAAATATCCAGTCCAACCCTTAGGTACTGCTGCTCCTTTGGATCAAGATCAAAGGTTTTCCAACTTATTCTAATGTACTGCTGCTGCTGCTGCTAAGTCACTTTAGTCGTGTCTGACTCTGTGCGACCCCATAGACGGCAGCTCACCAGGCTCCACTGTCCCTGGGATTCTCCAGGCAAGAACACTGGAGTGGGTTGCCATTTCCTTCTGCAGTGCATGAAAGTGAAAAGTGAAAGGAAGTCACAGAGTCGTGTCCAACTCTCAGTGACCCCGTGGACTGGAGCCTACCAGGCTCCTCCATCCATTGGATTTTCCAGGCAAGAGTACTGGAGTGGGGTGCCATTGCCAGGCACGGTTAAAGACCCCTGTGATATCACCTGTACCTCCAAAACATGAAATGTTCACGTGTCATATTGTTAATATTCTTTTGTGTGATGTTAGATTTTGGGCTGTTAGTTCTTAGCTTGGTAACTTTATCTGTAAAGATATACAGTTGATTTTCTATTATTCCTTTCCTCCTTGCTCACTCTTAGATTTAGGTTGTAAAGTCACTACATTGTCGCTGTGACAGCCAGGTCTTAGTAATGGCACTCAGGATCTTTGATCTTTGTCGTGGCTTGCAAACTTTTAGTTGCAGCACATGGAATCAGTCCTCTGGCCAGGGATCAAACCCAGGCCTGTTGAATTGGGAGCACAGAGTCTTAGCCACTGGACCACCAGGTAAGTTCCACCAAAATTTAATACTGAAGTTTGAGTTTTTCATATTTTAATACTTTTGAAATATGGATGGGTCTTAAAATTGATGCCAGTTAACCAAGGCAGCCACCAGGTTAAGTAGTAAATTGTGACATATAGGAATAAATCCCTTTGTAGAAAACATCTGCTTGCATTGCCAAAAGTATGCATTTTTTAATTCGAGCTTTAATTGCTGCTTAAAATGTCTTCAAATAAGACTGATACATCATTGAAACAGTTAATGTTTTCACAGGCAGTTTATTGTGAGCATTCACTCATTTATCCATAAGTGCCAGGCAGCATGTTATGTGGTTGTGGCACTTTGAAAGTTAGGAAAGGTCACAGAACAGGTCATAGAATTTCCTAAGTTGAGAGAAATTAGTATAATAAAGTCATTATGTCATGAAGGACTCTCATTCAAGGGCCAACATAGAAACTTCCAGTTGACTTTCAGAAGAACTTATTAACTTCTAACTATTCATAGCTCAAAACTATAAGTAGAATCAAATGGAATACAGGCAAAATCCTGGTGTTACCTTATAAAAAATTTTCAGATTTAAAATTTTTGAAAATTGGAAAGAGATTAGGAAAATGAATGTGATGCTGCCTATAACTGTCATTGTGTCAGAGTGACACAGAATTCTTTAGACTCTTAATAAAAAGAGGGCTTAGGGAGTTTAGAGGTTTTCATTTTATGTTAAGGCAGATGAAGTAATTTTTCTCCTTTGTTAGCTAGCAAAATCAAGTCAGCAATTTTAGAGTTTATGCTAGAAAAGATATTCTAATGTGATATTGAGAAATTTTTAGTAGGCTTAACTTCTGTGGACTGTGTAAACCTATAAACTAGGTAACTTTGTTTTATGTTGTAAGGGCAGAATTCACCTTTATAATCTATCTTATACGTGTGTGTGTGTGTGTTAAGTCACTTAGTCGTGTCCAACTCTTTGTGACCCCATGGACTGTAGCCTGCGCCAGGTCCCTCTGTCCATGGGATTCTCCAGGCAAGAATACTGGAGTGGATTGCCATTTCCTTTCTCCAGGGGATCTTCCTGACCCAGACATCAAACCCAGATCTCCTGCCTTGCAGGCAGATTCTGTACCATCTGAGCCATAGGGAAGTACATACACAGACCTCGCCCCACTGCCTTCTGCAATCACAGTGAGCCACACTGAAGTCCCTGAAATCTGTTAAAAGGTTACCTTAGATTCCTTACCTGGTTAGATTAAAGGTTACATTTGTGAGTCTAATCTCACTAGTTAAAAATGCCTTTACAAGGATGAGAGGACTTAGAAAGTTGAGACAAGAAAGATGAAACCCCTTTCTAGTTGTTAACATGACACTGAAAGTTTAGAAATCATAGGACACTGAATGTGCTCACAATGCTCTTGGCNTTACATTTGTGAGTCTAATCTCACTAGTTAAAAATGCCTTTACAAGGATGAGAGGACTTAGAAAGTTGATACAAGAAAGATGAAACCCCTTTCTAGTTGTTAACATGACACTGAAAGTTTAGAAATCGTAGGACACTGAATGTGCTCACAATGCTCTTGGCACTTTTTTTTTTTGGTAAATATTTAGTAAACTTCAGTTAGAGGAGCTTACTACTTTGTGTCGGCTTTATCACCAGATTGTTTGAAATCTTAAAGTACCTTCTCTGCATTATCATGTATGTTGGGGATCTGATATTTTCTTTAAATGGCTGTTTCCAGTGCTTTGGAAAACTTACAATTCTTAAATCCAATGGATGTTGAGAAGATGAATGCAAAGGGTTGGGGTTTTAAATAGAGTAGTACATAAACTGTATCTGCTAAAAACAATAGTATAATTCATCTTTTCTTTTGTAAGAGTCCATGTCTTTACATACTAGATAGAAGCAATTTAACAATACAAATTAGTTGCCTGCAGTATGTTAAAACTACTGAGAAATGCAGATTTAGAGATGTGACCATCAGTTTTGTTATAAATACTTATTAGTCCAGCTGTGGTATATACCAATTAACTAGATTTTATACTTCAGGGTTGAAACCCTGAGGAACCTGTGGGGTCACTGAGCAGAGTTCAGTATGCACCTATTCCCAGAGTCAAAAACTAAACCATACCCATCAAGAAACAAAAATCCCAATATCTTTTAATGTTTGAATATTTATTTGTCATCACAGGCTTTCCTATTAGATTGCCTTATACTTGGCTGTTTTACTAGAATAATGATTTAGGCTATTTAATGCAGAGAACAGTCATTTTGTTTAGAATGTGGTATAGACAGATTTTTCTTGCTTTTCAGAAATTACTAAGCTCCGTCAGTGCCACAGCCGATCCTTCTTCAGTTCCAGAGGCTTCTTCTGGTGTCTGTCGCTCTTGACAGTGGTACTTCACTTTCAGTGGTTTGCTGGGGTACCAGACCAAGTGAATACGGCAGGGAATAATTTCCTGAGGAACAAGAGTTCTAAAAGATTATGATCTGCCAAAACTTCTGGTTTAAGCAATTCTATGTACCATTATGTTTTACCTGTGTTGAGAATTCATGGAGTAGAACAGTATAATCAAAATCAATTGCATCATCATTTGTTTTCTAGAGGAAGAAAAAAAGAGTTAGTACAATAGATAGGATAGGTTTATATTAGCTCAGAATTTGGAAGGCTCGTCTTACATAACTTCTTCCATGGATGCCTTGAATCACCTGCCGCCTCTTTGAGTCTAGCCTCATTTCCTTTGGTGCTATCCTATATCAAGATGTAGAAGTCATGGATTCTTACCGTTTTCCCACCAAGTCAGGAAAATCTAGTAAGATCTTTCTATATCACTTTTTCTCTCTAATACAAGTTTTGATGGAGACTAAGGTCTATGAGGATGCTGCTGCTGCTAAGTCGCTTCGGTCGTGTCTGACTCCTGGCGACCCCATGGACTGCAGCCCACCAGGCTCCTCCGTCCATGGGATTTTCCAGGCAAGAGTGCTGGAGTGGGGTGCCATTGCCTTCTCCAATGAGGATAGGGAGAATCTGTTAATACTCATATATGCACCTCAAGCTGATATGTAGACCTGCTATGCCAAGCAATAAAGACAAGGGCAGGGCCACCAGGATTTCTAGAAGGCCACTGTGGCCAAGTCCTGTGCTAGGCATTTCATACACTTTCTCATGGAATTCTGTCCTGCAAGAATATGTATTATGGTAGTGGTAGTCACTCAGTAGTGTCTGACTCTGCAACCCCATGGGCTGTAGCCCACCAGGCTCCTCTGTCCATGCGATTTTCCAGGTAAGAATACTGGAGTGGGTTGCCATTCCTTTCTCCAGAGGATCTTCCCAACCCAGGGATCAAACCTGGGTCTCCTGCATTGCAGGCAGATTCTGTACCATCTGAGCAACCAGGTAAGCCCTAGTTTTATAGGGAAGGTAACTTGAGGTTACAGCTAGTAGGTGATAAATGGGGATTCAAACCCAGATCAATCTATGGACTCCACCACCCACATCCTTCATGTTTTACCACACTGCTGCTAAAACCAGCACACTTTCCAGGTAAGCAGGCAATCTCCCACATCTCTTTTATTTAATTGATTTTCATAAATGTTGAGTGACTAAATCAATTTCCTGTATTTTGCAGTAACTGCTTGGGCTGCAAAAGAGCTTATCCCTTTAGTTTAAAAAAAAAAAAAATGGAAGAGATATTTAAATTAATTTGGATTGTGATTTTAATCCACCAGGCTTTGGTTGAGACTATTTAAGACTGAAAAAGCAAAAACAAAAATGAGATACTACATTCTGTCTTCCCTTTGCTTACACTGTTGAAGATTTTTTACAAGCCATGAAATTTCCATCAGGTGGAGAAAGGGAGGGAGGAATAAGGTAAAAAGAGTGGGCCTGGATCAATCAAAGAACACATGTACATGCATGGCTGATTCATGTCAGTAAAAACCACTACAATATTGTTAAGTAATTAGCCTCCAATTTAAATTAATTAAAGAAAAAACCTGGTCTTATATGTATGTTTTCAGGGCAGTACTTTTTTTTGAAAATAGCATTTCTGAAGGAAACTGGCAATCTCCAGATTTATGGCAAAACGGGAAAAGGCCTGAAATAAATGATGGCATTCCAATAATCACACAAAAATTTGGGTTACTGTAATGCTTGGACACTCTCTACATTTAATTAAGATTTTCCTTAATAATTGGGCTTCCTGGGTGGTGCAGAGGTTAAAGCATTTGCCTGCAATGTGGGAGACCTGGGTTCGATCCCTGGGTCGGGAAGATGCCCTGGAGAAGGAAATGGCAACCCACTCCAGTATTCTTGCCTGGAGAATCCCATGGACCGAGGAACTTGGTGGGCTACAGTCCACGGGTCGCAAAGTCGGACACGACTGAGCGACTTCACTTCCTTAATAAAGTTACTGAAACTAGGCTTATTAAAGAACTGCAGCCCAGACAAGGCATGTCCATGAACCTGGCAAAGTTTCCAGGGTGCACTGCCCACACCAAGTAGGCAGGGAGCCATCATTTTTAATATTATTCAGAAATAATCCCTTAGCTTTGTTCAAATCATCACATATGTCAAAACCTCAGTCCAAACTGATGGCCTACTGTCACATTTTCCTGATAATTCAGTGCTGTAATCTCCCTAGAGACAGACCTGAAGTGTTTGATTTCCTTACTCATGACCCCCTATTGCCCCACTCACCTCTAAAAAAGGAGTGATCCCTGCCCCACTCACCTCTAAAAAAGGAGTGATCCCTAGCAGAACCAGGGTGGTTTTAGTAGAGAATAAGTAGGCTTAGGTTATTAGTATATGCTATGAAAAAAGTTTTGTTTTTTAATTGAAGTGTAGTTGATTTACAGTGCTGCTAGTTTCTGTGTGCAGCCAGGTGACTCAGTTGTACATATATATACATATTATCTTTCCTATGTTGCAGTAGGTCCTTGGTGGTTATTTTATACAGAGTAGTTTGTATCTGCTAATTTACCCTCTCCTGCCCCTTCTCCCCTTTGGTAACCATAAGTCTGTTTTCTATGTTTGTGAGTCTGTTTCATAAGTAAGTTCATTTGTATCATATTTTAGATTCGACATGTAAGTGATATTGTTGGTATTTGCACTTGGTATGATAATCTCTAGGTCCATCCATGAAGCTGCCGATGGCACAGTTCCATTTCTTTTTTATGACTGAGTAATACTGTGTCTCTATACTACCTCCTCTATATTCATCTGTTGATGGACATTTTAGGTTGCTTCCATGTCTTGGCTATATTGTAAATAATGCTGCTGTGGACATGAGTATCTTCAGATGATGGCTTTCTCAGGATTTATGTCCAGGGGTGGAACTGCTGGATCATATGGTAATTCTATTTTTAGTTTGCTATTCGTTAGTTTTCTAAGGAAACTCTCTGCTGTTTTCCATAGTGACTAAATCAACTTACACTCCCACCAACAGTTTTAAGAGGTTTCCCTTTCTCCAAACCTCCAGAATTTCTATTTGTACACATTTAAGATGTGATGGCCACTCTGAACAGTGTGCGGTGGTACCTCACTGTAGTTTTAATTTGCATTTCTATAATAAACTAGCAAGGAGATCAATCAGTCCTGGGTGTTCATTGGAAGGACTGATGCTGAAGCTGAAACTCCAGTACTCTGGCCACCTCATGCGAAGAGTTGACTCATTGGAAAAGACCCTGATGCTGGGAGGGATTGGGGGCAGGAGGAGAAGGGGACGACAGAGGATGAGATGGCCGGATGGCATCATCAACTTGATGGACATGAGTTTGAGTGAACTCCGGGAGTTGGTGATGGACAGGGAGGCCTGGCGTGCTGTGATTCACGGGGTCACAGAGAGTCGGACACGAACTGGGGGACTGAACTGAACTGAACTGATTGAGCATCTCTTCATGTGCCTGTTGGCCATCTGCACATCCTGCTTGGAGAAATGTCTATTTAACTCTTTTGCTTATTTTTTGTTTGGGCTTTTTTTTTTTTTTTTTTGAGTTATATGAACTGTTTGTACATTTTAGAAATGAAGCCCTTGTCAGTTGCATTATTTGCAAATATTTTCTCCCATTCCCTAGCTTGTCGTTTTGTTATGGTTTCCTTTGCTATGCAAAAGCTTTTAAGTTTGATTCAGTTCAGTTCAGTCGCTCAGTCAAGTCCGACTCTTTGCGACCCCATGAATCGCAGCACGCCAGGCCTCCCTGTCCATCACCATCTCCCGGAGTTCACCCAGACTCACGTCCATTGAGTCCGTGATGCCATCCAGCCGTCTCATCCTCGGTCGTCCCCTTTTCCTCCTGCCCCCAATCCCTCCCAGCATCAGAGTCTTTTCCAATGAGTCAACTCTTCGCATGAGGTGGCCAAAGTACTGGAGTTTCAGCTTTAGCATCATTCCTTCCAAAGAAATCCCAGGGTTGATCTCCTTCAGAATGGACTGGTTGGATCTCCTTGCAGTCCAAGGGACTCTCAAGAGTCTTCTCCAACACCACAGTTCAAAAGC
>SJYX01016899.1:257528-397454 GCA_006410675.1 Oreotragus oreotragus
CAACTTTTTCACTCTCCTCTTTCACTTTCATCAAGAGGCTTTTTTAGTTCCTCTCCACTTTCTGCCATAAGGGTGGTGTCATCTGCATATCTGAGGTTATTGATTTTTCTCCTGGCAATCTTGATTCCAGCTTGTGTTTCTTCCAGTCCAGCGTTTCTCATGATGTACTCTGCATATAAGTTAAATAAGCAGGGAGACAATATACAGCCTTGACGTACTCCTTTTCCTATTTGGAACCAGTCTGTTGTTCCGTGTCCAGGTCTAACTGTTGCTTCCTGACCTGCATACAGATTTCTCAAAAGGCAGGTCAGGTGGTCTGGTATTCCCATCTCTCTCAGAATTTTGATTAGATCCCAATTGTTTATTTTTGCTTTTATTTCTGTTGCCTTGGGAGACTGACTGAAGAAATTTTTGCTACAACTTTTATCAGAGGATGTTTTGCCTGCATTCTTTTCAAGTTCTATGGTGTCATGTTTTACATTTAGGTCAATAGTGGTTTTCTTAGTGGAATGAAAAAGGTAAGTTTCATTAATATACTGTAATATACTGTTTTCTGTATACTGGTTTCTGTAATATACTGTTGTTGGCCAATGGGGGCCTCTAGTTAGGGTGAAGACCTGTACTGACTGACTGCTACTCATTAGGTAGTTTGAGGTGCTGACAATAGCTAGAACTAATACCATTTGGAACAATGCTAGAAAAGTTAACAGCTTTACTTTTCTCAATTCACATTAAAGGCTAAGGATGTCAGTAAGGTCTGTATCTTTCTTTTCTCCCTAGTCCACAGATATTTCCCCTGCCCTTGGTTTAGTCCTCAAGGTCTGAGAATGACATCTGTTCTTCAATTGTAAGGCAGAAACTGCCAGTAACATGGGTCTTATATTTGTAGTTCAGCTTTCTTAGCCCACTCTTCTCTCAGGCTGTGTTCGCTTGAGGCTGTGAGTTTCTAAAGCTGCACTTACTTACACAACTGGATTAAAAGGTGAGTTTATCCCTGAGTGTACAGATAGTAACTCCCACCCAGAAAGCTTTCGGAAAAACTATAACCGTTATAGTTTCCTGAGCTACCTTGGGCCACGGGGCCCCTCCAGTCACTCCTTGCTTCTCTGTCTTGGCTTTGTCAGCCCTGCCTTCCTGGCTCTAGTCTCCTAGGGACAGTCCTGAGACTTTCTGGTCTTGGTGACTTTAAAAAAAAAAAGTTGCTTGTTTTGCTTCTTGCTGGTTTTTTTTTTTTTTTTCTTTTCTGAAAGATCACAAAAATCTTTAGTGGCTACCAAATAGCAGAATTTGGAAATCTGTGAGGGTTTGTGCACACTTTTCTTTAAGAGAACTCTAATCTTGGAAGCTAAGCTAACAAGAGTCAGGCCCAGTTAATACTTGGATGACTGCCTGTAAAAGTAAGATAACTCTGATCTAAAATGTGGGTTTCCCAGGTGACTCTGGTAAAGAATCCCCCTGCCAATGCAAGAGACATGAGTTCAATCCCTGGGTTAGGAAGATTCCCCTAGAGAAGTTAATGGCAACTCACTCCAGTTTTCTTCCCTGGAGAATTCCATGGACAGAGGCACCTGGCTGGTCCATAGAGTCACAAAAGAGTCAGACATAACTCAGCGAAGCAACAATCTGAAATGCTACCAACCTTAAACCAAATTTCCAAGTTGCTTCAGTTCTGAAGCTGACATAAATCTAAGTAAGTTTGAATCGTCATTTCATAGTCCTAAGAGAAATGAGTTGCCTCAGGTGACCCCGCAAGCAGCTGTACATTCAATTGTTATTTATCTAAAACCCAAATACCACAGAGTAAAAATGTGAAGCTGCTCAGGGACCATTCTCCCCCTGCGTTTGATTTTCCTAACCCTACAGTTACATTTGTCCCCACTTTCCCGCTTTGCAGGCTGGTTGAAGGATGCTGATGGACAGATGACAGGCATCAAGACAGGCTAGAATGAGCCAGAAATGGAGCTGCTGTTTTTGAACCACAGCAAAACCTGGTGGTGACTTTGGTGATGTGAGATAGACAGATGCGAAAAATGGAAAATACTGGCGTTAAAAGATACTGATTTTTCTGTTTTGTCTCTGTTCTCTCTTCCTATTGAGTTTTCCTCTGACACTCATTAAAATTATTTCTATTACTCTGACACCATTTTCTACACTAAACAAAAAATTTCCCCTAACTTCTCAGTTAAAGTCTTGTGTTGAGGATATGACTGTTGATAGTTGAAAAAAGCGACCTAACAAAAGATGCAGTACTGTATCCAGACCCCTAATGTAACAACTCTCAGTTAAATGGTCATCTCTGTTAAAACGTGCTCTATAGGGGAAAGAAATGTGTTCACTTCAGTAAGTAAAGAAAATACATTTCAAACAGTTGTCCACTTTACAAGTGACCTTTGAAAGGCACTCCAAGCTCTTACTGGCATTAATAATGCTAACTGGATGCTGGGCAAACCCTTGTCCTCAAGAAGATACTGAGCAATCAACAGTGAATCCACTGCTTCACCCACCTGAGAAGAAAATGATTTTTAGAAATCTGTACTTAAAGTTGGCTCAGCTTGCCTCCTGCAGAAAAGTTGATATTGTTTACTCTGGAAATGCCCCTCCCCGCCCTGCACATCATAGCTGAGAAAGACCCCACTCAGCCTTCTCCATGTCCACACCCGGCACGAAAGTGTTGATCGTTCAGTCGTATCCAACTCTGTGAACCCAAGGACTGCGGCCCACCAGGCTCCCCTGTCCATGGGGTTCTCCAGNTTTACTCTGGAAATGCCCCTCCCCGCCCTGCACATCATAGCTGAGAAAGACCCCACTCAGCCTTCTCCATGTCCACACCCGGCACGAAAGTGTTGATCGTTCAGTCGTATCCAACTCTGTGAACCCAAGGACTGCGGCCCACCAGGCTCCCCTGTCCATGGGGTTCTCCAGGCAGGAATACTGGAGCGGTTGCCATCTCCTCCCCAGGGATCAAGCCCAGATCTCTCGCATTACAGGCAGATTCTTTACCGTCTGAGCCACCAGAGAGCACCCAGCCAGCGGAGGAAGACCGGCCCAAATTTCAGTTCATGACCACAGACCTAGGGCCTGCAGAGCTGTGCGATGCTCAAGTCCCCCACTCCCCCTTGCCCTCCACCAACACACACCCCCCATCTCCTCCTGCCTCATCCTTGCTCTCAGCTGGTGACTTTCCCCATCTCCTCCTGTCTCATCCTTCCTCTCAGCTGGTGACTTTCCCTCACTTTTCACTGAGAAGAGAGAACAGAACTTCCACAAGCTGCCACATGACATCAGCCCTCTCAGCAGCACCTGCCCCACACCTGTCTGCATTCCTCCAGGGGAACCCTGTGCCCTTGACCAAGGTCTTCTCCTGGATTGACCTTATCCTCTCTGCATCTCTCCAAAGATACTAACTCCATCAAGTCTTCCTTCTCTTCCCTACAAGTTCTACTTCACCCCTCTTTACTGGATTTTTCTCATCAACATACAAATATGTTGCTAAATCTCCCAACCTGAAAATACAACAGAAAACCCACGTGACCCACCCTCCAGTGCTAGTCTCTTTTTTTTAATTCCCCTTTATAGCTAAATTCCTTGAGACAAGGAGTGTCCGTTTCCGTTCCCGTTCTTTCCTTACCCTGCTCCAGTCAAGATTTCACCCACACTGTGCCACTGAGACAACTTGATAAGCTTGCCAACTGCCTATATCAAATGGCCAATTCTTGGGCCTCATCTTCCTTGACTTCCCAGGAACATTTGATACAATCAGCCCTCATCCTTGAAAGACTTTCTTTTCTACTATCTCCAACTTCTAAAGTTAGAAGTGTTCCAGGACTCATTCCTCACATGACCTTTCTCTGTCTACATCATTTTCTGATCTCATCCACTCTCGTGGCTTTAAAAGCCTTCTGTGTTGTGTTTGGCCTTGGAGTATAAAATGAAGCGGGGCAAAGGCTAACAGTATTGCCAAGAGAATGCACTGGTCATAGGAAACACCCTCTTCCAACAACACAAGAGAAGACTCTACACATGGACATCACCAGATGGTCAATACTGAAATCAGACTGATTATATTCTTTGCAGCCAAAGATGGAGAAACTCTATACAGTCAGCAAAAACAAGACCAGGAGCTGACTGTGGCTCAGATCATAAACTCCTTATTGCAAAATTCAGACTTCAATTGAAGAAAGTAGGGAAAACTACTAGGCCATTCAGATACAACCTTCATCAAATCCTTATGATTATACAGTACAAGTGACAAATAGATTCAAGGGATTAGATCTGCTAGACAGTGTGCCTGAAGAAGTAGGGATGGAGGTTCATAACACTGTACAGGAGGCAGTGATTAAAACCCATCCCCAAGAAAAAGAAATGCAAAAAGGCAAAAGGGTTGTCTGAGGAAGCCTTACAAATAGCTGAGAAAAGAAGAGAAGCAAAAGACAAAGGAGAAAAGGAAAGATACATCCATCTGAATCCAGAGTTCCAAATAGCAAGGAGAGATAAGAAAGCCATCCTAAGTGAACAATGCAAAGAAACAGGAAAACAATAGAATAGACTAGAGATCTCTTTGAGAAAATGAGAGCTACGAAGGGAATATTTCATGCAAAGATGGGCACAAGAAAGGAATGAAATGGTATGGACCTAACAGAAGCAGATATTAAGAACAGGTGGCAAAAGTACACAGAACTATACAAAAAAAGATCTTAATGACCCAGATAAACACGATGGTTTGATCACTCACCTAGAGCCAGACATCCTGGAATGCAAAGTCAAGTGGGCCTTAGGAAGCATCACTACAAACAAAGCTAGGGGAGGAGATGGAATTCCAGTTGAGCTATTTCAGATCCTAAAAGATGATGATGTTAAAGTGTTGCCCTCAATATGCCAGCAAATTTGGAAAACTCAGCAGTGGCCACAGGACTGGAAAAGGTCAGTTTTCATTCCAGTCCCAAAGAAGGACAATGCGAAAGAATGCGCAAACTACCACACAATTGCACTCACTGCACATGCTAGTAAAGCAATGCTCAAAATTCTCCAAGCCAGGCTTCAATAGTACGTGAACAGATGTTCAAGCTGGATTTAGAAAAGGCAGAGGACCAAGATATCAAATTGCCAACATTCGTCGCATCATAGAAAAAAAAGGATTTCAGAAAAACATCTACTACTGCTTCAGTGACTACACTGAAGCCTTTATGTGGATCACAACAACAAACTGGAAAATTCTTAACGAGATGGAAATACCAGACCACCTTACCTGCCTCCTGAGCAAACTGTATGCAGGCGAAGAAGCAACAGTTGGAACCAGACATGGAACAACGGACTGGTTCCAAATTGGGAAAGGAGTCCGTCAAGGCTGTATCTTGTCATTCTGCCTATGTAACTTATATGCAGAGCACATCGAAGTGTCGGGCTGAATGAAGCACAAGCTGGAATCAAGATTGCTGAGAGAAATATCAATAACCTCAGATACACAGATGACACCACTCTTATGGAAGAAAGTGAAGAGGAACTAAAGAGCCTCTTGAGGAAGATGAAAGAGGAGAGTGGAAAACTTGACTTAAAACTCAACATTCAAAAAATGAAAATCATGGCGTCTGGTCCCATCACTTCATGGCAAATAGATGGAGAAACAATGGAAACAGTGACAGACTTTATTTTCTAGGGCTCCAAAATCACTGCAGATGGTGACTACAGCCATGAAACTAAGACACTGGCTCCTGGGAAGAAAAGCTATGACAAACCTAGACAGCATATTAAAAAGCAGAGACATTACTTTGCCAACAAAGTTCCATCTAGTCAAAGCTATGGTTTTTCCAGGAGTCATGTATGGATGTGAGAGTTGGACTATAAAGAGAGCTGAGTGCCAAAGAATTGATGCTTTTGAACTGTGGTGTTGGAGGAGACTCTTGAGAGTCCCTTGGACTACAAGGAGATCCAACCAGTCAGTCCTAAAGGTAATCAGTCCTGAGTATTCATTGGAAGGACTGATGCAAAGAGATGATTCAGCAGAAAAGACCCAGATGCTGCAAAAGACTGAAGGCAGGAGGAGAGGGGACGACAGGGGACAAGATGGTTGGACAGCATCACTGACTCAGTGGACATGAGTTTGAGCCAGCTCTGGGAGGCCATGAAAGACTGGGAAGCCTGGCGTGCTGCAGTCCATGGGGTCGCAGAATCAGACACAACTGAGCGACTAAACAGCAACGTTGCTGGTGACACCAACCCAGACCTCCTCCCTGAACTTCAGACTCTTCTGTTCAAAGGACTATCCAAATTCTCTGCTTGGAATTTAGGATGCCCCAAATCAAGCTAATTTCTACCCAAATCTGTTCTTCTGTAAATGAAAAGTAGCCTTCCGGTTATTCATGCCAAACCCTAAGAATCATCCACAACGTTTCTCGTTGTCGGACATTCCACATTCAGCCCATCAACAAATACTGTTAGTCCGTCTTCAAAATCCAAATGCTTCTCACCACCTCCACAGCTGCCACCCTGATGCACATTACCAGCAGACTTTGCCTAGGTCACTGCAATACTCTCTTGTTCTGTTTCCACCCTTGTCTGTCTAGTCTGTTCTCAACACAGCAGCCAAAATGATCTAATCTGGAAGTCAGATTGTCACTCTTCTGCTAAAAAGTCTTGTAGTAAGTAAATGACAAGGTGCTTCTGATGGCCTCCCAGGCCTGGTGTGGACTCATCCAGCCCATCAGCCACACTGCTGCCTCGGGTCCCTCCGCCTGAAACCCCTTCTCTTCTGGAGGCATGGCTGGCTGTCGCTCCTCTTGGACCTCTGCTCAAATTAGAGGGGCCTTACTTTAGACTAAAGTATAATTCTCTCAATACCCCACATCCCCTGTCTATCAGTTATATTTTCCTCCATAGCCCTTATCACCATTTGATACACATTTTCTGGTCTGTCGGTTCACCATCTTCTCTCACTAGAATTAGTCCCAATACAGACAGCTACATTTGAGTCTTTTGTTCACTGCTATATGCTCAGTCCCCAAAACAGTACCTGACATTCACATATTTACTGAGTGAATAAAATGCAGTTAAAACTCTTGCCACAAATCTAGAAATTCATATTAATTTTTTCTAAGAACATTGCACTGGTTGTATCCCTTGGGTTGCAAGTTAATTTTTTGTTTTTCTTACCCACTGCTTGACACTGCTAATCTGTGACACGTAGTAGTGCAGAAACGGTGTTGTCTTTTGCCACATCACGTAAGAGCCGCCCAGAAGAGCCAGGTTCCAGATGGGTCTCAGAGATGGAGCAATGTATCCATGACTGTCTGAAGGAAAAAAAAAAAAGTGCATTCGTGTTAAGACATTTATGGGACAAAAGTTTAGAAGTTTCGGTGGCCAACCAGGGCTCGTATCTGTGTCTGCGTTGTATGGAGGTTTACATGCTTCAGCCTGCCTGGTAAGTAAAGCTACTATAAAGCAGTTTAAGGGCTACTTGCTGTTACATAAATGCAAACTAAGCGCCTTAATGATTATCTAAAAATCTTCAATCTTTTAATTAGATGGGAATGTCTATCAGTCATATTCTCCACATCACTTTCTACTTTCGTTCTACAGTGAATGTGCTGGTCTTCACCAGTCTAGCAAATGTCTTTGTCCTTCTCTGATCCTAGGCATTAAAGCCAATCAGTGGCAGCATCTGTCACTTTTTTTTTTTTTTTACCAAATGAAAAAAATCAAGTGGGTTTTTTCCTGTGGTATTGATTTTGGAACTGTAATCTTTTAAATTCAGCATTTATTTTTTAAAAATTACTTAATATCAGATACTGGGATAGGTAGGGAAACAATGACTATCTTTTGTGACTTTTAGGAACTCTAATTTTAGCAAGTTATTTATGAGTTGTTCATGGACCATCATTTATGTAGTTTGAAAGAGATATTCCTGGTCTGTATTAAAGCCCAATAATAGTTTAATATGTAAGGAATACTAACAGCTTACTTAGGAAATGAACCCTTCTTGGTAAAATAATCTTTTGCATAAATTCTGCTCTGTGTTGGTAGAACTTGACTTGACTGGTTTATAACAGTATCAGTTCAGAAGGCATTCATTGATTGCTTGGGTGCTGTGGGCAATACAAAGAGAGACCCTGCCTCCTCTTGTTGACAGTGTAGAAAGGCAGCTGACACCTTTCTTAAGAGAGGGAAGATTAGAGAGGAGAGGAGGGCACAAGGAACAGGGAGATTTCTTTGGGCTGAAGAAGTTGGGGAAAATATCACAGAGATGAGAGTTGAGCTAAGCCTTGAATTCTTGTCGTGGGTGTGTGCGCACGCATGTGAGAAAGTGACAGACTTCCTTCATCTTACAGTGCCACTCTGAGTTTAAATCTTGAGATCAAAACAAATTAACCACAGAAGAGAAATCAGTTATACAAAATACTGCAAATAGTGAGAGCAACCGAATTTGAGTCCAGCATGAATTCAGTAGCACTGATGCAGAGCCACTTTGGACTTTAGCTGGTTACTCCCCAGTCTTTTATACGTAACATATTGGGCTCATCTATAGGAAGTTTATGAACTTATTAGAAAAGGAGAAAATTTTTACTCATAATGAAAACTAGCCAATTACTTTTTAGGGGAAAAACAGTGCAGAGCAAGGATATCATAAAACGGATTAGATCTTCTCATTCACCAATTGTAGAGAAAACTGCTCAACAGTCAAAAACCCTGGGTTAATTAAACAATGGGATCTGCTGAGGTTGAACTGCCTACTCCAACATGGATTTTGATTCACTTTATCCAAAACCAAACCTTTTCCGTTATAAGTAGATAATTGTATATATACAGGCTATAAATAGCACCATTAAATGTCTCTGCTGAATTTAAAGTGACAAGAAGACTTGTAGATTTCATTGATGAAAACATGCACTCTATTAAGTTATTTGAATCTTCATAGCAACACATGGAGAAGGCAATGGCAACCCACTCCAGTACTCTCGCCTGGGACTACAGACCCTAGGGACTGTAGCCCGCCAGGCTCCTCCGTCCATGGGATTCTCCAGGCAAGAAGACTGGAGTGGGTTGCCATTTCCTTCTCCAGGGGATCTTCCTGACCCAGGGGTCGAACCTGCGTCTCTTATGTCTTCTGCATTGGCGGGTGGGTTCTTTACCACTGGCGCCACTTGGGAAGCCCCCTTTTCTTCCCATTGGCACTTAGCTAAGCAGGGGATTAATCCCTAAAAACTAGATTGCAAGTATTAGTCAGTGGCCTTCTTATTTCAGGCAATTAAATATAAGCAAATTCTACTACAGTATGAGATTCTGATTCTTTGGAACAGGATTTAATCCAAGTTGTCAGAGACCTATAATGAGAACGATCCAAGCTCTGCATTCGAGAAGCGCAAAGAGCAGGGTGCTAACTCCAGGTCTGTCAGAACACTCGGCCCCTGTACTGGAGGGACACAGATGCAGTAATGAATGGAGACGGCAGGGCCTCCACGCTGAAACGGGTCTCTCACAGCCTCCGGACAAATGAGCAGGCTGAGAGAGAGGGTGACACAGGGAGCACTGTGGTGGTCAGATGTCAAGTCCAACGCCTAAGTGCAGATGCAGAGACGACTTTGCGGTTTTGGAAATTGGATTTGCCAGTAAGTGCTGAGTCTGAGTGCCAGAGCAAATGGGCTCTGCTTCACTTCAGCTGAGTCACTGGCGAGGCAAGGTTCATTTCTCAGGAGAGACGGCACCACTGCCCATTAGCTCTGGACCTAAAATGAGATCGGCTCGACTCCACCACAGCCTCCCAGCAAGGCCCCAAGACAGTTGACTCGCCCAGCCCTGGTGCAGAACGCATTGCTGGGCATAGCCAAGGCCCTGGATAGGGTCTCATCACTTTAAGTTCCCAAAGCCACAACTAGAAACCTTTAGAAATGTCTCCTCGGCTCCTGGACTCAACCCTGAAAACTGCACCTCTGAGTGTGGGTCCTGTTACAAAGACCTCCACCTCTTTTGGAGTCGAGCTCTTGCCCTGCTCACGTATGGGATGGAAGTGGGCAGGTGAAAGGGGCAAAGATAATTCCTGATGGAGTCACTATCTTGTACTGGAGGAGGAGAACCGGAAAAGGATACTTCTGAAATTTGTTTAAATAATGAGGTAAACCACCTTCTGTTGTTCAAGTGCCATTTGGGAAATAAACTTTGAGATGATCATTCTTCTTGAATTTAGTAATGACACACATTCCTGAATATAGAAAGTCCAAAGATGGGTATATACCAGGAATCCTGACTGCGTTCAAGGGGCTTTTAAGTTGCTTCATGAGCTTGTAGAGCTGGTAATCCTCTTCCTGTCTCCTCTCCTTCTTAACGAGCTGAGTACATGTCACATTAACGGCTGGTCTGGGTTTATCATTCCTGAAAAATACTTGAGCAGAACATGTTCCCAAATGTTTCTCACCTTCCTGAAATAAAGATTTTGGAATTAAAAAGGATGGTTCCTCATCACTTCGCACCCACCCCAACGTACAAACACAAGACTGGGGAGCTCCCAAACATGGCGGGTATGCCCTGGCCTGCATATATAGTGGTCTGGTTTGTAGAGTGTGATTTTGGGGCTCACACTGAACACAACAATCTTCAGCCTTTGCTGTCTCTTAAATTCCTGCTTTCTGATGGTGCCCTTAGGAAAGAAGGCTGGGCATTTTCCAAAGAAATACTGACAGCTGTGAGTGCTGCTCGACTCAAAACTCTAGGACAGGTACTTTCCTCTCTGGGACCAATGTCATGCTCAGTTAGAACTCAAGCTTGCAAACTTTGACCAAGAGGAAGCTGATCTCCATGAACACAAGTGACAATATCATCATGCTGCCTGATGAATTTGGCCCTCTTACTCCAATTTTACAGATTAAGACTGACGATTAAAGAGGAACCTCCTCCACGTGTCACAGCTAGTAGGTAAGTGGTCAGCCAGGACCTGAGCTGTGTCTGTGATGCTGGGCCCTAGCTCTGGAGAGCCCCGAGATCTAATCTGGAAGAAGCAGAAGCACAAACCACCCCAGAGGGGCTGCTCCAACTATCCACGTGACTGAGGGCTGTCGGCTTAGACTCACATCGAAATCTGGACACGCTGAGTGTTCTGGGATCGCCCTCACTTCCTTTCCAACGCAGAGACACGTGGAGCTGGGTAGCTGGACGCTTTAAGTAGACGTCAAGTGCACAGCTCATTTCTGGGGCAGTTCTTTACCCTTTTAGGTCACTGATTCCTTAATCTAACAATAAAAGCCAAGCAATTGCTTCCCAGAAAAACGCAGGTTCGCTCAAACCATCCACTGGGCCTGTGATCTGAGGAAGTTCATGGCCCGAGTAAGCTCCTGTAACAGCTTGGTCAGTTGAACAACTAACTTCTTTTCCCTTTTACAGTTATTTGAACTGGGTGGAGTCCCAGTTAAAACAACCAAAAAAAAAAAAAGCCCACAAACAAATTGTAATCAAGACTGGATTTACCTAATAAGCTCCCCCTCTTAGAACTAAAGCCAAAAACCCCACAAAAACTGCAACAGGCTCTCCTAATCATCAGTGCCATGCAGGGAAATGGTGAAGGGAGCATTCCAGAAGAGGCTTATCAAGGGCAAAAGACAGGGCTGGCAGGTGGGCTCCTTTGAGGTCAAAGCTATTTCCAAAGCGGGGGAAAGGAAATGGGTGTTGTCCCCTTTTATTTTTCTTTCCCCCCACCCAGTTGGCCCCACAGAATCAAAGCAGTTGCCTGAAGATGAAAGAACTCTCCTCAGCCCCTCATTAGCTCCCCATGCCCTTCAGAGAAGCACAGCAGGTCATAATAATCTAGTAGTCATTTTCCCTTTAATTGAACACCTCCGCTGGCAACAGAAACCAGAAGCACCCTCCTTATGCTTTAAGAAAATGTTAATTCTTAGGTTAATAAGCAAAGCTGGCGCACTGTTGTCCGGTCAGCTCTGAACACTGGTAAGCTTTCTTCCAGAAGCCCCCACTGGAGGGGCCCTGCCTTCTCTGAAGCCTGCCTCCCTGAGACACCTTAGTGTTGCCTGCCCACCTCTGCAGCCCTGACTCCGTGCCACACAGAGGGCTTTGGGCTGCTCCCTCCACCCAGGTTCTGGTTGATGCCTCCCAGCTCAGCCCAGCACTGGGCAGTTCATCTGGCTCTGATTTCTGTCTGCATCTCCTGTTTACTCTCTTCTTGAGAGCAGAGGAAAGGAAACTTGGAGAATCATGGCCTGCTGGGTCACAACTGGAGAGGCTGAAGGCGCCTGCGGCGTGACAGGCTGCTCTGGGTTGCAGAATACCTCTGCTCAGGGCAGCTCCCGGAGATGGTTTCCCGCTACGCCAGCCCACTAACGAGAAATGTCACCAGCTGACAGGAAAAGAGCAGGCTGGCATTTAGAAGTGAGTCACTCCAGGGATTCTGAGATGTGAGGGAGGGGCAGCGGATGCTAGAGCGCGAAACACCCTCCTATCGACAAAGATGGCTGTGTGGACTGTTTTCGGAGCAACCCTGTTTAAGGTCATGAAGTTGTCCTGCCAAGCTCTAGTCTTCGATTCTTGAGAACAAATAGAAAACGAAGCAGGAAGGAAAAACACATGCACACAAGTAAATCTCCAGGCCTCTATATACAGATTTGGTCAAAAAGTCTGTTCATGTATTATGGAAAACTCCAAATGAACTTCTTGGCCAACCCAATATTAAGATTCTCACTTTTTAAAAAAATTCATAAAAGTTGTTAATGGGCCACTTCACAAACCATGGCAGCTTACCTCTGCGCTGTGGAATTCTGTGGTAAACACCAGGTCAAATTTATATTCCTTCTTCTGATTAACCTGAAACACAGAGATGGAATTTTAGCCCAGTGGAAGTTCTGGTAATGGAAATCAAACGTGAATATTCATTGGAAGGACTGGTTATGAAGTTGAAGCTTCCATACTTGGGCCACCTGATGCAGAGTCAACTCATTGATAAAGTCCCTGATGCTGGGAAAGATTAAAGGCAGGAGAAGGGGACAACAGAGGATGAGATAGCTGGATGGCATCACCGACTCAATGGACATGAATTTGAGCAAGCTCCGGGAGATGGTGAAGGACAGGGAAGCCTGGTGTGCTGCAGCCCATGGAATCATGAACAATCAGACAAGACTTAGCAATTGAACAACAACTGCTTACTCTCTTGGGATAATATGACATGCAAATGGAAGCTGTAGCACTTATACCTGAATAAAATCGATTTTTTTTTTAACCAGGAGAAAAGATCTCAAATTTTGGTCTGATCATGCCACTCTGCTTGCTGATTTGACAGCTGCTCAGAAACAGGAAGGCTGAGAGGGGGAAACTGGTCCTGATGCTAGAAGCTGGCTTTGTGGGAGCAGCTGGAGGAGAAACAGATGTGAGCACGCAGGGTTGAGGAGAGGGTTCCTTCCTTCCCCAACCATCGGTGCCCCTCCATGCCCTGTGCTGGGCACCAGGCCTCAGCAGCTCCCCCTCCTGCCGCTCACAGTTGAAAACAGGATCCGGCAACAATGATGCAGCCAGTAATGATGGGTTTTCAGGTGGTGGTAAGTGAAGAAAGACTGGTGGTTAAGGAAGGCATCTGGGGGAGGAGCCCTCAACGGAGGTCAAAGGGACAGTGCGGAAACAGCACCCAGACGCAGGGTGGGCAGAGTGGACCCGCACAGGAGGCCTGCGGTGGGGGAGCTCTGTGATGGGCTGAGCCTGGGGCAGGCTGAGTTACCACAGTGATCATGGTCTCCACTTTGGAGCTTTCACAAGTAGGCATGCTTCTAAACTTTGGAAATGCCATGTTTAGCCTTTTTAAACCTTTGAATTGATTCCAATGCAGAGCTTTAGAGAATACATATCCATATCCCTGAAGCCCATTAGACTGTTCAGAAGAACTCTGTTATTGGTCTTTTTTTTTTTTTAAAGAGCACAATGATCATTCAGTAAAAGGAATGTTTTCTAGAGAAGAAAGAGAGCTTCTGCCACCCGGAGCTGAAGTTATTCCACACAGTGTTAAGTTATTCTGGAAACAGCCATTTCCCTTTTGTGGGAGGCGGGGGTGAGGTGGAAACAGCCGCAGGGGATCTTAGTTCCCCAACCAGGGATCGAACTCATGTCCCCCTGCAGTGGGAGCACAGAATCTTAACCCCTGGACCACCAGGGAATTCCCTCTGTTCCTTGTGAACTTTAGCCCAGGAACACAACAACCAAGCATGGTTATTTTAAGTAGACCAGATATCATCCAATCCTATCACAGACTTTAAAAAAAAAATAAGTTCTGGGAAACTGGAGAATGGAGAGTGAGGATTCTATGGCAATTGTTTACATAAGGAATATTCAAATGTGTGGATGTATAGATATTGCTGGGGGTCAAGGGGCACTCAGAGCCCAAGCATGAGAGCTGTTTGCTTAGGGCTCATTTTCAATCTCGAAACAAGTTCTGGTGGAAGCTGAAACACTGGTTTCACTTAGATATTCATACGAATTACAAAATTCATACACACGTGTCTGTCTTCCCAGCCATTCACTGTTTGCCACCTAGCATGCCAGGCACCAGGGAGATACAAGGAAATTAAACATCCCGTCCAGCCTGACCGGAAACCTGCACCCTGTGTGGACAGGNGGCTGATTCATGTTGAGGTTTGACAGAAAGCAACAAAATTCTGTAAAGCAATTATCCTTCAATAAAAAATATAAATTAATTTTTAAAAAGTTAGTTATAAAAAGAATGCTTATAGTAGGACCTCATATTTTAAAAGAAGAATGGTTATTCCTTTATATGGAATTGTATTTCCTAAATTATTTATGATCATCATAGAAACAATAAAGGTATGTCCCCCTATTTCCCTATTATGAAGGGGGAATTGTCTTGGTAAGTAATATCTGGCCATTTTTCAATTGGTTGGGTATGAAATTTAATTCTCTGTCCAGAAAACAGTTCTATTTATAGTCTACTGAAAATCTAAGTGGAAAGTGTGCTTCATACCTGAAATTTTCAATGATAATGATGGAGATTGTGACATTTGCAGAAAGAAAGGTCACATAAAATGAAAGATCACATGTGTTATGGTAAAAAGCACTCTATGGGCAGGGCACTCCATTTGGAAGGGAGATTTTGTAATACCTCATTGTTGTGATTCTGAAGGTTGGCATCTCTTGATTTTACTCTCCACCCTGTTTCTTCTTACTTACCAACACTACATGAGCCAGATCTTGGGAATCTGAAGAGTAATTGGAGGGAATTGGGAGAGAAGGAAATGACGACAACAATGAGAAAATCTTCTTGGCCACAACTCAGAGAGCAATGCTATCAAGCTCATGAATTTGGTGCTATTTTTATCTCCAGAAAACAAACACAAAAGTGAGCCCAAATGCCTCCTCTCCCAATCCATGCACAAATTTTAAGTCAAAATTTAACCCAGAGGGGAAAAAATGAATCCAATACATACGTGTACCTAGCTAAATCCCTCACAAAGGGGCCTTCAGTATTTCTACTCAGCCTAAGAAATAACTCCTAGATCTTCTGCTGAAATGATTCACGAAAAAAAAGCTAAATATGTTTTCTTAAGAAGCAAGTCAATGTGTCAGAAAAATATGATTGTACTAATCCAGTTTAACTTTTAACCTCAATAAATAAGCAAGAGAAGTTTGCAACCTGAACCTTTCTTACCAGTGAATGTTTCTCTTCCTTCTACTCCTGAAGAGTTTTTCTTTTTTATCCTGGGGATAAAGAGATATTATAATTCATCAAATTTCATCTCTGCAGGAATCTGGACACCCCCAAAATATGATATGAACTAGTGAAACAAATTATGAAACTGTCTTTCACAAATATTTTTTTAAACAAGAGGCAGTCACGCATTTGGATGCAACCTGGGGCAAGAGAAAAGAATTAAGGCAAGGCCCTCTGGAAGACTTTTTCTACCATGAAGAGAAGCGGTGGGCTGAGGTCAGGACATAGCACTCCACCAGTACTGTAGTCCTGAGGAAGGCCCTTCACTACCCCAGACTTTGTAAAAGTGAAGAACACTGTAATGGTTGCCAGAGATAGGAATGAGTGAAATGAGTAAAGGCGATCAAAGGATACAAACTGACTATTCCAAGATAAATACATCCTGAGGATGTAATGTGTCTCATGGTGACTATAGTTAACACTGTTGTATGATATCTTTGAAAGTTGTTAAGAGAGATCTTGAAAGTTCTAATTACAAGAAAAAATTTTCAATTATTTGCAGTTATGTGGTGACAGATGTAAACTAGACTTACTGCAGTGATGCTCAGTTGGTAAAAAATCTGCCTGCAACACAAGAGACCTGGGTTTGATCCCTGAGTTGGGAAGAGCCCCTGGAGAAGGAAGGCAACCCACTCCAGTATTCTTGCTTGCGAAATCCTTTGGACAGGGGAGCCTAGTGGGCTACAGTTCATGGGGTCGCAAATAATCCGAGACAATTTAGCGACTAAACCACCAACCACCTTATATCATGTTGTACACCCGAAATTAACATATAAGACCATGTCAACTCTATCTCCTTTTTTTTAAATGACATTGGCACAAAAAATGGATAAACAGTTTTATATATGCCTTTTAGTTCTAAAATCTGATTATTGTAATAAATTACTAGGAAGAAAAAGGTATAAGCCAAAATGTACAATATAATTCCATTTTTGTAAAATAAAGTAGAAACATAGTTGTTGCTGCTATTCAGTTACTACGTTGTGTCTGACTCTTTGTGACCCCATGAACTGTAGTACACCAACCTTCCCTGTCTTTCACTATCTCCAGAGTTTGCTCAAACTCAGGTCCATTGAGTTGGTGATACCATCCAAACAGCTCATCCCCCTTCTCCTCCTGCCTTCAGTCTTTCCCAGCATAGGGGTCTTTTCCAATGAGTTGGCTTTTTGCATCAGGTGGCCAAAGTATTGGAGCTTCACCATCAGTCTTTCTAATGAATATTCAAGGTTGATTTCCTTTAGGATTGACTGGTTTGATCTCCTTGCAGTCCAAGGGACTCTCAAGAATTTTCTTTAGCACCACAGTTCAAAAACATCAATTCTTTGAAGCTCAGCCTACTTTATGGTGCAGCTCTCACATCTGTATGTGACTACTGGAAAAATTATAGCTTTGACTGTACAGACATTTTTTGGCAAAGTGATACCTCTGCTTTTTAATATGCTGTCTAGGTTTACCTAGCTTTTCTTCCAAAGAGCTATTGTTGTTTGTTTGTTTGTTTGTTTTTCATTTCATGGCTACAATCACTGTCTGCAGAGATTTTGGAGCCCAAGAAAATAAAATCTATTACTGTTTCCACTTTTCCCCCATCTATCTGTGATGAAGAAACACAATAATTACACAAAAATTTAAGACAAAGGCTGGAGTGAACTTTAACCAAAATCATACAAATTATAGCCTTTTCTAACTCTTCATCCAAGTGCTTGTTCAGTAATGTAATATTCCAAATAGTGACTTCTCCCAATCTGTGATTCAATTTTTTGTTCTTCTAATGGTGTCATTTGATGAACAGCTGTTAATTTTAATGCAGACTCATCTAGTGTTTTTCCTCTTTAAATTAACCTTTTCTCTGTCCCACTTAACAAATCGTTGTCTATATCATGATGTGAAGCCATCAATAGGTTATCTTTATCTTTTTGTCTCCAATTGTTCCACCTGTGGACCAATGGAAGTGCTATGCCCCAAGGAAGTTTCATAAGCAAGTATGCCTTGTTGTAAAATGGAACTTCCTTGAAGGAAATTGAGGAGAAGACTTGACAATCTTTGTTTCACTCTGTCTCTATAAGTCCTCTGGGTGTTGATTCTCTCTGTCTTTCTGGTAGACTCTAAATCTCGTGATGCATCATTGGCAAATTTCCATTTCATCAATGTTTTCTCTAAGCTCTCTTGAATCTTCAGCTAACCAAATCTGTCTGGTGTCCTATTCATTGCTCCAAGCAAGAGTGAATCTAGATTTTTTTCAGGTTCTGAAATGTATACAGTTTGGGGAACACTTTTAAAGAAAAGAAAGTAACGCAATCCTGGGGCATCATGTAAACAAATAGAAAATACCGACAGCTGTCCTGGGAGGAGCCGGTGCAAGTAAGGGGTCTGTCCACAGGTCACAACTCCCTCTGCAGGATTCTCAAGATGAGGTTGCTTTGTATTCATACATCTCTGTAAACAAGATCCTTAAATTGGAGTACACTGTTATTTTTAAGTCATTTTTCTTATTTTATCACAAGCTCTCACTCCTCTGACATTTATTTTTCAGACACTTTCTCTCCCTGTTTTTATTACTAACGTCCCTTTATCCACTTCCATTCTTTTTTTAATTTGTTTTTATTGGAGTATGGTTGATTTACAATGTTGTTTTAGTTTCTGCTGTATAGAAAAATGAATCAGCCATACATGTATATGCATATATGTGTCTGTATATATATGTATATGCATACATATATATATATACCCCCCTTTGGACTTCTAATTCAGGTCACCACAGTACATTAAGCAGAATTCTGTCTGCTATACCATAAGTTCTCATTAGTTACTTATTTTATACCTAGTATCAGTCATGTACATATATGTGTCAATCTCAACCTCCCAATTCCACCCACCCACTCTTTTCCATCTTGGTATCCATACATTTGTTCTCTATCTCTTGTTTCTCTCTCTGCTTTGCAAATAAGGTTATCTATACCATTTTTCTGAATTCCACATACATACATTAATATACAATGTTTTTCTCGTTCTGACTTACCCCACTTTGTATGGCAATCTCTAGGTCCATCCACATTTCTAAAAATGACCCAGGTTTATTCCTTTTTTGTGGGTGCATGTCATTCCTTTGTGTATGTATACCATATTTTCCTTATCCATTCTTCTGTTGATGGGCATTTAGGTTGCTTCCATTTCCTGGTTATTGTAAACAGTGCTGCTATGAACATTTGGGTGCACGCATCTTTTTGAATTATGGTTTTCTCTGGGTATATGCCCAGAAGTGGGATTGCTGGGTAATAATCTTTTACTGAGTATTTTAGCTCACTTAGGAAAGTGCTTCATCCACTCTGTGTCCTTTAATATCCACAAAGATGACGTGTTCAACACCATCGTCCTTCATCTTTTAAGACTGCTTCTCTGATCCCATGTCTCCCTCTGGCCAACACTGCTTTTTCTGGTCTCCTTCACAGTAAATAGTCTTACAACAGCTTTTTGCAGTTACTATCCTCAGTTTCCTCACTCCCAATTCCATCCTCAGTCCTCTTCAAATGAAGAAGGTGGCCCTCCCAAGTCAGTGATGAATTTCATGTTTCCAAAAGCAGTGATCATTTGTCTTCATCTTACTTGTCATCTAAACAGTTGTTCACTCCCTCTTTTTAAAGAAAAATTTTCTTTTTTTTTTCTTGACATCACACTCTCCTGGTTTTCTCATCTTTCCTGGGTCATTTATTCTCTCATTTTCCCTCAGGGCCTCCTCCCCCAAAGATCAGTCTCTAAATATGGGAGTCTCAATACTGACTACTGAACTTGTCCTCTTCTCCATCTGCACTCATCACAGAAGTGATTTCCTCCAATTACATAGCTCTAAATTCTACTTCCATGAATGTGATTTCAAAAGTGTGTATCTCCACCATTTCCTCACCATTTCCTCTTTCTAAATCTCCTGATGCATATTAGTTTCCTAGGATTGTTCTAACAAAATATTACACTAGGAACCGGGTGGCTAAGCAATAGAAATATGTATTGTCTCACAGTTCTGGAAGCTAGAAATCCAAAGGCATGATGTTGGTAAGGTTGATTCCTTCTGAGGGTTGTATGGAAGAATCTGTTCCATCTCTCTCTCCTATCTTCTGGTCACTTCAGACATCCTTTGGCTTGTAGATGGTATTTTTTCTGTGTCTTCATATCATTTTCCCTTTATGAACGTCTGTCTATGTGTCCTAATTTTACCTTGTTATAAGGACACATTCATGCTGAATTAGGGCCCACACTAATAACCTCATTTAATGTGATTATCTACAAAGACCTTATTTCCAAATGAGGTCACATTCATAAGTATTGGAGGTTAGGACTTCAACCTCTTTTAAGGGGACGCAACTGAACTCAGAAAACCATCTAGCTTCTTCCCTGACACTCTTCTTGGGTGAGAATGTCAAGCCCAACATGCACAAAATAGAAATCTTGATCGATGCTTTCCCCAGCTGAGTTTTTCTTTCGGCTTATTTACTTTAACAAGTGGTGCCACCATGTACCATCTTAGGTGTCATTCTTGAGGAGTCTCTTTTCCTCCTGCCCCACTGTCAATGTATCAGTAAATTAAGTCAGCTGCGTTAAATTTCATACCGATGCTGTTCACTTCTCTCCCTACCACTACCACTTTGGTCTAAGCCACCATCATCTCTCATCTGGAGCCTGGAAACAGCCACCTCTTTCCATTCTTGCCTCACTACAATGTATTCTTCACCCTGACACAAGAAACTTTTGCCTGAAGTTTGCTTGTTTTGGTCAAAGTAATATATACACATAATTGAAAAATATATGATAATATTTTAAAACTTCAGTGAAAATCAGTAGTTCCTTAACCATCCCTTTCTTAGCTTTTATTTCTTTGTTTCATCTGGTGTTTGCTTCGACATTTCTAAATAATATGATTTCTGTTTCTTGATTTGTGAATTTAGATACTATCTACTGGCTTCCTTTTATGATTGGTGAAGACTTAGTTTTTCTGTGCCACCATTCTCCACTTCTCAATCTCTGTTTCCCATAGCAATACTACTATTAACATTTTTATTTAGCTTTTTTTTTTTAGACAACTTAGCAGAGGTTTCTTTATTTTGTTTGTTTAGATGTATTTAATTCTAAAGCTAGATAGTTTCTTTTTTCTACATATTTTGTGCTTTGCTTGTGGAGGTAATTTTGTTGAGACTTTGCATGAATTACAGATATGAAAATGATTTGATTTTATCCTCAAACTTGATGATAATTTGATTTGGTACACATTTTTAGGTTGAAAATTATTCTCTTTGGTACTTTATAAGCATTCTTCCATTGCCTTTTGTCCGTAGCATTGTTACTACTGAAAAGTTGAATGGTATGTTTAATGTTGTTACTTTGTAATGTGTTTATTTTCTCTACAAAAGCTTCTTGAAGTTTCTCTAACATGACGCTCTTATGTGTCCTAATGATATGCTTGAAGTAGGTCTTTATTATTCATTCTCCTGGTAATTTTGTAAACTTTTTCAATCTAAGGATTCATGTCCTCAAATTGGATGAAATCATCTTGTATTTCTTTCATTATGTTCTTTATTGTCTTTGCTTACACTCTGAAACACTCTAAGTTAAGTGTTAGATACCCTGATCCTCCAAGTCTTGTCTTTCTTTTTTTCCTGTCATTTTGCTTTGGTTATACTTTCCTTGAACTCTATTTTCTTGTATTTTTCATTTCATCTGAGATTTTTCTCTTTGTTGGTTCCTTTTTTAGTTTCCTAATCTCATATTAGGTATGCAATGTCAGTAAAGAATCTGCCTGCAATTCAGGAGACCCAGGTTCAATTCCTGGGTTGCGAAGATCCCCTGGAGAAAAAAATGGCATTGCACTCCAGTATTCTTGCCTAGAGAATCCCATAGGCAGAGGACCCTGGCAGGCTACAGTCCGTGGGGTTGCAAGAGTTGGACAGGACTTAGTGACTAAACATCTTAATGCAGACAAAAATAATTATCTTCTGAAAACAAAAAATAGTTATGTTGCTGTTTGATTTACCTCTGTTTCCTCCAGATTTTCCTTTCTGTTTGTGTTTATCTCTTTTCTATTGGAGAGATAAATTGGGGTTTTTCACAAAATTTTATTATCTTCTAGTTAATATTTCGGAGAAAGCAACGGCACCCCACTCCAGTACTCTTGCCTGGAAAATCCCATGGATGGAGGAGCCTGGAAGGCTGCAGTCCATGGGGTCGCTGAGGGTCGGACACGACTGAGCGATTTCACTTTCACTTTTCACTTTCATGCATTGGAGAAGGAAATGGCAACCCACTCCAATGTTCTTGCCTAGAGAACCCCAGGGACGGGGGAGCCTGGTGGGCTGCCATCTGTGGGGTCACACAGAGTCGGACACGACTGAAGTGACTTAACAGCTAATATTTAATGGTGCTTGGAAACAAGATCTAGTCCATGATCAGGACTGATCAAGTTGTGGACTTCATTCTGAGTTTAGTAGTCAAGGAATTATATGAAAGTATGTTCTCTAGGACTTTTCCGTTTCTTCTGAGAAAAAATCATTTGAGCTTCTTGCCTGTGGAATATAGACCAACATTCTTACAACAGGAAAATCAGTTTTCAAGCTTTAGATTAATTTTCTATTTTATTCCTCAAGCTGCATGTATATGTCCTTCACTCTGCCATGTACCTTGGTGCCTTTGCTACTCAAGTTCAAATTCTGTAGAATATACACTTTTTTTTTCTTGCCATGGAGCAGCTGTCCTCAGTCTTTTTGGCACCAAGTACTGTTTTCATGGAAGACAAATTTTCCATGGACCAGGTGGGATGGGGGATGATTTGGGGATGATTCAAGAGCATTACATTTATTGTGCACTTTATTTCTTATAACATCAGCTTCACTTCAGTGCTTGCCTGAGTGTTAAGTTGCTTTGGTTGTGTCCAACTCTGTGTGATCCTATGGACTGCAACCTGCCAGGTTCCTCTGTCTATGNATTCATTGTGCACTTTATTTCTTATAACATCAGCTTCACTTCAGTGCTTGCGTGAGTGTTAAGTTGCTTTGGTTGTGTCCAACTCTGTGTGATCCTATGGACTGCAACCTGCCAGGTTCCTCTGTCTATAAGATTCTCCAGGCAGGTACACTGGAGTGGCTTGCCATGCCGTGCCCTCCTCCAGGGAATCTTCTCAACCCAGGGATCAAACCTGTATGTCTTAAGTCTACCTGCATTGACAGGTAGGTTCTTTACCGCTAGTGCCACCTGGAAGCCCATCTTAGATCATCAGGCATTAGATCCCAGAAGTTGGAAACTCCTGCCATAGAGGATATCACCTTGGTACAGGGCTCAGAATAGGCATCTGAAGACTAATAGCTTCTTGTGCAAACTTTCATCCAATCCATTTATTTCCAAGCTTTGCTTCACCCTGCTCTGTGTGATTTCAAGTTCTGGGCAATAAAAAATTGACTCATCCCTCATTGGTATTCTCTGCACATACTTTGGGTTATAATTACCTGCATCTATCTGAGTCAGTTACCATTCCTCTGTCCATCTGCTTCCGTTTTCCAAAAATATGCAGTAATGCTTTAGCTCCTGCTGTCTTCTCTCCTTTCATCATTGTTCTTAAAGTTTTTGTTTTTTTTTTTACAAAGAAATATGAAAAAATAAATAAATACAAAAAAAAATTTTTTTTCTCTAGCAGATCTTCCATCAGATCTTCTTCAGGAACAATTGTTCTTAAAGTTTTATGCCTTTGTTCTTCCTTTGCTATTATTTCAGCAAAGTCTTTGGATAAGGAGAAAACTGTATGTGACAAATCATTAACCTTAACATCATTCATCAAAATAATAACTTCCTGTTTAAAATTCTCCAGTGGATTTATATCACATTAAGGATGTCACAGTCATCAGCTGATTTTGTCCTCCAGATGTGAATTTCTGAGCCCCAAGAGCACCCAGGAAAAACACCTGGAATCCAGCAGCCATCAGACCGCAGTTGTTCCCTGCAGTGAGCACTGAGGAAAACCACGTGATACTGGCCCCAAATAGCTGAGATGCCTATGAAAGGAAGGATTTCAGCAAATCTAAACTCTTGTATCTTCCCATACATTTGTTGTGGCTGTTCAGTTACTAAGTCATATCTGACTCTTTGAGACTCCATGAGATGCAGCACACCAGGCTTCCCTGTCCTTCACTATCTCTTGGAGTTTGCTCAGACTCATGTCCATTGAGTTGATGATGCCATTTGACCAACTTATCTTCTGTTGCCCTCTTCTCCTCATGTCCCCAATCTTTCCCAGCATCAAGGTCTTTTCCAATGAATTGGCTCTTAGCATAAAGTAGCCAAAGTATTGGAGCTTGAGCTTCATCATCAGCCCTTCCAACGAATATTCAGGACTAATTTCCTTTAGGATTGATGGGTTTGATCTCCTTGCAGTCCAAGGGACTCTCAAGAGTTTTCTCTGGCACCACAGTTCGAAAGCATCACCTCTTTGGCACTCAGCCTTCTTTAAGGTCCAGCTCTCACATCCATATATGACTATTGGAAAAACCACAGCTTTGATTATATGGACCATTTTTGGCAAAGTAATGCCTCTGCTTCTGAATATACTATCTAGGTTTGTCATGGCCTTCTCCTGGGGTCAGCCCCCTTCACAGGAGTCAGGATGCCCCTCAGGCTGCTATCTGGGGGTCAGCAGAGTTGGTGGTACCATCTTCATGCTCCAGGACATGGAAGAAGGCCAGGAAGCAGCTGGATGTCATAAAAGGAGATTCAGTGGAGGTAGCAGTTGAAGCTGTGGCATTTCCTGTCATGCCCCCAGGAAGGCAATACTGAGAACAATCTTAGGGACCACCCACCTTTCCATAACTAATAAACTGGGCACACTTATTTGCTATCCACAGAAATTCACAAAAGCCTGCTTTAACCTTGATATAATTGTGCATATTTCAAATAGAGTACTTACGACATTATTTGACTCTAATTTTTTTTTGAAAACACATGGAGGCTAAATGAGGAGCTGTTACCAAGTCCAAGCTCGCTCTGCTCACCATAAGATGAGTCAATGAATCCTAGACGAGGTGTTGGGATCAGGAAGGGACTGTATTCAGGAGCCGGCTGACTGAGAAGACGGCAGGCTAGCATCTCAAAATAACCATCTTGTTGGGGCCGGGCTGCCAGGTTCTTTTATGGATCATAGCTGGGGGGAGGGGGAGGGGAGGAAGCAAAGTAAAAAGCTATTCAATCTTGTGCATGCGCCCTGTCTCAGGCAGGGTGACGGTTTTGCTTCACTTCCTCCACAGGTGGGCGGCTCAGGTTACCTCCCTGAGGCAGACCACCTTGTACACTTATAACAATGAAAGCTGCAAAATAAAGGTTAAAGCTGCAGGAGCAGATCCAGAGTAAACTCAAAATTAATGCTTCCCCATTACAGCACCAGTACCTACTCTTTGGGGGGAAAGAAATATCTGGAGTAACCAAGGCTGTGAGCTGAGTCAGGATGGAGCTGTCCTTTTGAAGAGTAATTTTCCTTCCTGATTTGCTCTGCTTCTTTTGTATCAATCAGGCACTCTTAAAAACATCTACATTTTGTCCCAAATAGGATTTTTATATTTGTGGTTGCACTTTATCATTTATCAAGACTCAGTCCCTTTATCTCCCCTAACGGCCTCTCCCGGCTCCCTTCCCCTGAGTCACCAGCTCCTCTGAGGCCACCTTGCTGGTTCTCCAGAGATAAGGTGGCAGCCTTGGAAGACCAGTCAGGGCCGTCGGGGACGAGTGTCTCACGCTCCTCAGGCCACTTTAGGGCTGTGTTCCCTTGGCTGTCTCTGATTAAACTATCCTGTGATGAAGAGGTCTCTGTAGTTCAAATGCACCCCAGGAGTTCTGAACGTGAATCAGGGCTGGGAGCAGGAGGACAGGGAAGAGACTGTCACAGCCGCCCTCAGGGCAGTCAGGGCACAGGAGAAGGACTTCAAATAGTTCAGCTGATTATTTGATCGTGGGTGACGTAGGAGCTATGAAAGGATAACTGGAGAAGTGATCTAGTCTGGGGACCAGAAAAGCGACATTTGAGCTGAACTCTGAAGTTAAGAAGGAATTAACTTTGGGGATGTCAGGATGATGGTACATGTGCATATGTTCATTGTGTCTGACTCTTTGAGACCCCATGGGTTGTAGCTCACCAGGCTCCTCTGTCCATGAGATTTCCAATTCAAGAATACTGGATAGGCACTCCCTTCTCCAGGGGAACCTCCTGATCCAGGGATCAAACCTGCCACATTGTAAAGCAGATTCTTTACCATGTGTGCCATATGGGAAGCAGGATGACTGTGAGTGGCTGGCAAACATTCCACACAGAAGGATGTGGGATGAACCGAGGTGGGGATGGCAGAAATGCAGGGAAGAATATGGTGGACAGATGCGGATGTGAACCAGCAGGTCAACGTGGTCAGCTAAATACATTATTCAGGTCAGAAATAATCACTAGAATTCACATTTTGTGTTAGTACAACATTATTAAATCTAGCATCATTTAAAGGATGCTTATATGTATAGAACAGTAACATATACCCTCTAGGGCCTGTGCTGGGTGAGGTTCTAAGCATATCACATGTCTTACCTGGGTTAACAGAGCTCTGAAGGCCTGTACACAAGTGAGTAATTATGAGATGCAGCTAACGAAGCAGAGAGGGGCCACTGCACAACTGTTGCATTGGCAATAAATGAGAAAGTGCGTAAGGGCAACCTGCTGGCCAAGGCTGGGGGTTCATGGCTGGTGGGAGGTAGCCCGGTGCAGCCTGGCTGGGAGGCAGTCTGGATGACTCCTTCAAATCAAGATCATACATACTTTTATGATCCAATAACTACTTCCAGGTGTGTATCCCAGAGAAACGGTGACACTGTAACAGCGGACTTATGAGAGGATGTTCCTTGAGGCATTCTGTGTGTGGTGGGAAGTTGGAGACAATCTGCTGTGCCTCCCTGGGGGGTAGGCAGGTAGAATGGGGGTGCTACGCAGAAGGGCAGGAGGAGAAGGGGGAGACAGAGGAGGAGCTAGTTGGGCGGCATCACCGACTCGATGGACATGAGTTTGAGCAAACTCCAGGAGACAGTGAAGGACAGGGAAGCCTGGCATGCTGCAGTCCATGGGGTGAACAACAACCACAGATCACAGCCGGGAGAGGTAGCCAACTAGCCATCCTTAGAGCAACTAAGAGACCCTCAAGGCAGGAAGTGAAAACAGCAGACACAGGAAAAAGCACAGCATACCACTTACAGAAATGTTTTAAATAAAAACTTGCACACACAGCAACAATATCTCTCGTAAGAACATTCACAGGGACTTCCCTGGTGGTCCAGTGACTAAGACTCAGTGTTCCCAATGCAGGGGGCATGCGGTTTGATCCCTACTCAGGGAACTAGACCCCACAGGCTGCAGCTAAGACCTGGCACAATCAAATTAAAAAGAAGAAAACAGACAGAAGAAGATCCATCAGCCCTGCTCCTAGTTCCCCAAGGGAGGAGGGGAGAATGGTGCAGACGGAGAATGTCGCCTACCTTATCAGTAAACAAAAAGTACTGCAGCCATAAAGGCCCCACAGTGCGCCCTGAGGGGGATTCAGGAAGGAGAAAAGCAGGACACTGGCCCTAAATAGTTGAGGTGTCTATCAAAGGAATCGGAGAAGGCAATGGCACCCCACTCCAGTACTCTTGCCTGGAAAATCCAATGGACGGAGTAGCCTGGTGGGCTGCAGTCCATGGGGTCGCTGAGGGTCGGACATGACTGAGCGATTTCACTTTCACTTTTCACTTTCATGCATTGGAGAAGGAAATGGCNGCAACGGCACCCCACTCCAGTACTCTTGCCTGGAAAATCCCATGGATGGAGGAGCCTGGAAGGCTGCAGTCCATGGGGTCGCTGAGGGTCGGACACGACTGAGCGATTTCACTTTCACTTTTCACTTTCATGCATTGGAGAAGGAAATGGCAACCCACTCCAATGTTCTTGCCTAGAGAACCCCAGGGACGGGGGAGCCTGGTGGGCTGCCATCTGTGGGGTCACACAGAGTCGGACACGACTGAAGTGACTTAACAGCTAATATTTAATGGTGCTTGGAAACAAGATCTAGTCCATGATCAGGACTGATCAAGTTGTGGACTTCATTCTGAGTTTAGTAGTCAAGGAATTATATGAAAGTATGTTCTCTAGGACTTTTCCGTTTCTTCTGAGAAAAAATCATTTGAGCTTCTTGCCTGTGGAATATAGACCAACATTCTTACAACAGGAAAATCAGTTTTCAAGCTTTAGATTAATTTTTTATTTTATTCCTCAAGCTGCATGTATATGTCCTTCACTCTGCCATGTACCTTGGTGCCTTTGCTACTCAAGTTCAAATTCTGTAGAATATACACTTTTTTTTTCTTGCCATGGAGCAGCTGTCCTCAGTCTTTTTGGCACCAAGTACTGTTTTCATGGAAGACAAATTTTCCATGGACCAGGTGGGATGGGGGATGATTTGGGGATGATTCAAGAGCATTACATTTATTGTGCACTTTATTTCTTATAACATCAGCTTCACTTCAGTGCTTGCGTGAGTGTTAAGTTGCTTTGGTTGTGTCCAACTCTGTGTGATCCTATGGACTGCAACCTGCCAGGTTCCTCTGTCTATAAGATTCTCCAGGCAGGTACACTGGAGTGGCTTGCCATGCCGTGCCCTCCTCCAGGGAATCTTCTCAACCCAGGGATCAAACCTGTATGTCTTAAGTCTACCTGCATTGACAGGTAGGTTCTTTACCGCTAGTGCCACCTGGAAGCCCATCTTAGATCATCAGGCATTAGATCCCAGAAGTTGGAAACTCCTGCCATAGAGGATATCACCTTGGTACAGGGCTCAGAATAGGCATCTGAAGACTAATAGCTTCTTGTGCAAACTTTCATCCAATCCATTTATTTCCAAGCTTTGCTTCACCCTGCTCTGTGTGATTTCAAGTTCTGGGCAATAAAAAATTGACTCATCCCTCATTGGTATTCTCTGCACATACTTTGGGTTATAATTACCTGCATCTATCTGAGTCAGTTACCATTCCTCTGTCCATCTGCTTCCGTTTTCCAAAAATATGCAGTAATGCTTTAGCTCCTGCTGTCTTCTCTCCTTTCATCATTGTTCTTAAAGTTTTTGTTTTTTTTTTTACAAAGAAATATGAAAAAATAAATAAATACAAAAAAAAATTTTTTTTCTCTAGCAGATCTTCCATCAGATCTTCTTCAGGAACAATTGTTCTTAAAGTTTTATGCCTTTGTTCTTCCTTTGCTATTATTTCAGCAAAGTCTTTGGATAAGGAGAAAACTGTATGTGACAAATCATTAACCTTAACATCATTCATCAAAATAATAACTTCCTGTTTAAAATTCTCCAGTGGATTTATATCACATTAAGGATGTCACAGTCATCAGCTGATTTTGTCCTCCAGATGTGAATTTCTGAGCCCCAAGAGCACCCAGGAAAAACACCTGGAATCCAGCAGCCATCAGACCGCAGTTGTTCCCTGCAGTGAGCACTGAGGAAAACCACGTGATACTGGCCCCAAATAGCTGAGATGCCTATGAAAGGAAGGATTTCAGCAAATCTAAACTCTTGTATCTTCCCATACATTTGTTGTGGCTGTTCAGTTACTAAGTCATATCTGACTCTTTGAGACTCCATGAGATGCAGCACACCAGGCTTCCCTGTCCTTCACTATCTCTTGGAGTTTGCTCAGACTCATGTCCATTGAGTTGATGATGCCATTTGACCAACTTATCTTCTGTTGCCCTCTTCTCCTCATGTCCCCAATCTTTCCCAGCATCAAGGTCTTTTCCAATGAATTGGCTCTTAGCATAAAGTAGCCAAAGTATTGGAGCTTGAGCTTCATCATCAGCCCTTCCAACGAATATTCAGGACTAATTTCCTTTAGGATTGATGGGTTTGATCTCCTTGCAGTCCAAGGGACTCTCAAGAGTTTTCTCTGGCACCACAGTTCGAAAGCATCAACTCTTTGGCACTCAGCCTTCTTTAAGGTCCAGCTCTCACATCCATATATGACTATTGGAAAAACCACAGCTTTGATTATATGGACCATTTTTGGCAAAGTAATGCCTCTGCTTCTGAATATACTATCTAGGTTTGTCATGGCCTTCCTTCCAAGGAGCAAGCATCTTAATTTCTTAGTCATAGTCACCATCTGCAATGATTTTGGAGTCTCCAAAATAAAATCTGTCACTGTTTCCACTTTTTCCCCATCTATGCACTGTAAAGTTATGGGGCTGGATGCCATGATCTTTGTTTTTTTGAATGCTGAGTTTTAAGTCAGCTTTTTCACTGCCTTCTTTCACTCTCATCAAGAGGCTCTTTAGTCTCTCTTCATTTTGCTAAATTCCTTAAGATGAGATATCTGATTATCTTTAATTCACAAAAATATTTTTATATTTGGACTACCTGATCTTTCTTACAAAGGTCTGTATAGACTGACTCCTCCCCCCACCTCCTCAGAGCAGTTCTTTCAGGGTTAGTTGAGATGGTGTCTCCCAAGCTTGAAATCCTAAAAAATTCCATTGAATAAAACATTATCTTCAAAAAAAAAAATAAAATTCAAATATATCATCATGACCTTCAGGGCCTCATGTATCTGAGGCTGTATGTCTTTCTATCCCATCACCATCTTTCCCCCTATCACTTACTCTACTCCAACATTTACCTCCTTCCAGTTGTTTAAAGTCTTTGTCCTCTAATCCTCACATGGCTTGTTTCTTTCTCATTCACATCTCAGCTCCATATTACCTCCGAGAAGCCTTCCTGACTTTCAAAAGTACTGTTGCATCAGGATATTCTACTGTATCAATTTGTTTATTTTTTTTAGATAATGTCTGTAATAATCTCATATATGTATATTTGCCAGTTTATAGTCTGTATCCTACCCACCAGAATGTCAGCTTCATAAGTGCAAAGGGTTCATCAAGCTTGCTCCCTGCAGTGTCTGTACTGCATGACATCCTATGAGTGTGTTAAGTCACTTCAGTCATTTCCGACTCTTTGTGACCCCGTGGACTCTAGCCCCGAGGCTCCTCTGTCCATGGGATTCTCCAGGCAAGAATACTGGAGTGGATTGCCATACCCTCCTTCAAGGGATCTTCACCCCATAGATAATAAATATTTACTAAATTATAAATGATAGAATGTTTCTGTCTTTAAGTGCCAAGCTGGGAAATATACATTTATCTCTTCTGATACAAGAAAAGAATTTCAGAAAATCTTAGAATTTATTCTAGAAGCTGTGCTCTAAAATTTGTTATTATAACCAAGGAGAATATTAGAGATGCAGGTCAAGGGCTCAGTGTTTGGAAGAAGAACCAGGTTAGTGTGTGTTATGTAAACCAAGGGAGAAGTAAATGAGCAAAACTATGAAACACTGCTAATGTGTCTAGAATATAGGACTAAGAATACGGCTGCAGGTTCAGTGACCTTTAAGAAAATAATTTCAATGGTGAGCTGAAGATAAGAGACAGATTTCAGGGAGTTAAGGCAAAGATTGGGGTGCAGGTTGTGGGTACAGGGGACTCAGTTACAGTAGATTATTAGTCATTCAAAATCACCAGCAGGGAAGGAAAGGGAACAGGGTAAGGCAGGATAAGAGAACTGTGGTCATTATTTAGAGTGATGTCAGTCTGCCTTGTTCTATCCTCTCTAGTCTCATTCACCTCTCCTGGCTGGATATTTTCTGGGGGAAGAGTTTTCCTTTTTCATTGCAGCCTCTTTAATGCTTATTGCTTCTGTCTCTGTGTCTTTATCCATCCTTTCCTTTGTCTCCTTCTGCCTGTCTCCTCTCCCTTCTTTTTCTCCACTGTTGATTTCGTTGCACTTCCTATTTTCACTGTATGTCTGCAGATGATTCTATAAGTCAGTAGTTCGCAAATGGTGGGCCCCGGACCAGTAGCATCAGCATCATCTGAGAACAGCCTAGAGATGCAGGCAGTGGGTCTCACCTCAAACCTACTTGATAAGAAGTTCTGAGAGTGGAACCCAGCTTTGTATCAATGAGCCCTAAAGTGATTTTGATGTATGTCAAAAATTGAAAGCCACTGCCATAAGCTCTGTCTTAATTTCTGAGCCTTCTTTGAAGTTCAGATTCTGGCAGTGTCTGGGCATTGTCTCTAGCTGTATTCCTAGACCCCCAACTCTTCTTTGCCCAACAGCCTCACTGCTTACCATTCCTTATCTAAAATTGTTTCAACACTCTCCACCATTCTAATTGGCCTTTACAGCATATTAAACTTTTCCGTATCCTTTTCAATAATAAAGTTAGTTTAAATAAATAATTGTAACACTATGTATGTGGCCTGGCCAGTACAAATTTATTCACTATTATTGATATCTTCTCTTGTGTGACTCAACTTAGCCAATTTAAGTATTTGAATCTTTGTATTTTTATAAATATTAAAGCTCTTTGTATATTGGAGGAATGAATTTTGTTCATTGGTTAATAGGCTTCCCTGGTGGCTCAGATGGTAAAGCATCTGACTACAATGCGGGAGGCCCGGGTTCGATCCCTGGGTCGGGAAGATTCTCTGGAGAAGAAAATGGCAACCCATTCCAGTACTCTTGTCTGGAAAATCCCATGGATGGAGGAGCCTGGTAAGCTACAGTCTATGGGGTTGCAAAGAGTTAGACACGACTTTGTATTTTTATAAATATTAAAGCTCTTCATACATTGGAGAAATGAATTTTGTTCATCGGTTAATATTTGAACATAAATATTTTATTGTTCTGTTGGTGTCTAAAGTTTCATTGTTTTTAATTATAATGAAGCTTCAAAGTCAATACTATAATATGTAATAGATTGTAGACAAATGTGACTTTCAGTAATATTTTGTATTGTTCAATAAGTAGAAAATTATCATTGCTATAGAATTGAAATAAATTTTACGTTGTAGATTCTAGTGTTTTTCCATGGCTTAAAAGAACATGTAGCACTGTCCTTGGTTCATTTTGACTTATGGTATAAAAACCCATGGGCTTCCCGGTGGCTCAGATGGTAAAGAATCTGCCTGCAATGCAGGAGAACTGGCATAAAGCTAATTATCCCCCCACATACTTGTAAGTTAATGATTACTCCCCAAACTGCTTTATTAACTTCAGTTTTTGAAGGCAGTAGAGTGTAAAGGTTAAAATATGGCATCAGAGCCCAGTGGTCTGGATTTAATATTAGCTACAGTATTAGCTGATCTTGGAAAAATCCCTTTAATATTCAGCTCATATTTCCCTAATGAAGCCATCATCAGCTCACTGGGACAAAGATACCAGTATGTTCAGCATCCAGTATATGGTGAAGTGAAAGTGAAGTCACTCAGTCATGTCTGACTCTTTGCGACACCATGGACGGTACCTGCCGGGCTCCTCCATCCATGGAATTTTCCAGGCAAGAGTACTGCAGTGGGTTGCCATTTCCTTCTCCAGGGGATTCTCCCAACCCAGGGATTGAACCCAGGTCTCCTGCATTGCAGGCAGACTCTTTACATCTGAGCCACAAGGGGGCTTCTAAAGTGAAAGTGAAGTCACTCAGCACATAGTAAGTGACAAGTAAATCTTAGCTATGTGACATTTCAAAATTCATTAGATCTCCTCTCTGGCCTCTTACTGTGCCATGAATACATGTCTATTTTTGTACCATTATATTATGTTAATTATTGCTATTTCCAGATATATACTGTTTCAGGCTGGTCTCATCTATTAGCTCCTTTTTTCAGAAAATCATATAAACTATACACGTTGTACCTGACTTACTTGACCAAGAAGCAAAGGAGCTTAGTAGGTTAAACACCTACTAAGGTGACTTGAAAGAGAAAATAAGATGCCTGTCCAGTCACGTGGGCCTTGGTAAGAGGGCAAAATGAATGTGATACTTTGACAGAGGAAAAAGTCTTGGGAAAGAGGTAGTGTTTTAGATGGGAGAAAAGGAGGAAGACAGTTGAGTTATAGGACGTGTTACAGGAGAGAATCTATGTGAGAAGAAACAAACAGGCAAGAAAAGCAAAGAATGGAATAGTAAGTGATGCACAGCTCCCGTTATCTCTTTGCCTGGAAATGAAGACAGTACATCCTTTAGCACTCACAAGACGGTAAAACGTGAATATCTCTTCGTTTAGTGCTAAGCTCTAGTCTATTTTGCTTAAGTGTTTTAATGCAGAGTCACTGACTTTTTTTAATTGGCTGGATATTCTAGATATTATGTTTTGCTCTAAAACTTTGGAACCACTATTTACTGATGCCTCTAAATATTTCTCAGTGCATATTTACATGAATTTTTAAAATCATTTCTATCATTTCAAACTTCTCTAAATACCCTTGACCATTATTTCAGCAGGCTCAATCATTTGGCCTTACTCCACATTTGAAATTATGATTTGTATTTCCTGATAGATTTCTCTCCAATTGCATTTTGACTCCTAACCTTTGTTTTGTATTACCTAAGAGCACACAGTGTTACCTTCAGAGAGGGTAGATGCATATTGCATTGGAAAGCTATAGTGGGTCTGATCCCTTGAGTTAGCCTTAAGGTCCATCCATGGCACTTAAAGTAATCCAGTATGCACCTTGGTAATTGAAATCCTTCCATTACCCTCACTCCAGCCCATTTAGATATTTCTCTTGCAGATGGAGTTCCATCAGGAGGTGAGCCAAATGGTTTGGGAAAGATGGGGCATTTTTCCAACAAGGTTTTTGGCTGCCCACCAACAAGCTGGCTGGTGTTCGTAGTTCCAAGTTGACCCTTCTTAGCAAGGTTTCCATTTATAAAGAGCACTGTCAACCCTGCTCTTCATTCTAGGGGAACACTTAGGACATGGGTTCATCAAGGCTCACGGTGCAACCATCAGAGAAGGTTAGCTCAGATTTCTTCATTGCTTGATTTTTTGCCACCAAAAAAAAAAAACAACAACAACTCATATTGCTTCTTGTCCTCAGTTGAAAGTCAAAACTTTTTATACTATATGAAGTATTATCACGTATTTGTAAATATCTTGAACCTCACAGATGTCATTTTCAATTGAGTGCAATCTCACCCCAGAGTACAAGTTTGAAAAGAAAGGTTTTGGATATTAACAAATCTAGCAAATTTCTAGGCTAAAGCGTCAATAATGCTTTTTAATGTGCTTAAACAGATGTACATTCTGTATTTATGTATATATGCATCTGAACCACAGCAGGAGAACTAAATAATTCAATGGAAAGCATAGAGAAAACTAATGATCCCATATTCTAATAACTGTTTTACGAAAAGCGTTTCATTTGGCTCTCAAAACTGCCTCATAAGTCAACACTTGGATAATGCAGTGAAGTTATATTTAACTCTAGAACTCTCCTCACATGCCAGGCTTCAAATATGTTTCTAAGTAAATGTCCTTTTTGGGCTCATTATGCCTATTCCTGTCTTCCCTCAAAACAACCTCTTATGTATGTTCATTTCCCTTCTTTCTTTGACTTCTGGCTGTCAGATTTACACCTCTTCTAATCCATGTTATCTTGGCCTGGAGCAGCAATATCACACCCAAGGACAAGGAGCCCGAGCTTGACAGATGTTGCCAGAGAGTACCTAGCGAATGTTTTCTTACAAGATCGATCCACTCAAGCAATGGCCCACAATAGTATTTCAGAGCAGGTTTATAAGGAGCTACTGGAAGACTTCTTAATAAATCACTGATGGAAATCCAACTTTGCTGAAACAGAGAGAAGGTGTACACAGCCAAATCAAATAGACAGGTATCCCCCAGAGCCAGCCCAGGGATTTGAGATGAGAGGGATGAGGTTGTGTTGCTTCTAGGCAAAGGGTAAAAGTGATGTAGAAAATAGGCTTTTTGTATACACGGATACTGCAGCAATCATCACAGCTTCTGTGCACAGGGAGGATCTAGTTTGAAACCCTACTGAAAATGCACTTTTCCAAATTCCATCCCGCAAAGATGCACCTTTACTGAAACACAAATAACTCCCCAAACAGAGGCTACCAAAATGCCTCAAGTGCTCTTGATTTTACCAGAAAGTATGTGGCAGTAGGTGCATATTCTGTACATAAATGGAAGAAATGGGACACTGTGCCTATTTTTCTGTTCACCTGAAATGATCACAACATTGTTAATTGGCTATACCCTGATACAAAATGTTTTTGGTGTTAAAAAAATAAAAAATATTTTAAAAGTATGGTTGCTTTACAATGTTGTATTGGTTTTCTACTGCATGGAAAAGTGAAACAGCTATATATATTACATATATTCCCTTTTTTTGGGATTTCTTTCCCATTTAGGTCACCACAGAGCATTGATAAAATTCCTTGTGCTATACATTATGTTCTCATTAGTTTTCTGTTTTATATACAGTATCAATAGTGTATATATGTCAATTCCAATCTCCTAACTGTACCTATATTTCTGATGTTTTGCATAAGCACTAACATCTATATTAAAATAATCCTTTAGTATTGAGAAAAATAGAAGTTTAAATGCTAAAACTATGAGTTTCATGCTCCTGAGAACTCTGACATTTAAAAAGTTAGCTTTTTTCAGCTTGGCTTATAATAAGTAACAAAATACGCTATTACTGCATATAATATACTATAGAAGTGTACGTGCACGTGTCTGTGGAAAGACAGAGAAATGTGTCTGAGCTTATACACAACATTAACAGACACAGGAAAGTTCAGCGTTCTCAGGTGTAACACTAACAAAGATGCATTTAATGGCTTATGCAGTTATTCAATAATTTGTTGCTTCAGTCACAAGTTGGAAATCCTAATTACTAACATATCTTTCAGAGTGAATGCTCTCTAATTTTAAACATTCCTGAAAATATGATTCAATCAAATTTCTTCACATCTCAAAAGAACAATGCTAGGCAAAGCATAAGACAAAATGCAGTAAGGCAATGGCACCCCACCCCAGCACTCTTGCCTGGAAAATCCAATGGACGGAGTAGCCTGGTGGGCTGCGGTTCATGGGGTCGCTAACAGTCGGGCAGACTGAGCGGCTTCACTTTCACTTTTCTCTTTCATCCATTGGAGAAGGAAGTGGCAACCCACTCCAGTGTTCTTGCCTGGGGAATCCCAGGGACGGGGGAGCCTGGTGGGCTGCCGTCTATGGGGTCGCACAGAGTCGGACACGACTGAAGTGACTTAGCAGTAGCAAGCAGTGGGATTCAGGCAGTTGGGTCCAATAGAATAATTTTCTCATTGTAATCCATGAATAGAATCCTTTTAAATATTAAAATCTTTATGAACTTTTGTGATACTAATGGGCCCAGAGCCCGAATAAATGGAATATATCAAAGTATAAAATTATATCCAGTGAAACCAGATCCTTATAAAAGGAGGCTAGTGCTGGGGTCCTTTGTCCTTTTGGCTTTCTCACAAGACCCAAGCAGCATTCATCTTCACAGAGCCCTTGAAACAGTCCCACACCAGGATTTGGTGCTTGGGAAGCAAGTGAGGAGACTCAGCTCTGCTAAGAGTTCCAGGATAACCTGCCACTCCTGTAAATGCAGGTTTTTTGGAAGGCAACCTAAAAGACTAGTTATCAATTTTTTGCTTTAGATTTTGCCAATCCAAATTAGAGCTTCTTTGGCATTATTTAGAGAAATAAGGTCTTTCCAAGGAAGTTCATTCCAAAAGTGATTAAAATACATTTTCAAGACTTAAAAAAAAAATTTCTAATTTTAGAAGGATGCTTGTTCTATGACCTATGGAAATACTTAAATCTCAATTCCTGGAAAGATGAACTGCCCTCTTCTTCTGGCAGCTATATGTAGAGAATGAAATACTGTGTTTGATCATTACACATAAGTATTATGAAGGGAAAAAACCTCATGAAAAAAAAATCATGAAGGAAAAAAACCTCACATTACTTTTTTTTTCTTTATTCTGTCTTTTTATTCCAGGGCTGAACCCTAACACAGAGATGGGAATTTTGTAATCTTCCTCAACAAAAATTCCTTCAGGGAAAATTTGGAAAGATCATTATGAAAACTGACCCTTTCTCAGAAAGCTGAAATAAAGTGACAATATATAAAGCAAAATTTTCAAGTCAGGGCAGAAAACACTTAAGACTACTTTTCAAAGGATAATTCTGATTTAGGAATGAGGGGTTGGCACTGACATGAATCAAACATAGAAACTGCACCAAAATCAAGACTCCATCAGTCAGGTGCACTGAATAATCAGGTGCAGAACAATAGCTTTCTCACCAGTGCTTGATTTGGTCCACAACACAGTCTTACAGGAGAGAGAAATGCATTATAAATAGGCTTCCCCCTTCATTCACTCACTCATTTACTTTTCATTCATTTTCCACCTAGAGATTAATTTCATAAGTGCTAAGCCAGGCGCTACATTTAGATACAGAGATGAATAAGAAATAATCTTCACCTTTAATGCATGCACAACTAGGTTAACAGTCATATAAGTCAATACAGTCCAAAAAGGTGAGTACAATCAGAAAGGTATAGAGTGATCAAATAGGTGAAAAATGGGTCACTTGATTCAGTGTGTGCTTAGTTAGTCATGTCTGATTCTTTGTGACTCCAAGGACTGTAGCCTGCCAGGCTCCTCTATCCATGGGGATTCTCCAGGCAAGAATGCTGGAATGGGTTGCCATGCCCTCCTTCAGGGGAACTTCCTGACCCAGGAATCAATCCAGGGTCTCCTGCATTGCAGGCAGATTCTTTACCAGTGGAGTTACTTGGAGAGAGGTATTTGAGCCAAGTTCTGAAGATTGCCTTGGGATGAACAGGCAGGTGAAGTCTGGTTGGATGGGATTCCAAACGGTGGAAACACGCAGACGTGAGAGACTGAGATGTGACAGGAATGATCACATCATTCAATATGACCAGAGAGTGGGCTGAATTAGGGTATGGAGAGAGATGTGGCTGCAGAAGTGGACAAAATCCATATCCTAAAGGGAATTCTATGCCATTCTAAATGGTTTTCACTGGTACTAAAGGTAACAGTGGACCCAAGAACCATTTTAAGCAAAGACATTGCATGATCAGACAAACAATTTAGCTTTCCATTCTTTAATTGTTTCACTTTTATTTATTATGCATTTTAACACATAATAAAATGGCAACCCACTCCAGTGTTTTTGCCTGGAGAATCCCAGGGACAGAGGAGCCTGGTAGGCTGTGATCTCTGGGGTCACACAGAGTCGGACATGACTGAAGTGACTTAGCAGCAATTACACCAGAATGCATAATATAGTTTTGAGTATATTTTAAATTTTAAAATAATTTTTGAATATTAATTTGGTATACTTTCAAAAATCAAAACAATCAACAAAGTATACAATGAATTATCTCATATCCATCCTATCTGGAAATGTGCATCCCAAATACCCTTATCAAACAGATAGCTTTTATTAGCTGCTTGCAAACACAAATAAATATTAAATGTATGTTCTTATTGTCTTCTTTTCTTACAATAAACTTAATATCTATGCTCAGATCTGCAGCTAACTTTTTTCTTTGGAGATTTTTCCATATCAGCATACAAAAAGCTTCCTTGGTCTTTTTTTAACTGCCTAGCATTTAAAAAGGAATACTCTCACTGAAGTGTAAAATAAAAATTGAGGAAATGGGAAATTATAGGAATTTAGGCAAGAAATGATAAGAGCCTTGAAAATTGATATATCTGAGAGACTGGAGAAATACCAAGGAGACAGAATCAGACATGTGGGAGATAAGTTGGGGAGGAGGGTGAGATCAAGGGGAAAAAAATCAAAGATTACTCTGGGATTCTGGCCAGGGCAGTTGGTGAAACACTGTCAGATGATGAAACACTTACAGGGAGAAGGAAGTCATTAGAGGAGCAGGCTGGGGTAGGCAGGACTGGAGACAGAGGATGAGTTGCGTTTTCAACATGTGGAGTTAGTATCACCAGGTGGAGAAGTTAGGTAGTAAGTATTGGTGGCTCAGAAGGTAAAGCGTCTGCCTGCAATGCAGGAGACCTGGGTTCGATTCCTGAGTCAGGAAGATCCCCTGGAGAAGGAAATGGCAACCCACTCCAGTACTCTTGCTTGGAAAATCCCATGGACAGAGAAGCCTGGTAGACTACAGCCCATGGGATCATAAAGAGTTGGACACGATTGAGCGACTTCACCACCATGAAACTTAGGTAGCTCAGATTTTAAAAATCTGCCTGCAGTGCAGGAGATGTGGATTCAGTCTCTGAGTTGGGAAGAACCCCTGAAGCAAATGGCAACCTACTCCAGTATTCTTGCCTGGGAAATCCCATGAACACGGGATCCTTGAGGGCTACAGTCCACAGGATTGCAAAAAGCTGAACATGGCTGAACAACTAGGCACACACGTGAAGCTCAGGAGGTTTCTCAGGTGGCTCAGTGGTAAAGAATATGCCTGCCAACCAGGAAATGTGGGTTTGATTCCTGAGTCGGGAAGATCCCCTGGAGAAGGAAATGGCAACCCACTCCAGTATTCTTGCCTGGGAAATCCCATGGAAAGTGGAGCCTGGTGGCCTAGAGTCCATGGGATCACAAAGAGTCAGACATGACTTAGTGACTAAACAAAAACAATGAAGTTCAGGAGAGAGGTGAAATATGGAGAGTTTAGAATCATCGGAATATGGTTGATTGAAACCTTCAATATGGATAAAGTCATCTAGCATGAATATAAAGCAAGAAGATAAAAGCAGGTGAAGATAGCATCCCTTATGGTAGTTGGAGGAAGAGAAATATGCAACACATGACATTAGAAATTAAAGTTGTTTTTGACAAATTTTGTCCCATGGAGGTGTCCCCATACAGATATGTGCACACACACACACACACACAGTGTTTCATGGTCAGAAATTTTGGAGATTCACAGTATACAGTACCATATTAAAAGCTAGTAACATTCTTAGAGCTCATTTTTGGAAAATACAGGGTCTAACATATTGGATATTTAGCTAAACACTGGAAAGTCCTGCTTTTAGATCTGGACAAGATGACCTCAGCCCTGGGCTCGGTGCTTCTGAGGACCTTGTCATGGCTCTTGCCTAAGTGTTCCCTTCCCTATAGAATGAAAAACCCGTGAGACTTGGAGCGTATACCCACCAGGAGGCTGGTCTACCCCCACCCCCTTATCTACACCACACTCTAGGTATCTGGAAATCCGAGAATTTGCTTCCCTGGTGGCTCTAAATCTGCAACCGGGTCCCATGTGGTCCCTTTACCTAGTCTATTCTCCCGATGGCAGAGAGTATCCACCCTCTGGTGATCCAGAAGTGACTGGGGAATATGGAAGAAACTTTGAGGGGTGAGCTGATATGTCCACACAAATATAAATGAGAACCTTCATAATGTGGGTAGAGCTAGGGGTTAGAGGGGAAAGCTGACAGGAATGAAAGACTAGGGCCAGCTCTCCTCACCCCACCACCTACCCCCAAGAGTCTGAAAATTCCAAAGTCAAACTAGCCTTCCAGGCCATTGGGAATGTAGATTTATCAGACTGGAAGACAGCAGGTATTTAATTTAGCAGTGTGTTAGTTTGCTTTACAGCTTGTAAATATTTAGACATATGGCATATGGACCTCCATATGTATCCTTGAGCTGCCCCACATAGTGTATGGGATGGTCTGAGAAGGAATGACAAGAGGATAGGACAACTGAGAGCCAATGAGGAAGGGAGGAGTAACACCTCTAGGAGATACACAGTTTTAAACAAACATGAGTAAAGCTTGGTTATTCAGGCAACAGCACAAGTTCTCATTCCTAGGGCCATGGGTCCTGCCTTAGTAGTAGTAGTAGTAAAGTCGCTCAGTCGTGTCCGACTCTTTGCGACCCCATGGACTGTAGCCTACCAGGCTCCTCCCTCCATGGGATTCTCCAGGCAAGAGGACTGGAGTGGGTTGCCATTTCCTTCTCCAGGGGATCTTCCCAAGCCTTAGGTCCTTTAATCTTTGTAACCTTTGAGTTTACACATATCTGAACTGAGATGCAGAGAGATCAGCCCTGTGCCCAAGTTCACACAGTTGGTAGTTGCTGGCGATTATTGCTCAGGACTCCCAGCTTCTAAACCACTGTTATCTCTACCATACCTTGCTGCCTCAAAACTGGAGAACGCCAAGCCTTTTTTTTCTTTTACAAAATGAAACATCCCACTGAGACAAATGTGTATAGTCTTCAATTTATGGTACGTTTGGAATTCATGATGAAGTCTTGGAAAATAATCTGTTGTGCTCTCTTTAGGCATCATCTACTGAGGTCTATCCAGTTAGAAATAAGCAACCATGTTCCAACACTTCTTAGATACAATTCTCTCACCAAAAACTTACACATTAGTATATCATGAAAATCACTGCTTAATATAGGTGTTATAGATCAACATTTAATAATTTATTATTACAATCAGTTTAGTCCATATTTAGAAAAAAGGAAAACATATATTTTATAGATGTGCATATTACCTAGACTAAATGCATTATATACATGTGTATATATATATATAATATAAATGCACACACATATATATGTGACATTAATATATAGACTTAAGAAAACCTAAAAATATACAGCATAAAACTTAGTATTGGAACTTCCCTGGTGGAGCAGTGTAAAACTCTATGCTTCCACTGCAGGGGACATGGGTTTAATCCCTGGTCTGGGAACTGATATCCCACATGTCATGTAGCAAGGCCAAAAACAAAACAACAACAACAACAACAACTTAGTATTATGTATATATACCAGAAAACGATCATTTTGGTGCCATTTTGAGTCAATGTCAATTAGCCATAAAATGTTAATATTAATTTTAAAATATGTTACTTTAATAAAAAGCAATCTACTGAAAATAGGTCTATAGTTCTTAAAGAGTTTATAGAATTCTGCCAAGAGAATGCACTGATCATAGCAAACACCCTCTTCCAACAACACAAGAGAAGACTCTGCACATGGACATCACCAGATGGTCGACACTGAAATCAGATTGATTATATTCTTTGCAGCCAAAGATGGAGAAGCTCTATACAGTTGGCAAAAACAAGACTGGGAGCTGACTGTGGCTCAGATCATGAACTCCTTATTGCCAAATTCAGACTTAAATTGAAGAAAGTAGGGAAAACCACTAGACCATTCAGGTATGACCTAAATCAAATCCCTTATGATTATACAGTGGAAGTGAGAAATAGATTTAAGGGACTAGATCTGATAGACAGAGTGCCTGATGAACTATGGATGGAGGTTCATGACATTGTACAGGGGACAAGAATCAAGACCATTTCCAAGAAAAAGAAATGCAAAAAAGCAAAATAGTTGTCTGAGGAGGCCTTACAAACAGCTGAGAAAAGAAGGGAAGTGAAAAGCAAAGGAGCAAAGGAAAGATATACCCATTTCAATGCAGAGTTCCAAAGAATAGCAAGGAGAGATAAGAAAGACTTCCTCAGCGATCAGTGCAAATAAATAGAGGAAAACAACAGAATGGGAAAGACTAGAGATCTCTTCAAGAAAATTAGAAATACGAAGGGAACATTTTGTGCAAAGATGGGCTCAATAAAGGACAGAAATAGTATGGACCTGACAGAAGCAAAAGATATTAAGAAGAGGTGGCAAGAATACACGGAAGAACTATACAAAAAAGATCTCCATGACCAAGATAATCACAATGGTGTGATCACTCACCTAGAGCCAGACATCTTGGAGTGCAAAGTCAAGTGGGCATAAGGAAGCATCACAATGAACATAGCTAGTGGAGGTGATGGAATTCCAGCTAAGCTATTTAAAATCCTAAAAGATGATGCTGTGAAAGTTCTGCACTCAACATGTCAGCAAATTTGTAAAACTCAGCAGTGGCCACAGGACTGGAAAAGGTCAGTTTTCATTCCAATTCCAAAGAAAAACAATGCCAAAGAATGTTCAAACTACAGCACAATTGTACTCCTTTCACATACTAGCAATGTAATGCTCAAAATCCTACAAGCCAGGCTTCAACAGCACATGAACTGAGAACTTCCAGATGTTCAAGCTGAATTTAGAAAAGGCAGAGGAACAAGAGATCAAACTGTCAGCATCCACTGGATCATAGAAAAGGCAAGAGAATTCCAGAAAAATATATACTTCTGCTTCATTGACTACAGTAACGCCTTTGACTGTGTGGACCACACCAAATTGTGGAAAATTCTTAAAGAGATGGGAATATTGGAACACCTTACCTGCTTCTTGAGAAACCCATATTCTTGTCAAGAAGAAAAAGTTAGAATGGATATGGAACAACAGACTGGTTCCAAATTGGGAAAGGAATATGTCAGGGCCATACATAGTCACTCTGCTTATTTAACTTATATGCAAAGTACATCACGTGAAATGCTGGGCTGGATGAAGCACAAGCTATATCAAGATTGCCAGGAGAAATATCAATAACCTCAGATACGCAGATGACACCACTCATACGGCAGAAAGCAAAGATGAACTAAAGAGCCTCTTGATGAAAGTGAAAGAGGAGAGTGAAAAAGTTGGCTTAAAACTCAACATTCAAAAAACCAAGATCATGGCATCTGGTCCCATCACTTCATGGCAACTAGATGGAGAAACAATGGAGACAGTGATAGACTTTATTTTCTTGGGCTCTAAAATAACTGTAGATGGTGACTGCAGCCATGAAATTAAAAGACCCTTGCTCCTTGGAAGAAAAGCTATGACCAACCTAGACAGCATGTTAAAAAGCAGAGACATTGCTTTGTTGGTAAAGGTCCATAAAATCAAAGCTATGGTTTTCCTGTAGTCATGTATGGATGTGAGAGTTGGACCATTAAGTAGGCTGAATGCTGAAGAATTGATGCTTTTGAACTGTGGTGTTGGAAAAGACTATTTATAGTGTCCCTTGGACTGCAAGAAGGTCCAACCAGTCAATCCTAAAGGAAATCAGTCCTGAATATTCACTGGAAGGACTGATACTGAAGCTGAAGCTCCAATACTTTGGCCGCTGATGTGAAGAGTCAACTCATTGGAAAAGACCTTGATGCTGGGAGAGACTGAAGGCAGGAGGAGAAGGGGATGATGGAGGACGAAATGGTTGGATAGCATTACTGACTCAAAGGACATGAGTCTGAGCAAGCTCTGGAAGATGGTGAAGGATGGGAAAGCTTAGTGTGCTGCAGTCCGTGTGGTCACAAGCAACTGAACAGCAACAAAAAGAGGATTAATTCTTTAACCGACCTATCAACAGTCGAACAGATAAAGATGTGGCAGTCATGAAGAATGAAGTTCTGCCATTTGCAGCAATGTAGATGGACTTGGAGGGCATTGCGTTATGTGAAATAAGTCAGATAGAAAGAACAAATGCTGTATGATATTGTTTATATGTGGATATAATTTATATGTATATCCAACAAGTGAATACAGCAGGGAAGAAGCAGATTCACAGATATAGGGAACAGCCTAGTGGTTACCAGAGGAGAGGGAAGGAGAAAGGGGCAATAGAGGAGTATAGGGAAAAAGAAAGGTTTATTATGGGACTGTATGAAATCATGTTTGTGAAACTTTTGAGGACGATAAAGTACTATAGAATAAAAGTACTATAGAATTAATCTTCTATTCAATAAAAAGATTTTTAAGAGAAAATACTTCCAGATTTCATTACAGCAAAACACATCACACCAAATGGTAAGAATAGGGCCAGCTTCACGGGCTTGTGGTCTGTGTCTGGAATCCACGCCTAGCAGAGCCCTGTGACTGATTTAAGAGATCTCTGCTCTCACCATCTTAAAATGTGTAATAATTTTTGAGCAAAGAGACCCCATATTTACCTGTTACACCAAGCCCTGCAAATTAGGCAGCCAGTCTGGGGTCAGAAAAGTTGTTCTGCTCTGTGCAGAGATGGTGTGTTGCCTGTGTAAATGGGTAAAGAGTTCATGAGGGCTACTGCTGCTGCCAAGTTGCTTCAGTCTGTAGGTTGCCAATAAACATACAGACACCCAATTTTCGTATCATGTGTGCTTAGTTGCTTATTCGTGACCGACTCTGTGACCCGATTAACTGTACCCCACCAGGCTCCTCCCCCTCCAGTATTCTTGCCTGCAGGAATACTTGCCGTTTCCCACTCCAGGGGATCTTCCCGACCCAGGTATCACACCTATGTCTCCTGCACTGGCAGGCAGGTTCTTTACCACTGAGCCACCAGAGAAGCCCGCAGAAAGAAAGAAAGGTAGCGCTAAGTCATGTCCGACTCTCGCGATCCCATGAACTGTACCCTGCCAGGCTCCTCTGTCCATGGGATTCTCCAGGCAAGAATACTGGAATGATTGCCATTTCCTTCTCCAGGGGAACTNCTGGCAGGCAGGTTCTTTACCACTGAGCCACCAGAGAAGCCCGCAGAAAGAAAGAAAGGTAGCGCTAAGTCATGTCCGACTCTCGCGATCCCATGAACTGTACCCTGCCAGGCTCCTCTGTCCATGGGATTCTCCAGGCAAGAATACTGGAATGATTGCCATTTCCTTCTCCAGGGGAACTTCCCAACCCAGGAACTGAACCCAGGTGTCTCCCGTATTGCAGGCAGATGCTTTACCAACTGAGCTATACCGTAAACCCCAGGGAAGCCCATATGTCTCCATTATTCCATGGAATTCAATCCCATGTTGCATATTTATGTTAAAATATTATCCCTACTCTATATAAAATTCAATTTATATAACTAAAAACTGTTGCCTAGATTCCAAGTATCTGTTATACTTGACAGATAACCTTGAGCAGAAGATTTTTTCCATTCATGATTAGAAAGTAACCAGCCATTTTAGCGTGTTATTTACTTTTGGAAAGACAGAAAAAAGTTCCCGGTACAAAGATCATCACTTTCCAGCCTATTTAGTAAATAAATTGCCCGTTCATCCTTTGGGTACAGAATATTTATGTTCAACTTTGTGATTTTCATTTAAAAACATATGTTCAATCTATTACATATATTTCATGTTTTATTTTGCTTATTTTAAACATAATATATTCTTGAAAGGTTTTTCCTGGTGGCTCAGACAGTAAAGAATCTTCCTGCAATGCAGGAGACCTGGGTTCAACCCCTGGGTTGGGAAGATCCCCTGGAGGAGGGCATGGCAACCCACTCCAGTCTTCTTGCCTGGAGAGTCCATGGGATCGCAAAGAGTCAGAAATGACTGAGCGATTAAGCACATAAGCACAGAACATATTCTTGAAGATGTTGTTCAGTGAAAATTACCTATAAAAATTCATATGTCTGGTTTTTTATCAGTTTTAAATACAGTAAATTGAAAATATATTAAAAAACAGGATTTATTACATCTTGTTTCTTTATTTACTGTGATATCCTTTTTATTGGAACTCCTTAAGGACAAGGGCTATTTCATTTTTATAGCTTAATACAGTGCCTGACAGAGCCTTGATACTCAATCAGTGTTGAGTATGTGTCAGAGGAGTTAAAATTAGCAATCATATTAAATTGGTTTGTATTATGGCTATCTGTCCTGTCCTTTATATTCTGTTCTGACATCAGCGCACCCATTAAAAAAAGACAAAGGACTTTCTGTTATATGTCAATTAGAAAAAATTAACCAATCTAAAAAAGAATACTTGTTGTGTGCCTCATTCTCTGTGGTACTAAGTCTGTATTGATCCTAGGACTGCTGAAATTAGATTGTTTTCAGTTCAGTTCAGTTGCTCAGTCGTGTCCGAATCTTTGCCACCCCATGAATCGCAGCACACCAGGCTTCCCTGTCCNAAATAAATAAATAAAATGAATTACAAATAAATAAATAAAAATAAATCATATTATATAAAAAAATTCAGTTTCAGCTAGATGTCCTGTATTTTATCTGGCAAACCTTCTCATGGGGTAAAGATGAAATAAGCGTACTTTCCTAGTGTAATTACTAATGGTGAAAGTTGCTCAGTTGTGTCCGACTCTTTACAACCCAATGGACTATACAGTCCCTGGAATTCTCCAGGCCAGAATACTGGAGTGGGTAGCCTTTCCCTTCTCCGGGGATCTTCCCAAGCCAGGGATCGAACCCAGGTCTTGGGCATTGCCGGAGAATTCTTTGAAAGCTGAGTCACCAGGGAAGCCCAAGAATATCGGAACGGGTAGCCTATCCCTTCTCCAGGGGATCTTGCTGACCCATGACTTGAACCAGGGTTTCCTGCATTGCAGGCAGATTCTTTACCAGCTGAGCTGCCAGGGAAGACCTATTCTTTCACTCTCCAAAGTGTCTCGTGTGCATTTAGAGGCTAAGTCGTGAGCGACCCTTTTGTGACCCCATGGACTATAGTCTGCCGGGCTCCTCTCTCCATGAGATTTTCCAGGGAAGAATATTGGAGTGGGTTGCCATTTCCTTCTTCAGGCGATCTTCCTGACCCAGGGACTGAAATCATGTCTTCTGCACTGCAGGAAGATTCTTTACCGCTGAGCCACCAGGGAAGCCTCCAAAGTGTCTTAGCTTATAAAAGTCAGCCTGTGGTCTGTCTAGGTAAAGGGCCTGAGAAGGTCTTGATGTATTTGAACAACTCTGTGGACCAAAGCATTTGGAAAACTCATATTGAAGGTTGAGGTTCCTGTGCTCTTAGCTTTTAAAGAGACAGATAAGCAGGTAAAGACTCAGGACGGTAACAGGAAAGCAAGGAGGTTAAAGATGGGCAGTGCCTAAGGGTCTTGTAAGAGTTAAACAGACACTGGATTTAGCCATCTTGAAAATTCTTTTCAATGTAGGATTAGACAAAAAAAAAAAAATCCTCACATATCATGCCTAATTGCTCACGAATAAATCTTCAGGAGGCTTTCTTTGAATGGGACAAATTTGAGAAATAGAGGAGAATGTAAAAGTAACTGAAGCATCTCAAACCAGCTGAGTCTTGGAGAGTTTGCCAAAATCTTGGTTGTGAAATTTTTAACCTTGCTTTTTTGGACTAATTGGTATGTTGATTATAATTCCCTATACAGTTTTTCCTTTAAATAGTGGAATCACTTAAATGTGACACAATGATGTTTGCTAATAAATATAAATCCATAGATCCCTGACTCAGTTTTTAATCCCTGATATACTGACTACCAGTTCCCTAAAGCTGTTCTTTTAAAACCCCCAGATTTCTCCGAATCGCCAAACTCAGCAGTAATTTCACGGTCTTGTTATTCTTTCTCCTCCTTTGACTTCTAGTACACTTACTTACCTGGATCTCCTGTATTCCCAATTTTTAGCTCCTCTTGCTTCATCTGGCTCCACATCACCTTCACTGAGCTTAAATGTAGGTAATCCATAGGTTCTGTCCTGGCCTTTTTGTTTGTTTTCTCTTTCTATACCTTCCCTTTTCAATTTCCTGTTTTTTCAACTGATGTTTAACTGCTGGTGTGTTGGAACCAACTTATGCAGCTCAGACCTGAACGTTAGCATCATTTCCCAGTTGCACATGCAATGGCCTCGTTTAAGGATAGAAAATCAGCAACCCCTCTCCCCATCCTATATCTGATTCTTCAATGCTTAATAGGACACCACTGCTTATAACAAGTATTCAAACCTTTTTCACCCCAACTCCAATCTGTCCTGCAGCCTGATCTTCCACCTTCTCCTTTGCATGTGTCTTTAACTCTAATCAAATGAGACCACACTGTGTCCTCCAATGGCCATGAGCCATCCTATTACTCTGCCTTAGTTCATGCTGTATTCCTCACCTCCTCCATGAAGGCTCCCATCCTGCCTCAGCCTTGCCTTCTGAACTTCTGGCCCAATTTGGGGGGCCTCTTGTCTGACATTTTTCACATTCTAACTTACATCACCATTATTTGTATACTTATCTTTTCTCCTTTACAAATGTAAAAGTATATATCAACACACGAGTCAAGGACTTTCCTGGTGGTCCAGTGATTAAGGATCCACTTGCCAAAGTGGGGGACATGAATTCGATCCCTGATCTGGAAAGATTCCATACGCCTCAGGGCAGCTATGCCCATGCACCACAACTATTGAGACCATGCTCTAGAGCCTGTCTTCCACAAGGGAAGCCAGTGTAATGAGAATCCTGTGCAAACGAGAGTAGCTCCTACTCGTTTCTCTAGCCACAGCTAGAGAAAATCCATGTGCAGCGAAGAAGACCCAGTGCAGCCAAAACTAAATTAATCAATTTTTTAAAAAGAGCCAAATCTTTTTGTCTTTTTTTTTTTTAAGCTAGTGTTTGCTTCTACTCTATCTAGCCCTCTAATTTATATCAAATTCAGGTTCTTCAATTACTGAATTTATTCAAATGGAAAAAATTTCATATCTTATAGAGTATCTTTATAGGATAAGAAAATAATTTGGGTCAGAAGAATTGACTTTGAATCACTCTGATTGCATAAGTCTTTGAGAGAGATGCCAACATATTCTAATACAGCTATGCCTAGGTTTCACTGAGAACCAAGGGTTTTGTCTTTTTAATGGCAATGGCAATAGAAGAATCCTTTCAAGCTGGAAATAGAGAAAGCTATTACCTACTCATGGTAGATCATAGCTAACACATCACACTGAAATTGCTTCAACAAACATTGAGCTCCTCTTCTATGGAAAATGTAACATTAGGTGTTACACCTCATAAAATACTTTGAATTGCCAGAAAATAGAAACCCTTCCTCAATTTTTGTGTGCTAATGGTGTTGAAAACAAAGAGGGTGACTCACATAGGGAAATCCATATTAAAATTTAAAATGCATTAAAATTAAATAAAGGGCATACTTCAAGAGCACATATAATTTACATTTGGGTAATAAGCGAATAGATACTTCCTTTTCAGAATTTTCCCTTGGTATTCTGTGAGCAATGTCAACTATTGATGCCTTCAGCTTATAAATGTAGTGCAGCCATAGAAACAGAATTTTAAAATCCATTTGCCTGGCCTCATTCGCTCCAGAAAAAAAAGTCTCTATTTTATGTCTCTTTTTCCTGATAGCTTCTCTCATTTAATTTTGCTGGTACCAATTGTGGTGTATGTGTGTGTGTGTGTGTGTGTGTGCACACTAGGAAATGTAGAACAGAGAGCAATGTTTTAATCCTTAACTGTTACAGTCTCATAATACACACATACATTCAAGCATTGCATTAAGATAATGAACATTTCACAAAGTCAGTGACAGTCAGTGTAATTTCATGGACGTGTGTATGAACATTGGAAACGTAGAATTTCTTCCAAGCTGCTATGTTCACACACCAGGTAGAGAGTGGTTCTAAGTCTGAGCTCTCTATTTTTGCAATCCTATTGGACTAGACTCTCAGACTACAACCTTGAAACAGGTAGCAGGATGCAGGAGATGTGGCCTTCAGGGGAAATTTACTCTGCAATTTCTCAGCAGGGCTGGACTCTGCTCAGTAATTATCCTTGCTCAGGGGAAATCCAGGTTCTTGACATTTTTCCAAGAAAGGGCATTGGGTGCAGCAACCAACCTCTATAGCCCCCAGAGTTACGTAGTGACTTGGAGTCGCTGAAGTGTGCCTAGCTTGCTTGGGGAAAAAAATATCAACCCTGACATGAGTCCCTCCAAATAGCAGCAGTTCAGTTCAGTTCAGTCGCTCAGTCGTGTCCGACTCTTTGCGACCTCATGAATCACAGCACGCCAGGCCTCCCTGTCCATCACCATCTCCCGGAGTTCACTCAGACTCACGTCCATCGAGTCCGTGATGCCATCCAGCCATCTCATCCTCGGTCGTCCCCTTCTCCTCCTGCCCCCAATCCCTCCCAGCATCAGAGTCTTTTCCAATGAGTCAACTCTTCGCATGAGGTGGCCAAAGTACTGGAGTTTCAGCTTTAGCATCATTCCTTCCAAAGAAATCCCAGGGTTGATCTCCTTCAGAATGGACTGGTTGGATCTCCTTGCAGTCCAAGGGACTCTCAAGAGTCTTCTCCAACACCACAGTTCAAAAGCATCGATTCTTCGGCGCTCAGCTTTCTTCACAGTCCAACTTTCACATCCATACATGACCACAGGAAAAACCATAGCCTTGACTAGGCGGACCTTAGTCGGCAAAGTAATGTCTCTGCTTTTGAATATACTATCCAGGTTGGTCATAACTTTTCTTCCAAGGAGTAAGCGTCTTTTAATTTCATGGCTGCAGTCACCATCTGCAGTGATTTTGGAGCCCAAAAAAATAAAGTCTGACACTGTTTCCACTGTTTCCCCATCTATTTCCCATGAAGTGATGGGACCGGATGCCATGATCTTCGTTTTCTGAATGTTGAGCTTTAAGCCAACTTTTTCGCTCTCCTCCTTCACTTTCATCAAGAGGCTTTTTAGCTCCTCCTCACTTTCTGCCATAAGGGTGGTGTCATCAGCATATCTGAGGTTATTGATATTTCTCCCGGCAATCTTGATTCCAGCTTGTGTTTCTTCCAGTCCAGCGTTTCTCATGATGTACTCTGCATATAAGTTAAATAAGCAGGGAGACAATATACAGCCTTGACGTACTCCTTTTCCTATTTGGAACCAGTCTGTTGTTCCATGTCCAGTTCTAACTGTTGCTTCCTGACCTGCATACAGATTTCTCAAGAGGCAGGTTAGGTGGTCTGGTATTCCCATCTCTTTCAGAATTTTCCACAGTTTATTGTGATCCACACAGTCAAAGGCTTTGGCATAGTCAATAAAGCAGAAATAGATGTTTTTCTGGAACTCTCTTGCTTTTTCCATGATCCAGCGGATGTTGGCAATTTGATCTCTGGTTCCTCTGCCTGTTCTAAAACCAGCTTGAACATCAGGGAGTTCACGGTTCACATATTGCTGAAGCCTGGCTTGGAGAATTTTGAGCATTACTTTACTAGCGTGTGAGATGAGTGCAATTGTGCGGTAGTTTGAGCATTCTTTGGCATTGCCTTTCTTTGGAATTGGAATGAAAACTGACCTTTTCCAGTCCTGTGGCCACTGCTGAGTTTTCCAAATTTGCTGGCATATTGAGTGCAGCACTTTCACAGCATCATCTTCCAGGATTTGAAACAGCTCAACGGGAATTCCATCACCTCCACTAGCTTTGTTCTTAGTGATGCTTTCTAAGGCCCACTTGACTTCACATTCCAAGATGTCTGGCTCTAGATTAGTGATCACATCCTCATGATTATCTGGGTCGTGAAGATCTTTTCTGTACAGTTCTTCTGTGTATTCTTGCCACCTCTTCTTAATATCTTCTGCTTCTGTTAGGTCCATACCATTTCTGTCCTTTATCGAGCCCATCTTTGCATGAAATGTTCCCTTGGTATCTCCAATTCTCTTGAAGAGATCTCTAGTCTTTCCCATTCTGTTGTTTTCCTCTATCTCTTTGCATTGATTGCTGAAGAAGGCTTTCTTATCTCTTCTTGCTATTCTTTGGAACTCTGCATTCAGATGCTTATATCTTTTCTTTTCTCCTTTGCTTTTCGCCTCTCCAGGACAGCCCTTTTCGAATCTTAGCCATTTCTGGCCTGCCTCCTTTACCATTGACCTAAAAGCACTTTCATAAATCTGCCTTGGGAAGACAGTTATTCTAATGTCAGAGTCACCCCCACATAGCACCTTTATGCAGCTATAAAAAGGCACCTTTCTGAGCAGATGTAGTCTCAAGTCAAAGTGCAGGACCCATGACCACGGTACAAGATAGATTCCTCTCACCCCACACTACCTTTCCGCTGGGTGCCCTATGCAGGGCACAGTTTACATATACAATAGCTATGCCTTTCACTATTCTTTTGCCACTCCAAATGTTATGAACAGAACAGCAACCATCAGGTATTTCAAGCTTAAAATTTACAGTTTTCAGCAGCATCTTGATGACATGCCATTAGGTGAGACCTGCTGATAATAAGCCCCCTGATACAGCACTGGCTTCCCACTTTGCCATATTCTGTCTGATTCAGACATGTCATTACCAAGGTTATAAGCAGATGCATCAAAGATAAAGCCTTACTGTAAGATGAATATTGCCGTGGTTTGTCTATCATGCCATAAAATTTCTCCGCATTATTGAATTATTTTGTCTGTCTTAGGTGACTTCATATTGCAGTCTCTATCTGTCCTAATCATCAGGTCGTTAAATAACCTTGCAAAAGAATTGTCAGTGTACTCCAACATAATTTTAGAGAATTTCCCTTGAGGTCCCTGGTGGTTATAAGAAAAAAGTTAACACCATGCTGGGAATACATTCCTTTTCAGCAAAGCCACTAACATAAAACACTGCCTCTTTAAGAAACTATTTTATTTTAGAGCATTAACAATGCTCTATTATTAGAGTATTAGACATTAACTAATCTCTAATTATATTAGAGATTATATACTCAGTTATATTAGAGTATTAGAGATTAACAGTGTGTAAGTTTCAGGTTACTGCAAGATGATTCAGTTATACATATACAAGTATCTATTCTTTTTGAAATTCTTTTACCATTTAGGTTATTACAGAATATTGAGAAGAGTTCCCTGTGCTATACAGTAGGTCTTTGTTGGTTATTTCTTTTAAATATAGTAGTGGATACACTTCCTTTTATCTATGAGAGAAGAGTCCATTGTAGGGGCTACCTTGAAGGCAGAAGGCCCAGAGTTCATCTCCTTGAGGCAGGGGACCTCCTCATGAGAGAGGAATAAAAAGGGCACAAATGTCTTGCTCCTGACTAGAGAGGGTTAAACAAGCAGCAGATAAGTGAAAATAGATAAGTAAGGCCCCTGCCACCTCTGGGCTGCCCCTCAGCACTATACCTGGAGCAGCACAGGCCTTCACTGGATACTTGACGTGGGGGGAGGGGGGGAGATGATTATTACACAGTGATCTGTGACATATATCACATGCAAGGACTCAGGACCTTCAGACATGGAAAGTTACTCCCGAGTTTTTGCTCAAGTTCAGTCCATTCCTTTAAATTCCCTGATGCCTGACACCATTTTACAAATTTCCAAAGTGGTTCTGTTTTTCTACATATTTGACACAGTGGAAATGCCTATGATTGTATGTGCCTCATTAGAGAAGCATATCCTGACAGGTTTTTTTTTTTTTTTGAAAAAAAAATTAATAGCTATTTAATTTACCAAGAATGTTGCTATGATTAAGGACATGTTGGCTCTAATGGATTAGGGCAGCTCATCACATTTTACAAACTGCCAACATGTAGTGACACTTTCCTCCTGAGGATGAGTTTCATCAAATTCCAGTGCTGGTTTCTGGTTTATAATTCAGTCCATTTCACTGACTCACAGAGGGTGGAGTAAAATGACACAGTTCTTTGGTCCTTCAGTCAGTTTTTCATATTACTGTGTGATTACGCATTTATCTTTTCACCATGAGAGGTGATATGTACAACAGTGTCGGTAATTACCACCCTGCCACTGACGTTCATGTATTCTAGAACTGCCCTCAGATAAACATGTTGGATCAGAAGAAACAAATAAAACATAAGACTGTCATTAAATCAAGGAGGGTTAGAAGGGCGAGGAGGGCGAAAATACCATGGCTGTGCCAGCTAGAAGGCTGTCCAAAAGGAGACTCCAGCAACTCTTCATCCCCAGGTACATTACGTACTGGCTACAATTACTGCCTTCATAAAGGGATGCAAAGCACTGGCCAGACATAGCCTTAACAAAGCATGCATTGTACACACAAGGACATAGACATATAAATACAGAAAACCAAGTGTTCTCACTGTTGAAAGAAGAAATTAACTCGTTTGTGCAAACAAGTTTGGGAACTGGTTAATTAGATTCAAACTTCAGTCTTTCCCCCTTCTCCCACACCCTGACTTTGCCTGGAATCAGTGATTGCCTATATTTTGGACCAAAAGGGCTCATACAGCTATTGAAGTGTGTCCAGGGAGGAAATCCAGAAAGCTTGGGGGTTGTGTGACAGCTGGGAATTCTATAAAGATGTACAGTGACATTAAATCGTAAACTTTCTGTAGTACATTTGTGGTTGTTGTTTGTTTTGGTTAGCTCTTTCTTCTAGTTTTATTGAGATATAATTGACACACAGTACTGTTTAAATTGGGGACTTCCCTAATGTCTCAGTGATGAAGAATCCACATGCATTGCAGGAGATGCAGGGGACACGGGTTCGATCCCTGGTTTGGGAAGATCCCCTGGAGGAGAGTATCGCAACCCACTCCAGTATTCTTGCTTGCAGAATCCCATGGACAGAAGAATCTGGCATGCTACAATCCACTGGGTCCCAAAGAGTTGGACAGTACTGAACACACACACACACACACACTGTTTAAATTTAAGATGTTCAAGGTACAGTTTGGCAAAAAAAAAAAAAAAGGTATAAAGCATAATCCTCTGAAAGAGAAAATGGCAACCGATTCCAGTATTCTTGTCTGGGAAATTCCGTGGACAGAGAAGCCTGGCAGGCTATAGTCCATGGGAACACAAAGAGTCAGATGTGACTGAGACACGAGCACATACAGCATAATAATCTGACTTGTATCATGAGACAATGAACACAAGAAGTTTAATGAACATCCCTCGTTTCACGTAGAAGCAAAACTTTTAAAACACAGAAAAAATTTTTCTTTGTAATGAGAACTCTTGAGATTTACTCTTTTAACACTATGTATCTATACACACACACATACAAACACACATACATATATATAACGTACTGCAATGTTAGTTATATTTATCCTGTTTTACATTACATTCCTGTGTGCACGCTAAGTTGCTTCAGTTATGTCTGACTCTTTGCAACCCTATGGGCTGTAGCCTACCAGATTCCTCTGTTCTTGGAATTCTCCAGGCAAGAATACTGGAGTGGGTTGCTATGACCCAGAGATGAAACCATCATCTCTTATGTCTCCTGCATTGGCAGGCAGGTTCTTTACCATTAGTACCACCCCTAGTACTTGTTTATAACTGGAAGCTTGTGCCTTTTGACTGCTGCTGCTGCTAAGTCACTTGAGTTGTGTCCGACTCTGTACGACCCCATAGACGGCAGCCCACCAGGCTCCCCCGTCCCTGGGATACTGCTTCCATCCAGTCACCTCTCCCCCAACTTCCATCTGTAGTGCCTTTTGTATTTAACCTATGTTCATTTCTAGTTAAGTCCATTTAAAATAGAAACAGTTCGATTTTGAATAGATTGCTGATTTCATGTTTGGACATGTGTATAAACCGAGTATAGTCAGTTGGGGAGCATCTGTGTCAATAAAGGACAATGATAACGTGATGACAGAAAATGAATGGATTTGAAGGCTGCTGTATATGCCTCCTTGAAAAGTGTTTCTGAGTTTATGTTTAAACTGTGTGCTTAGTCGCTCAGTCATGTCCAAACTCTTCACGACCTCATGGACTGTAGTCCACCAGGTTCCTCTGTCCATGGGGATTCTCCAGGGAAGAATACTGGAGTGGGTTGCCCTGCNATTTGAAGGCTGCTGTATATGCCTCCTTGAAAAGTGTTTCTGAGTTTATGTTTAAACTGTGTGCTTAGTCGCTCAGTCATGTCCAAACTCTTCACGACCTCATGGACTGTAGTCCACCAGGTTCCTCTGTCCATGGGGATTCTCCAGGGAAGAATACTGGAGTGGGTTGCCCTGCTCTCCTCCAGGGGATCTTCCCAATCCAGGGATCAAATCCAGGTCTCCTGCATAGCAGGCAGATTCCTTACCAGCTGAGCTACCAGGGAAGCCCTGTTATGTCTGAATTCTGGGCCTTTGAAATAATTCAAACAAAATGAGAACGCTCCAGTTCTGGCAAAGGTGGTGGACCAGCCAACTTTCCATTCCAGGGACAGCACACCTCCTTCCTGCCCCTCACGCCCTACAAGAAGCCGACCATAGGAGTGGCATGTGCAAAAGCAAATGTGAACATGGCTGTGGACAAATGACTTGCAGACAATTACAACTTGATCGTTGCCATTGATATGTATAAAAAGAATTACAAGAACATTCTCTTCTTCGGAGGCAGAGTCCCACTCTTATTTTGTCTCTTTCACCCTGGTAGTGGGACATCATGGGGTGGCACCTGCTCTGCTGTGTCCGACTCTTTGCGACCCCACGGACTGTAGCCCGCCAGGCTTCTCTGTCCACGAAATTCTCCAGGCAAGAATACTGGAGTGGGTTGTCATTCCCTTCTCCAGGGGATTTCCTGACCCAGGATTTGAATCCTGTCTCCTGCATCTCCTGCATTGGCAGGCAGATTCTTTACCAGTGAAACACCTGGGAAGCCCTGTAGAAGGAAGGTACTATAACCTCTGCCGTGACTTTCTCCCACCTTAGTTATTCTAACTTAAGCTCTCTTGCTGACATTCACCTGAAAAGCAACAGAATGCTAAAGACAGGTCTGCCGTATTTATGTTACATTTTGATTTTCCTTAAACCCAAAGGAGGTTCCTTCAGAAATTTAAACCCAATAAGTGAAATGATATTAAGTACAAATCCAATCATTCTGTCTCTTGGTGCAAAACAGCGTTTCTCAAATCCTTTCATGCAGAGTACTAGTTCTAAAATATGTTAACAGATCCACCATGAGGTCAAGAATTTCAAACCAAGTAAGTTATGAAGCATTTCCTTCTGGATGACCTTCTTCAAATTCCTTGATGAACTCATAACAAAGGCTCATGAAAGTACTGTTATAAAGAAATTTCTTCTTGGTTGAACCCATGGTTTTCCAAACTTCTTTGAGAATAAAACAGTTTTGGGGAAACACAAGCATCTTGTAGAACAAAAGTAAACAAAACACATGTTTAGAAAATACGACTGTTTAAAAAACAACAGGAGTGAAGAAACTCCTTTACATATGGATGTAAAGGAATAAAATCCATACAAAAACAGAATGTTTTAATAATACGCTAGTATTTTGTGGTGAAAAAACTTTTACAAGTCACTTCCTAATCTAGGAATTGAACCCGTGTCTCCTGAATTGCAGGCTAGTTTTTTACCACTGAGCCCCCAGGGAAGCCCACAAGTCCCTAAAAGAGTGAATTTGTGAATCATACTATGTTATAGTTTTAAATTAAAATGGAATATACAAGCGTGTCTTTTATACTTAATAGGCTGCCCACTTACTCTTTTCTTAGGATCATAATATGATAACAAAAGTTTTCTTTTTTAAATATCATTTGGATTTACCATAATGAGTACAAACTATTCAAAACTTCAGAAATTACAGTGCTGAATTTAGTTTGTGAAGCCATGAAATCCATATCAGGCCAAGATTTTTCCTATTGATTTTCATTCTGTGACCTTTTAAAAATAGCTGAGATTGAAAAAAAAATCACTTTCTTCTCAAGACCGAAATGTAGGTGTTTGATGAGCATATGTTCCTATAATGTTTTGGACTTTGAAATTTTCACAGATTCTCTGCCATGGAATCACCTTTACTTCATTTAGAAAAGGAGTTCCCAGTCTGCAGGCCGCAGACCAATAGAGGTCCATGGCCTGTTAGGAAATAGACTGCCCAGCAGGAGATGAGTGGTGAGAAAGTGAAGCTTTATCTGTGTTTACAGCTGCTCCCCAACACTTGCATTGCTGCCTGGGCTCCACCTCCTGTCAGACCAGTGGCAGCATTAGATTCTCATGGGAGCTCAAACCCTACTTTGAGCTGCACGTGTGAGGGATCTAGGTTTCAAGCTCCTTATGAGAATCATCCTAAAACTATGCCCACTGCCTCAGTCCATGGAAAAAAAATCTCTCCCATAAAACTGGTCCCTGGAGCCAAAAATGTTCAGGACTGCTGACTTAGAATAAACACGTCTAAGTAGTTCATTTATAGCTCTTATCAGGAGGAACTAAGGGTCTATATCCTTGAAACACAACACCATGGATGCTCATGACAAAATGTTGGATAGTTAAGGAGTTTAGGCATGTGCATGCATGCGTGTATAATTGCTTAGTTGTGTCAGACTCTTTGCAACCTGTGGATTATAGCCCATGAGGCTTCTCTGTCCATGGAATTTTCCAGGTAAGAATATTATAGTGTTGCCATGTCCTTCTCCAGGGGATCTTCTCAACTCAGGGGTCAAACCTACCTCCTGCATTAGGAGGCAGATTCTTTACCACTGCATCAACTGGGATGGGCATGTACACATCGCTGCACTTAAAATGGGTAACCAACAAGGACCTATAATATAGCACATAAAATTCTTCTCAACGTTATGTGGTAGCCTGGATGGGAAGAGAGTTTGGGGGAGAATGGATACATGTATATGCATGTCTGAATAAAATAAAATTTAAATTAAAAGTTTTAAAAAATGTTGGATCCACGTTTACTTTTATCCTGATCATGGAAACTTGCTTTTTCAGGATGAGTCCGTCTCAACAGCCTCATTCCTGGTTTATCACACCTGTGTGGGGAGAGAACTCGGCTTCTCTTTGCTATGTATTCCTGGTCCCTAGCCCTGGCCTGGGTTCCTCTGATCCTCTCTATCCTTCAAGGACCCAACCCTGGGCTCAGGCATCCACTGTCAGCACTGTTCATATAAGTCCTCTCACAGCTCATTCTTTTCCAGCCAGAGCTTCTGTCTCATTCAACTTCTTGTACCTACAGTGTCTAGAATCACAAGTACAGCAGTAAATTAGTAATATCAACAAGTCGATTTTAAAGAAGCACTGACTTTTTAAAGGTGATGGATAAAACAAAAATAGGAGGGGCTACAGCCTAAGGCAGGGAGAGGATATCTAGTCTTATCTGCCAACTCCTTTAATCTTCCTGAGATTTACTGATGTCTCATGAATGTATATTTTAATTTGTCTTTCCATAGCAATCATTTCTTATTTGGCATCTTCCCACCATGACACATTTTGCCTGGAGATTTTGGTAAAATTGCCCAACAGAGGAGGACTCAACTCAATTTCCCCTTTCTTAATTCTCTTTCTTAGGACTTCTATTAGAGCTTCTCCCTCTCCAAAGGGTTCATATGCTTTGCCTAGTCTCATGGCTTTCAAAGCAGGCCTGGGAAATCCTGGGAGACGGGAGTTGAGATTCTTTTGGGGAGTCCATGAGGTCAAAATTATTTCCATCATATTAAGATGATTTTTCTCTTACATAAGTGCTTTTATAAGTTGCACACATTCGTATCAGTAGAAACCTCTGATAGTAAGAATGAGTTATCCAGGTTCAATTAATGGAAGTTGCCAGGCAAAGTGCTACACAATTTCATACATACAAATATTTAATTGTTACTGCAATCCTAAGCGTGAGATACTGTGTCAGCTCTGCCAACAAGTACATTTTCAGAGAGGTGAATTTACACATCTACAGTCTGCACAGCCCTATACTCCCCACAGCCAGAATTTGAATCTAGATTTATCCCCAGTGGTTTGACCTCTACAACTCTACACTAACATTTTGCCTGAATAATTCTATTATTCTCCTTTTAAGAAACAGCTAGTGGCTTCCTTGGTGGCTCCTTGGTAAAGAATCTACCTGCCAATGCAAGAGACGTGGGTTCAGTTCCTGATCCAGGAAGATCCCACAAGCTGCGGAGGGGCCGCTGAGCCTGTGCACCACAGCTACTGGCCCTGTGCTCCAAAACCTGAGAGCTGCCAGAACTGAGCCCATGTGCTGCACCTGCTGAAGCCTGCATGCCCTAGAGACTGTGCACTGCACCAAGGAAGGCCCGGCACTGTAACTAGTGAGCAGCTCCAACTTGCCGCAACTAGAGAAAAGCCCACCCCACACAGCCAAAAAATAAATCAATTACAAAAAGTAGGCAAGGCTGTGTTCCAATAAAAGTTTAAAAGTAAAAAAAGAAGAGAGAAAGGGCTAGCATTTACACAAACAACTTTCTCTGTAGATTGTGTGATAATGAGATTTGCATCTTTCTGGATAGATAATCGAACATGATGCTCTATATGACTGTCTGTAGATGCGATAATTTTCCACTAATTCCCATGTGAGCCACCAATTAGAATACTATCTTCTTTTGATCAGAAGGATTTTTTTTGCAAGTCAGGATCTTCAAGACTGAGTGTTCTCAAAAATATGAGCTCTACTCTGTGATGCTGCTTATTTGGCAGGATACGCACACATGGGGGATGTCTCTGAGTTTCATTTCACATGGTCCGTCTTTGACATTTTAAGAAAGACTGGCAGGACTGTCATTTCCTATTACACTTGTAAATGCAGCCGGAGCACATTGAACAATGGGCCACCCAAAAAATAAATAAAAACTCAAAGGTGCTTCCTGAGTGTCTCAGTAAGATCAAAGAGGTCAGTGGTATTTTTGCTGGGCTTGTGTTTTGTGAAATCAGAGTACTTTCGTCTTATTGATCATTTATTTGGACCTGCCAATCAGCCAATATGGGTCAAGTGTCACCAAGGTTAAAAAAAAAAAGCAGTTACTGATTACATGGCACCAACCAATTGATAAAATCTATTCCATATGCTCAGTTGCCTGGCTGCCACGGATGTTACAGTTGAACATATTGGTTTGCTCATTAGTCATTTAATTAGTTTTTTCTGCATGTGTAATTATTCTCTTATTGTGGTCATGATGAAGGCAAATGTTCTTTGACCATTGCCTCTGCTGACAATAAAATCTGCTGTATAGACGTTTTTAGTCAGGCATTATACCTGTCTTCTGTGACATGATTCTCTTTAACAATAAACATGTAGAAAAGGCTTTCGATCATATGAAAAGCTGCTAATTTGAAAATCTCTTGCCTAAAAAAAATGTGCATTACAGAGTGCAAATGAATCTGACTCCATTTGAATAACTCCCTCTATGGCCTTCATAAGAAAATTCACTGGGGCCCATTGTTTGGGATATTATTGACTTAACATTCATTAAGGGACTCATAAAAGTGTACTTCCTGCCTGGTCAGGGCATAGTGTTTAAGCTGTAAATATGGCAATATGGGTGTAAATATTGGCTTAAAACTCTTCTTTGAGTCATTTATTTCCTTTACCTTATTGTCTCTAAGTCACAGTCTCCTCTGTTTGGCCTGGCCCTTTCCCAGTCTCCAAATGTGCTATCTGAATTCCCAGTGACTGTTTTGTTGGGATACTTCCCGAAAGAGTCAGGGGGCACCGAAATAGGGTAATTTTTGTTCTCACTCTGTTCCAGACACTCCGCAGTGGCTGAGCATGAAGACGGCACTCCACTGGGATGACCTTTGATTCTTGGCAGAGGACATATATTTCACTGAGGGAATTCACTCTGCTTGAGGAGTCTCTAGTGTTTGTCAAGATTTCTGTGGAAACAAACATGTGGAGGGTCTTTGTGGAACAGTCCAGAAATAATCGAAGAAGTCAGGAGACCCCCTGCCTCCCTCCACACAAAAAATGTCAGGCTACGCTTTCTTTTCAGGACTCCTTAACTGATGCCCTTGTGTCAATAACTGCTATTCCCAGCACTTTCTCTTTTCCCTTTTACTGAGAAAGATACAAAAGTCAACTGAATCAAGACATAAATTCATTTTTCCAGCTGAATAAGCTTTGTCTTTGGTTGTTTTAAAAATGAAATAAATGGGAAAATATTTGTTAGAGAATAATAAACACACCCAGGTATTTGCTGCTCTTCTTGGGCTGGACTGAGATTGAAGTGGCTCGGTGAGACCACCTGTGTTTCTTGGTGCAAGCCCAGCGGAGCTTCAGAATCTGTGTAGCTGGATCCAGTCCAGCGACCTGGCTACATTCTTGGATCTCTTACTCAACATGAGGCATCAAAATCACTGGAAACTTTAACAAAAACATCAACAACTAGAAGAGCCAGTTAGCCTATGGTTTGACCCCCAGCCTGCACACCCTCACATCAATCTATCTCAGATCTTCTGGGAACAGAGTTCAGACTTCAAGGCAGGAGAAGGAGCAACCTGAGGGTACAGCTGTTCCGTTTCCCATAGGAGATAAAGAATCTGCAGTCATCCCAAAGCACACATTTAGATGGTTGCTTTTTCATCTGCTTTCCACTTGGCCGAATGGTTGCCTCCATAATAACTCTAAAAGCATCAAACGAAAAGCAGCACATTCTGGAGCATTCCAATATGGGATCCAATAAAAGAAACATAACTCAAAATCATTTCAGAAGCAATGAATAAATTGCTACTTAGTAGCAGCTCCTCAAGGAAGCTTGCTCTTCTGCCCAATAATGTAAAACCATCACGAGAACAGTAGCCGAGGAGGAAGGAAAAAGACAATAAATCTTATTTCCCACTTGCTCTTTGGTATACTTCAAAATAATTCGACTACTCTCTGAAGTAGCTGTTTTGAATGTCTTTATTCAAGTTCCCAAAGGTCTGCTTAAGTTTAACTACCTTATCTGAAAAAGATGGTAAAAATGGCCATCTCAACTTTAATAGTAGTAAGAATGGGCTATGGATAGGATAAGGGTTTCTGCTGAGTCAGCCAGCCTTGGTCTCAGGACCTGGTCTTCCAGTCCCCATTTGTGTGACCTTGGACGGGTAAGTTGATCCCCTTTAGCCTCAAAGTTCCCACATAAGAATGGAAAGATAGAATAAAGATTCTGGTTTCCTACAGTGTGTTCATGAACACACTGAGTTATTAGGTATTATGTGAAGATAGATTTTTACTTTTATTTATCTTTAAGAAATACTGTATTAAACAAAGTTAAATGGAGTTTTATGGCAGGATTGGGAACATCTCTTAATACACTAATTACTATCACGAATTGGAAGGGAGATTGTAATATGAAATAGCTAAACTTAGTTGACTGCAGGACTCTTGTTCATAGAGAATTATGGGAATAGTCTAAGGCTGCTTCCAGCCCTAAAATTCCGTTTTTCAATCTTTAAGTAGCTAATTGCAAATTGGCATGTTTACAAAGGTCATCATCACAGCCATGATTACTCATCAGTGAATGATGTGCTTCACAGATGGATGTGTGGGAATGTGGAAAAAGCAGCAGATATAAAGTCCTACCTCAGTGGGATGGCTTTCCTATTCTCCATCTCATCTCCTCATTCTTGGGGAGCTGATCTCTCCTGAACATGTGGCCTTGGTCAGGGTGATAAAGCTCCAGACATCATAATGTAAACTGCTATTTCTCTTTTTTTTTTTTTTTGAAAGTGGCTCAGTCATGTCCGACTCTTTTTAACCCCATGGACTATATAGTCCATGGAATTCTCTGGGCCAGAATACTGGAGTGGGTAGCCTTTCCCTTCTCCAGGGGATCTTCCCTACCCAGNTAAACTGCTATTTCTCTTTTTTTTTTTTTTTGAAAGTGGCTCAGTCATGTCCGACTCTTTTTAACCCCATGGACTATATAGTCCATGGAATTCTCTGGGCCAGAATACTGGAGTGGGTAGCCTTTCCCTTCTCCAGGGGATCTTCCCTACCCAGGAATCGAGTCCAGGTCTCCTGCATTGCAGGAAGATTCTTTACCAGCTGGGCCACAAGGGACACACAAGAATACAGAGTGGATAGCCTATCTCTTCTCCAGTGTATCTTCCCAATTCAGGAATGGAACTGGGGCCTCTGCATTACAGGTGGATTCTTTACCAACTGAGCTATCAGGGAAGCCCATGGCACCCTGTAATTCTTACCTTCCCTACAGGCCAAGCAATTGACAAACTGTTTTCCTCTACTCAACATTGTACCCACCACACCTACATCATTTCTCTTCCAGAATATAAAACATATTTTATCTGTAAATACTGTAAAGCAATAAACTCAGTTACAGTCTTATACTTTAACTAGAATAGTTTCCTCAATCTAATATTCACATATGACTGACCCTTGCTCTATTTTGAATTTTATAAGTTTCTTTGTCTTTGTTGTGATTATAGCTTAGCAGTACAGGTTAGGAAAGCAAAAATGATAGCAAATGTGAGTAACTGAATTGTCTTTCCAGTGACAATTCTGTTAGTGTGATTTTGTATCTCAGTTTTCTTCTTGTCCCAAATTGTAAGAGATGTAATAGTGATCTCTGACTACTTTATGTGTATGATAAAGAATATTAGGTTAATTAGAATTATAAATAGATTAATATTTTAATTATAAATTAAAATGTAAAGTTATAAAAATAAGTGACAAACACGTTTCCCTGGCAACAATTATTCATCAATCTCACTTTAATGATTAAATTCATTTGTGGTGGTGCCAAAACTTATTTAATGCATGGAGGCCATGAAAATGCTCCTCTCAAATCTCCTGTTGCACGGAATGTAATTGACTGATGGCTTCAGCTGCTGCTCTCTGAATCTACCGCTGGGTTTGAGCAAAGGTTGTATTTCCCAGGAGCATTTCTGAGAGACACAGAACTTCTTTGATAGGCAACTTTGGCTTGAGGACTCTCTATCAACCTTGCCAAAACTGTTCAGCTGAGCTTCTAAGACCCCTGTCTCCCCTTGTCTTCTCTCACGCTCCTGCTCAGTCGTGTCTGACTCTTTGTGACACTTCAGACTCGTAGCCCAACAGGCTCCTCTGACCATGGGATTTTTTTAGGCAAGGATACTGGAATGGGCTGCCATTCCCTTCTCCAGGGGATCTTCCCAACTCAAGGGTTAAACCCGCGTCTCCTGTGTCTACCATATTGCAGACAGATTCTTTACCTACTGAGCTGTCAGGAAAGTCCCTTCTTCCTTTCCTTTCTCTTTCGAAAGTATAAGACCTGCATTGTGGTCCACTGGCTGTCCCTGTTCATCTTCCCTCACTGGCATTTATCCAAATAAATATATTGTATCACTTATTTCTATCTTGGCTTCTGGCTTTTAGAAGATCTGAGCTAGCATGACTCAATTCCCTCTTTTTGAACATGAGTTTATGTCAAGTTTTTAATAAATAGCCTTGCAATCTTATAAGATCTGATAATCATTATTAATTAATTCTGTAGGATATGATCTTGGAGATGTAACTGTGGGTGGCACAGAAAGTATATTTTTTAGGGCTTTTGAAAATATACTTGATAAATTGCCCTCCAGAAGGTGTTCCAATTTACATAGTCAAAGCAAATTACTTTTTTCTTTTGGGTTTTTCGTATGCTTTTTCTTGGTGACTTGTGAGTTTTACATACTAAAGGCAATAAACTTAGTGACATAATTTTGCTAGCAATTATTGACATAAATAGTCCCAAGTCAAATAACCATATTAAATGAATTCCACCTACAGTAATAAAACTTAAACCTCTCCCACGCTCATGGGTACAGACATAAATTCACAATATCTAGAAAATATTATACATGATATTATTAAATTGAGCAAAGCAAAATAGAATGATTTGTCTTTTGGAGGAACTTGTATGGAGCCAGTAATATTAAGAATTGCTGGTAAAGCATCTCAGTGAGCAGCTAACAGAATTTGGCCAGAGATAGCAGAGGAATTTTGTGTGGGCATGTGCATCAGTTTATTTTCCAAAATAATCCCATCTGGATGCATGAAAAATGTTCTATCTGTGTCAGCTCATTAGCAGACAAGGTTCAAGCAAACATGCTCATTGATTTAACATGCTGGATCCACGAGAAATGAGTCACCCATTGCAATTTGCTCCACCAAGTTTGAGATGGAAGATGACCTACATGCTTTTTCTGAGTTGCCCACCAATTCATAGCTTAGAAAACCATATTTTATTAGCTATCTGTAAATTGGGCATCCCAAGCAATTTGAAATTCATGGAGTGGGAGAGAATGAATGGTCTCAAGCTCAACTCTCATTTTAGTTGATTCTTTGACCATTGAAGTCAAAGGGACAATGTTACTAATTTTAAGTAAAATAGCCCTGTACAAAGATATCTCATAGAATCCTTAGTTGATAATACTGAGTCTCCACATCAATATGGGCTTTGGAAATGTACTTTAAGTACATAGTGTAGAAGCTGTACCAGTTTTCTCATGTAAGCAGTGCTTATAAACAATGCTTATTTCTTGTTCATTTCTGTAGACAACTACTGACCAACTCTTGGATTCCCAAGTGAATAGCAAAAATCTTTCTTAGCCCATAATGGACTGTACAGGAGCTGCAAGGAGTTACAAAGAAGGCATGACTCCCCACCCTTAAGGTTTCCCTGGCTAGTGAAAAACAGAAATTAATATGCCTTAAAACCATTTATGCTCATTTAAAAGCTTCAAAGTATCAACTTACTTTTAAGGGAGCAGTAATAGAGAAAGGGAGCTTAACATTTGCATTATTGACTTGAGCAAAAGAAATGAAACCATGAGACTATTAGAGGGACCAATGAAAGATGCTACCCTTCAGAATATTGTATCTTCATTTTTTTGAAAAATGCTTGCTATTTTAATTTTTAGCATATCTCTTAGAGCAATCATCTATGATGATTAGTGTGTTAATATTTTTACAACAATCTTTCCATTTGACTCTGACTTCTAGACTTTAACAATAGGAAGGTATGTGGTTGTGCATGTGTGTATATGTGTGTGTGTGTGATCATTTTAATTCTGTGCTTACATTGCAGTTAGAATTCTTTTCAGCAGAAACTAACTAAATTGTAAAGCAATTTTCCTCCAATTAGAAATAAGAATTAAAACATTAGAAGAAAAAAAACTTTGAGGAGAACTTTGTAACTAGAGACTCATCTCTGGGGAAAATAAAGTCTGATTTCTCCAGGCTGAGTGTTCTAGGCAGGAAATGACCAGAGGATGTCCTCCATGAAAAGAACAAAGAGGACCTAGTGCCCAAGAAGGAAAGACTCCAACACAAGAGGGACAGAAGGAAATCCTCAGAATTATAGAGAAGACAGATTCTCAGGATGACAGTGGAGCATCAAAAGTGGGGAGGCTGGTCCATACTAGAGAGGCTGGTCATCTCCAGAGGAGACATCATTTGAAAGTGAAACTGACAAGATAACAGTTGTGCTAAAGGCACAAATTTGGGCTTGAGTGAATAACAATAACTAATTCCATGGAAAACCAAAAAGTAGTGCAGAAAAAAAATGGCAATTACATTTTACTATGGAATTCAGCTGCCAGTGTTTTCACAATCACACTGATACAATCCTAAAGAATGAACTAAGTAGTGTTATAACTATAGTAGGAGAATGGGGAACAAGAGGTGAATGACGGGATGTGAAAGAGACCCAAGTCCTTATTTTCCAAAGTGGGAAGTCAAGAAGTAAAGTGTAAGTAGGTAAGTAATATCTGCAACTTCAAAATTAAGAAGTAGTGAGATAAGTGTGTTCTTTAGCTCTTCGGAAGAAAATACCAAAATAAACAGGTATGTGAGCTGAAAAAATGGTTTCCATTGAGAAATGGAATTGAGAAAGGGACATTGAGTTGTTCTGTATCTCAACAAGCTTCCTACAACTACAACATACTTAAAACTCTGTGTGTGTTTAAGTTGTGTCCCACAAATAACCTAATGAAACTGAAACTTTGCTTAAAAAAAAAAGATCAATGAACAGTATGTTTGATAGGAACTCATACCTCCCACCTCTGCTGAGTCCAGATCCTGGATTGCTGTAGTTCTGCTTGATACAAATTAGCCTTTGGGCCTACTTATCTCAGTGAACTTACCATGGGATAAACAGGTCTGAAGGTTCACATTTTGTAAAGAAGATCATTAAACATATCTCATCCACTACCTCCCTCTGAAACTGGCACCCACTGAAACATACTCTCAAAGATCAGATGGGAATTGACTTAGCTTGTATGTGGTCGTAAGCCTGGACTAGAAAATAAGATTTGCCTTTTTAGTGGAGAAAAGACTTCTGATTTCAAGTTTTTCTGAAATCTAGACTTAGAGTCCCCTATGAGGAGAACTGTGGAGCAGCATGTTTAAGTCTGCAGACAAGGTGGGTGGCTAACCTGCCCTAAGGCAGTGGGTGCTGGGCCCTGAGCCAGGTGTGTCTTTCATAAGAAGGACAGGTGTGGGATAGTATGTGTCCACCCTCCAGGGAGACTAGAAACTCTTGTCTTAAGAGGTTATAATAAAAGGAAGAGGGGAAAAGGTATCTCTTAGACAGAGAACTAGAGAGGGCCAGTAACTCCCATCAGTCACTCAGCAGATACTGATTATTACCTACCCTAGGCATTGGATGCCAAGCTCTTTACAGTTCTGGTGCTTTGAAAACTCTGATGTAGTAAAAATCAGTGATTCCTAGCCCTCTGACAACTCACATCTTTTTCTATTCTCTCTCTCGTTGTTTCTCATCTTTTTCTGGGAATGATTCTCTCTTCTTCCATTTTCAAATCAGGGTGCAATATTTATTTGACAGATTCTTTTTTCTTTCTCTTTGGAGGAAAATTGTTTTACAATGTGGTGTTGGTTTCTGCTGGACAACAACATGAATAAGCTGTAAGTATATATGTATCTCCTCCTCCTAGAACTTCCCTCCCACTATCCACTTCCCACTCCTCTAAATCATCTCAGAGCACTGAGCTGAGCTCCCTGTGTTATATAGCAGCCTCTTCTTCCATTTTCAAATCAAGATTCAACATCCATTTAACAGATTTCTAAAAACAACCCAAAACTAAAACAACAGCCAAACATTAAAAATATAAGATAGGAAGAAGAGAGCAAGCAGCTGCATTTTATATTATGTTGCAACTAAGATATAGGCATCTGAATGCAGAGTTTCAAAGAATAGCAAAGAGAGATAAGAAAGCTTTCCTCAGCGATCAATGCGAAGAAATAGAGGAAAACAACAGAATGGAAAAGACTAGAAATCTCTTCAAGAAAATTAGAGATACCAAGGGAACATTTCATGCAAAGATGGGCTCGATAAAGGACAGAAATGGTATGGACCTAACAGAAGCAGAAGATATTAAGAAGAGGTGGCAAGAATACACAGAACCATACAAAAAAGATCTTCAAAACCAAGATAATCATGATGGTGTGACCACTCACCTAGAGCCAGACATCCTGGAATGTGAAGTCAAGTGGGCCTTAGAAAGCATCACTATGAACAAAGCTAGTGGAGGTGATGGAATTCCAGTTGAGCTATTTCAAATCCTGAAAGATGATGCTGTGAAAGTGCTGCACTCAATATGCCAGCAAATTTGGAAAACTCAGCAGTGGCCACAGGACTGGAAAAGGTCCGTTTTCATTCCAATACAAAAGGCAGTGCTAAAGAATGCTCAAACTACCACACAATTACACTCATCTCACATGCTAGTAATGCTCAAAATTCTTGAAGCCAGGTTTCAGCAATATGTGAACCATGAAATTCCACATGTTCAAGCTGGCTTGAGAAAAGGGAGAAGAACCAGAGATCAAATTGCCAACATCCACTGGATCATCAAAAAAACAAGAGAGTTCCAGAAAAACATCTATTTCTGCTTTATTGACTATGCCAAGGCCTTTGACTGTGTGGATCACAATAAACTGTGGAAAATTCTGAAAGAGATTGGTTCAATCCCTGGGTCGGGAAGATCCCCTGGAGAAGGAAATGGCAACCCACTCCAGTATTCTTGCTTGGAGAATCCCATGGACTGAGGAGCCTGTTGAGCTGCAGTCCACAGGGTCACAAAGAGTCAGACACGACTGAGTGACTTTACTTACTTACTTAAAATCACTGCAGATGGTGATTGCAGCCATGAAATTAAAAGACGCTTACTCCTTGGAAAGAAAGTTATGACCAACCTAGATAGCATATTCAAAAGCAGAGACCTTACTTTGCCAACAAAGGTCCATCTACTCAAGGCTATGGTTTGTCCAGTGGTCCTGTATGCATATTAGAGTTGGACTGTGAAGAAGGCTAAGCGCCAAAGAATTGATGCTTTTGAACTGTGGCGTTGGAGAAGACTCTTGAGAGTCCCTTGGACTGCAAGGAGATCCAACCAGTTCATTCTAAAGGAGATCAGTCCTGGGTGTTCATTGGAAGGACTGATGCTAAAGCTGAAACTCCAATACTTTGGCCACCTTATGTGAGAGTTAATTCATTGGAAAAAACTTTGATGCTGGAAGGAATTGGGGGCAGGAGAAGAAGGGGACAACAGAGGATGAGATAGCTGGATGGCATCACCGACTTGATGGACATGAGTTTGAGTTAACTCTGGGAGTTGGTGATGGACAGGGATGCCAGGCGTGCTGTGGTTCATGGGGTCGCAGAGTCAGACATGACTGAGTGACTGAACTGAACTGAACTGAAGTAGTATTGAACTGCTTTGTAGCCAACAACAAAGCAAACAGATAAAAATTTTCTCTGCTAATCCAGAAATATCTTTTATGCCTTTTAGAATCTTTACACTGGAAGAAAGAGCCTTCTTATGAAATCATTCCTTTCTCTAAAATCAGAGACAAAGTTATTTCATAAAATAAAGCTTCTGTTTCCCTATCATTATGATCATGTATAAATCTGGAAGAAAGGATTAGGTAATGTTGTCTGAATCAAGGTGAACTCCCCCAAGGAAGCAGGGATAGGCCTCCATGTACCTTGTCAGCTGATGCAAATTTGCCACATTCTGGAAAACAGACAGGCACCCTGGGAGGAACTGGGGAGAGTCAGAGTCTAGTTAGTCATGAAATGAGATTCTGAAATTAAAATCTATAGAAAGCAAGAATAAGCAGCAAAAGTAAAAGAACTCAAAGATACTTTGCTTTGAATTTTTTCCTAGGACACAGTAGTGCAAAATTAAAGCAGCACAGTGCATTTGCAACAGAGTAGGTAAGGAAAGAGCCCAAATGCTTACCCCTTCTTGAGTGTGCATGTATGCTGGATCCTAGGAGATATTGCCTCGAACCCTCACAAGAACCTGTGAGACAAACGTTTTGACCCCCTTTCACCAATGAAGACTAAGGCTCAAGTTGGTTAAACAATTTGTCCAAGGTCACTGAGTTGTTACTGAAATGAAGCAGGACCCTATGGACCTTGCCTCCTCCACCACATCCTCTGCCTGGCTTTTGTCTGTGGAAAAATTTAGTCAATGAATAAGTTTAATCAGAGAAGTGAGAAGTGCTGAAACAAAGGATAACAGTCAAAGCAGAGTAAATAATAATAATGTAGTCATTAAGCATAGTCAAGGACCTTTAGCTCATTCTCAAGGGCTGTAGACAATATCCTGAGCCATATCCTGTGAACTGTCTTACAGATACTAAAACCCCAGGTGGAAAAGTTAACTACAGGATGACCAGACTGTACCCAGGACTTGAGCTGGCACAATTCCAAGAACAGGCCACCAAGACATACAAACAAACGGACCTGGAACTGAACATTAACTGTACCTAAAACTATCAAGATGATCTTGGTCAGACCACTGATGACCGATTTGAAGATAACTGTTAGAGATGACTGTGCTTTTTTTGCATATAGCTCCCCCCTCCCCACTCTGTCTATAAATGTCCTCACCCACTGCTTGTTGGAAGAGAAGGGCAGGAGTCAGCCTTTGGACAGACACCCACCACCCTCTCCCATCCCCAACCCCAGTTGCAAGCATCTGAAATAAAGCAAACCTTCCTTTCCACCAACTTGGCCTATTTATTGGCTTTTGAGCAGCGATCAGCAGACCCACACACTCCTTTCAGTAGCATCACCTATCATAGCTGGGTCCTAACCTTGAAGCTTCAGCTAGATAGATTCCAAAGCAGTCCCTCTCTTCACCATTCCAAACTGCCTGTCAATGTGTTAAATAGATGTTCCAAAAAAGTTTGTCAGACTAATGAATAAATGCAAGAAGTGGATTCAGGAAAAAAAGACTAAAAACTATGAAAGTACAACTATTCAGAAGATATAAATATGCATAAGACTTGAGTAAGATTTTTGTGTTTTTTGAAGAATGTACATCTGGGAAGTGAGATTTTGTTGATGGCTAGAAAAAGAAAGAGGAGGTCTGTGAGTAAAGAAAACTTGCTTTTCTCTGGTGGGCCAGTGGTTGAGAATCTACCTTGCAATGCAGGGGACACAGGTTTGATCCCCATTTGGGGAACAAAGATCCCACATGCAGTGAAGCAACTCGGCCTGTGTGTCACAGCTAGATAGGCTGCAAGCCACAATAAAGATGTGAAAGCTACATGATGCAATGAAGATCTCATGTGCTCCAGCTAAGACCTAATGTAGCCAAATAAATGTTTGAAAGAGAAAACAACCCAATCAAAAGTTGAGTGGAAGACCTAAATAGACATTTCTCCGAAGAAGACATGTTGATGGCTAACAAACACATGAAACAATTGCTCATTACTAGGGAAATGCAAACCAGAACTAGAATGAGGCACCACCTCACACCAGTCAGGATGGCCATCATAAAAAAGTCTACAAACAATAAATTCCAGAGAGGATGTGGAGGAAAGGGAACCCTCTTGTCCTGTTGGTGGGAATGTAAATTGACAAGCATTATGGAGAACAGTACGGAGATTCCTTTAAAAACTAGAAATAAAACTACCACACGACCCAGCAATTCTACTACTGGGCATATACTCTGAGAAAACTACAATTAAGAAAAGATACATGTCCATCCACTGTTCATTGCAGCACTATTTACAATCTCCAGAGCATGGAAGCAACCTAGAGGTCTATCAACAGATGAATGGATAAAGAAACTGTGGTACATATATCCAATGGAATATTACTTGGCCATAAAAAGGAAAGAATGCGAATCAATTGAACTGAGGTGGATGAACCCAGAGTCTGTCATACAGAATGAAGTAAGCCAGAAAGAGAAAAACATCATATATTAATGCATATGCATGTAATCTAGAAAAAAAAAAGGTACTGATGAACCTACTTACAGGGCAGGAATATAGATCTGACATGCAGACACAGCAGGAGAAGAGGGTGGGACGAACTGAGAGAGAGTTAAACAAACATATATACACTGCTGCTGCTGCTGCTAAGTCGCTTCAGTCGTGTCCGACTCTGTGCGACCCCATAGATGGCAGCCCACCAGGCTCCCCCATCTCTGGGATTCTCCAGGCAAGAACACTGGAGTGGGTCACCATTTCCTTCTCCAATGCATGAAAGTGAAAAGTGAAAGGGAAGTCGCTCAGTCGTGTCCAACTCCTAGCGACCCCACAGACTGCCGCCTGCCAGGTTCCTCCATCCATGGGATTTTCCAGGCAAGAGTGGGGTGCCATTGCCTTCTCCACATATATACACTATCATGTGTAAAATAGGTACCTAGTGGGAAGCTGCAGTATAACACAGGGAGCTCAGCTCAGTGCTCTGTGATGACCTAGATGGGTAGGATATGGGGGATGGGAGGGAGGTTAAGAGGGAAGGGATATATATACATATATATATATATATATATATATATAACTAATTCGCATCAGTTGTATGGCAGAAACCAACACAACACTGTAAAGCAATTGTCCTCCAATTAAAAAAATAAAAATAAGTCAACTGTAAGTGTAAGCAGAAAAGAATAGTTGCTAGAGAGGAACAAGCATTGCTTCAAAAAACAAGGACCCTAGGGCAGTGATGGAAGCCATCATGGAACTGTTGAAAGCCAACAGAAAATGATATTAATAGAAATTTAAAAGAGACAACTATCCTGGCAACAAAAACATAGATTAATTTTTATGTCAGTTCTACTTCTGATTTCAATGATGTTATGCTAGAGAATAAATGTGACTCCTAATTAATTCAAAGCTATGTAAGAATCTCATATTCATTGAACTTCTTAAGAGCAAGGAATAGAATACATATTTCAGCATCATAAATGAATTTAACAAATGATAGTGATACTTCTCTCTGGGGATATTAGGTACTAATAACATTGCTTATTTATGTAAATGCCAAATGCTTTTAAAATCTTATGTTCTACTTAAATTAAGACTATCCATAAATTCTATGCTATGGCACTAAATTCTACAGGTTAATTATGTATTTTAGGTTGTTTCTTTGTTACCAGTTATCTTTGTCTTTAATTGGGTCTTTTTTGTTTGAAAAAAAAAGACCTAATCACCCTTATTAGATTCATTGCTTCCTTTAATTAAGTGAAAAGTGTTAGTCACTCAGTCATGTCTGACTCTTTGCGAACCTATGGACTGTCGTTCACCAGACTCCTCTGTCCATGGAATTCTCCAGGCAAGAATAATGGAGTGGGTAGCCATTTCCGTCTCCAGAGGATATTCCCAACCCAGGGATCGAACCTGGGTCTCCTGCATTGCAGGCGGATTTTTTATTGTCCAAGCTACCAGGAAGCCCCTTCTTTAACTGACTGACTATTAAATCCACTGCATTATCTATTCCACCATCTCCCTTGTGTCTAATATCATCTTTGAAGATGCACTCCTTAAGCAGAATAAAGGGTTAATCACCAAAAATGTGATGGAGGAAAAATGTGGGATTTCCATTCCCTTTTTAATAATCTGCCTTTTCTACCAATTATCGTCTTCCTCTTCTATCACCCCTAACCCAAGATCACCATCATCATAGCCTAGCATTTTGGCCACATCACCACCAAGTCCTGCCCAAATATATTCTCTGGCAATACTTTCATGATTTGTGAGGCTTTAGAATTATTCCAAGTATACGCTGAGCCCTCAATCAATCAATCTTTTCAGACATGGTCCTTGTCTTCCAGAAGGAGTTTTAACTCTCTTTAGCCTTATTTCCCACTGCTGCTGCTGCTAAGTCACTTCAGTCGTGTCTGACTCTGTGTGACCCCATAGATGGCAGCCCACCAGGCTCCCCCATCCCTGGGATTCTCCAGGCAAGAACATGGAGTGGGTTGCTATTTCCTTCTCCAATGCATGAAAGTGAAAAATGAAAGTGAAGTTGCTCAGTCGTGTCCGACTCCTAGCAATCCCATGGACTGCAGCCTACCAGGCTTCTCCACCCATGGGATTTTCCAGGCAAGAGCACTGGAGTGGGGTGCCATCACCTTCTCCATATTTCCACTACTTTTCTTCAAATTTCTTCCATTCAAACCGGCCTACTATCCATCCCCCTTCTATGGTGTGTGTGCGCGCGTGCTAAGTCACTTCAGTCATGTCCGACTCTTTGTGACCCTTTGGACTGTAGCCAACCAGGCTGCTCTATCCACGGGGTTTTCCAGTCAAGAATACCAGAGTGAGTCACCACTCCCTTCTCCAGGGGATCTTCCTAACCCAGTAATCGAACCTGATTGTCCTGTGTCCCCTGCATTGCAGATGGATTATTTATTGCTGAGCCACTGGGGAAGTGCTCCCCTTCTATAATTTGTTCCTATCCCCTTATATTTTTTGGAACTCTTCTACTGAAGGGGCTTTCTCTTCCCAAGTCATCAGGCTCAGTGCAAATACCACAGCATCCAAAGGAAACTTTGTTCTCCTCTCTGTAATTTCTCTTTTAAACTTCCTTACCGCACATACTTAAGTTATTGATCAATCTTTTATTCTGATGCTTTTGTCTTCCACATAGTAGAACTTCATACATGTTTGTTGATAAAATTGATGAATAATAAAACTTATAGTGTTGGTCTCAATTTAGCTTGTAAGAGTTACATGTCTTTCCCCGCCACTGGAATGGAAACAGAGGTGTTGGTATGCATGTTTATGCCCTCCTGGCACCTTTTAATGTAAGTATCACAAATTAGACACTCACTACATATCTACTAATTCAAAATAAAGATAACATTCTGACAGAGAACAAGAGAGTAACTGCTATGAAAAAGCTGAAGGGTGAAAATATTGTTACTACAACAACAATGTTAAGGAATACAGAAATGCGTTTTAAGGTCTGACTAATTGCCCTGATCTTCCCACTTAACTTGGTATTCTAAACTCAGCTAAGAAAAAATAAAGCATCCCTATAGATATGAAGGGGAGATTAATGAGTCTTGATTCTGAGAAGAGGAAGAGGTCATATCTCTTTACCCACCCCCACCCCCCACCCCCATTTAATGACACTATAATCTGGTCTGAGAGATGTGGCATAAGAACGGCTGTCTACAGAAATCTAAGTGTCTTCCTTAAAAACGAAACAATAACCCTAACAAAAAATACCAAAAATAGTAGACAGATTGTTGAGAAAAGCTTGGTTAGGAAGATAGAAACCTGGCTTCTATTTCAGGCTCTGCCACAGATAGGCTATGCCAGAAGTACGCAGTGAAACGTGTGAAGCAGTGTCCTTAAAGAGATACAGGATGCTACTGGCCTCTCCTTTTTTCATACTTGCTAGTCAGGAATGCTTTGATGATGGCTGGCATTAGAGCATCCATCTTGGACCTGTCAGTGATCTTGGAAATGGAATATAAGAGCAAACGGACAGAGCATAGATCCTACCTAACCTTTGACTTTGATGTGTGCGAGAAGTAAATTTGCCAGACAAGTAAATTTCCATCTTGTTTAAACCAAGAAAAGAAAGAAAGGAAAAAAAAAAAAAAACCCAACCCTGTCCAGATCCTGGTTCTCTTGTTCTCTGTGCCTTCCTGGGGTCTACAGGTCTGCCGCAGGGGTGACAGAGAAGAAGCTGTCTGTCCTGCTAGGCAACAGTGGTCACCATCTGTTGGTCCCAGTGCCTTTAAATGCTCCGAAAGACTGTGGAGTGGGGAGAAGTGAATACATAATATCATGCAAAAAACTTCTGAAGAATCAGACTGATCTCAATTTGAATCCTGGATCCAATCCTTTCCAAAAGTCATTCCAGTTCCCGGAATCTCAGCTTCCTCATCTGAAAAAGAAAGGGGAAGAACATCTGTGCCCCATGAGGCCATTAGAAGGACTGGAGGGTAAGTGCATAGATGGATGGGCTTCCCTGCTGTGTCAGCAATAAAGAATTTGCTTTCAATGCAGGAGGCCTCCTGCGATGTAGGAGACATGGATTTGATCCCTGGATCTGGAAGATCCTCTGGAGAAGGAAATGGCAACCCATTCCAGTATCCTTGTCTGGGAAATCCCATGAGCAGAGGAGACTAGCAGGCTATAGTCCATGGGATCACAAGAGTCAGACACGACTTAGCAACTAAACAATCAACCAACCATCATCCAGAAAGACGGATACACAGACAGATGTTCTCTAATGCAATATCTAGCATTCCTGCCTGGCAAAAATGACATAGTGCTTTCACCTTTGTTGAGAAACTTAATTGGAATGGATCCCATATTTACTGAATTTAGAACCTAAAGTCATTTGAGATCTTGAACAAATACTGAGACTAGTGTAGATATGTCAAAAGTCTGAGACAATTGTGTTAATATTAAGTAAATCAGATATCAGGGCAGTAAATATTTATAGCAAATACAAGCCATGGAAAGCTTTATTGTGTCTTAGAGGTGAAGAGTGACTCATTGCTGCATGTTCGGGCAAAGTGGAGTTGAGAAAGAAATTGCTTTTTTGTCTAGTTACTCAGCAAGGCTTTGGGAAAGAGGTGAAAATAGGGGGAGAAAGGGGCTGAGTTTAGCAAACAATAGGTGGTGTTTCCAGGAATAAGGATTAAAAGAGGATGAGGAGTTGATTAACTCATGTAAAAAGACAACTCACAGTGACAATAAAATCGAAAGAAAACAAGAAACATCTGAGTTTCTTTTCCTGATGTGTGCTTACACAATCTCATTCTTTTTCCCTTTTATCCATTCATCTATTTGATCATTTAACAGGTTTTTAGTAGGAACTATATGCCAGGCAATGAGTGCTGAGAACATGATGGAAAGCACCGTGGACCCCACGGTGTGATGGGGTAAACAATCTCTGGAGTGTATAATTATAAAAGCAAAGATATACGCTGTAAGAAACCCCTTAGTTCACAACTCCATATAATAAGGGATTTGACTAGATAATTATGTGTCTCTTCCATCTCCAAAACTATATTTCTGAGTGATAAAATACACTTTGCCAATTTGCTCTTTACAATTTGGCAAAGGTCATGAAACACAGAACATTGCCTATTTCCAACATTCAGCACATCTGATATCCCTGAAGGGCTGGCTATTACCTAGGCATGCACTTGTATGTACACTTGTCCCCACCAGTCTGCAGATCTAACCACACACACTCATGCCTGGGAGTGGCACAAAGCACTCAGGGAAATGTGGACATAAGGAAATTATCTTGGGGAATTATCATGGGATTAAGATCATGCACTGAAGTCAATACACAGATAACTGCATCTAGTATTTGCCCTTTTTTAACAGTATTCTTGCCTGGAGAAAACCATGGAAGGAGGAGCCTGCTTGGCTACCGTTCATGGGGTCACAAAGAGTCGGACATGACTGAGCGACTTCACTATCTATCTATAACAATAATAAAATACTGTCTTTTAGGGACTAAATTATTTATCTTTTTCTGTCCAATGGTTGATTTACCCTTAACTCTATGAAAGAAAGAAATTTTCATGTTTTAAACATACAGTGAGTTCTTATGATTTTTTTTTAATATCTCAAATAACTCAAAGCTGTTTAAATGCTAAAACTACATGTCTCCCCCTTATTCTGTTTTGAGTCACTCATCTCAGATGTATTAGTCACATTCCTTAAGGCTGAAGCTCATTTTATTAATTTCAGAAGACTTCTCTTTATGTAAGCGTATCTGGAGTTCTACAAGAGTGTTAGAACAAGATCAGTCTGTTCTTAACGTGACAAATTATACGGTTTCTATGTGAACATTGCCCTTCTTCATTCAGAGTCAGAGAGCATGAGAGTCAAGATGACTCATGATTTCCTGACACTGGTGGAACTAGTTTACTTCTACAGATCCCTTAAATTCCATCAGAGATGAACTCGATCATTCCCAAGTGCAAGCAACTTTTGGAAGATCACATTCTAGATAAGTGATGCATCATTAATAACACATAATCTCAGTATAAGTTTAGCAATAGAATTGTATCAGTCAAAATCAGAAAAAGAGCTGAGAAGGCCATTTTGTTAACCCAACTCATTGGAAAAGATTCTGATGCTGGGAGGGATTGGGGGCAGAAGGAGAAGGGGATGACAGAGGATGAGATGGCTGGATGGCATCACTGACTCGGTGGACGTGAGTCTGAGTGAACTCCGGGAGTTGGTGATGGACAGGGAGGCCTGGCATGCTGCGATTCATGGGGTCACAAAGAGTCAGACACGACTGAGCGACTGAACTGAACTGAATGTTGTCCCCAGACAAGTCAATATTTAAACTTTCTTCTTCAGATGTTTATACATGAAAGCAGCTTGGTACTGTTCATTTTGGTGACGAGTATCAACATCTTGATGTTACAAGTGAATGTGTAGAGACAAATTGATTTCAAATCACAAAGGAAGTCACAGATAGATATCCCAATGGCATGCCAATGCTCAAACCTCCTAAAGAACTCAGGAAGCCTGGATGCATTTCTGTACTTGACTGAAGCCACTTTCTTCAGCACTCTCAAATTCTAAATCATCCTATATATTCTTCTACTTTAAAGAGGCCCTAGGTCTAAACATAGTCCAACACATCTCGATATTTGCGTGTGTATAAGTAGAATGAGTACATACGGTGATAGGAAGAAAGTAGACTTTGTAGGCCAACAGAATTGCATTATGACTTCTATTGTCTATGTCTGTGTCTATTTCTTAACTTTCCTCCACCCAAATTTCTCCATCTGGTGTAAAAAAAAAAGGATAATGAAGTCTATTTCACAGGGATTTAAGAAGATTAAACAAGATAATATACTTAACATGTTATTCCACACATGTTAGTTACCATCCTCTTCCCTTCTTAAAAACTAATGGTGTTTTCTTCCTCAAAGAAAATTGAATCAGAAAATATTTAACAATTTCCCCAGAAATTGGGATTAAAGTATATACACACTACTGTACATAAAATAGATAGCTGACAAGGACCGACTTTATAGCACAGGAAACTATGCTCAATATATGTAATAAACTATATGGGAAAATAATCTGAAAAAGAATGCACACGCATATATATTTATATCTGAAGAATGCTCAAGCTACCGCACAATTGCACTCATCTCACAAGCTAGTAAAGTGATGCTCAAAATTCTCCAAGCCAGGCTTCAGCAATATGTGAACCATGAACTTCCTGATATTCAAACTGGTTTTAGAAAAGGTAGAGGCACCAGAGATCAAATTGCCAAAAATCACTGCAGATAGTGATTGCACTCATGAAATTAAAAGATGCTTACTCCTTGGAAGAAAAGTTATGACCAAACTAGATAGCATATTCAAAAAAAGAGACATTACTTTGCCGACTAAGGTCCGTCTAGTCAAGGCTATGGTTTTTCCATTGGTCATGTATGGATGTGAGAGTTGGACTGTGAAGAAGGCTGAGTGCCAAATAATCGATGTTTTTGAACTGTGGTGTTGGAGAAGACTCTTGAGAGTCCCTTGAACTGCAAGGAGATCCAACCAGTCCATTCTGAAGGAGATTAGCCCTAGGTGTTCATTGGAAGGACTGATGCTGAAGCTGAAGCTCCAGTACTTTGGCCACCTCATGCAAAGAGCTGACTCACTGGAAAAGACCTGACTCACTGGAAAAGACCCTGATGCTGGGAATGATTGAAGGCAGGAGGAGAAGGGGACGACAGAGGATGAGATGGCTGGTTGGCATCACCGACTCAATGGACATGGGTTTGCGTAGACTCTGGGAGTTGGTGATGGACAGGGAGGCCTGGTGTGCTGTAGTTCATGGGATCGCAAGGAGTTGGACATGGCTGAGTGACTGAACTGAACTGAACTGAATCACTTTGCTGTACACCTGAAACTAACACAGCATTGTAACTCAGCTATACTACAATTATTTTAAAAGTTAGAATTTTTTAAAAAGCCGTTTTCCCAGAAAATCAAAAGGAAAAGATAATTTACCAAAGAAAATAATTGGTTAATTATTAATGAAGACTCTAGATCAAAGATCACCTGTTGGTTCAGTTCAGTCGCTCAGTCATGTCTGACTCTTTGTGACCCCATGGACTGCAGCAAGCCAGGCTTCCCTGTCCTGCAGCAACTTCCGGAGCCTGCTCAAACTCATGTCCATCAAGTTGGTGATGCCATCCAACCATCTCATCCTCTGTCCTCCCCTTCTTCTGCCTTCAATCTTTCCCAGCATTAGGGTCTTTTCCAAGGAATCAGTTTTTTTGCATCAGGTGGCCAAGTATTGGAATTTCAGCTTCATCATCAGTCCTTCCAATGAATATTCAGGACTAATTTCCTTTAGGATTCACTGGTTTGATCTCCTTGCAGTCCAAGGGACTCTTAAGAGTCTTCTCCAACACCACAGTTCAAAAGCATCAGTTCTTCGGCACTTAGCTTTCTTCACAGTCCAACTCTCACATCCATACATGACTGCTGGAAAAACCATAGCTTTAACTAGATGGACCTTTGTTGGCAAAGTAATGTCTCTGCTTTTTATTATCCTGTCTAGGTTGGTCACAGCTTTTCTTCCAAGGAGCAAGGGTCTTTTAATTTCATGGCTGCAGTCACCATCTGCAGTGATTTTGGAGCCCAAGAAAATAGTCTGTCAGTGTTTCCATTGTTTCCCCATCTATTTGCCATGAAGTGATGGTATGGTTGTTACCAAATTAAATTCTTCTAGCTAAGCTTGGAATTCATTCTATAGGAAATAGCCTCAACACTGCCTCTCTTGGACACAATCCAGATTTTGTTGCAAGTTCACTGTTTCTGGCAGTTGAGGCTAAGGGGACAAGTGATGGTGACAGGATGAGGTTTCCCTGACAGTCACCTCTAGCCCATGGCATCCTTTCCAGCCTCTTAGGCTTAGGTAGGATGGAGGCAAAGCATGGGGCTTAGCAGCAGTAACAATGGTTTCATGTTCTTCAAATGCTTTCTGAAAAGAGAGAGAGTATAAACAAATAAACAAACTGAAGAGCTGGGAAGCATCCACAGATCCTAGGGAACGTGAAAAGACTGGGTTTTAAAGTCAGATATGCTCCTCACCGGGCCTTCCCTGGTAGCTCAGTCAGTAAAGAATCTGCCTGCAATGCTGGAGACCCGGGTTCAATCCTTGGTCAGAAAGATCCCCTGGAGAAGGAAATGGCAACCCACTCCAGTATTCTGGAGAATCCCATGGACAGAGGAGCCTTGTGGGCTGCAGTCCATGGGATCATAAGAGTTGGACATGACTTAGCAACTAAACCACCACCATGCTCTCCACCACTTCTTAGCTCTGTGCTCTCCAGTGAGATTTTAAAGCTCCCAGAGCCTCAGTTTCCTCACAGCCATGGGGAGCAATAATACCTGATGGTTCTTCTGAGGATGAAAAATATAGTGTACATAAAAACAACTTGACAACAAGGTTTCCAGAACCTGGGCTATTGTATTGTATAGATATCAGTGTTCTTCCAATGTGCAGAGATACACTGACCTCAAAGGAGGATTTGTTCAGTTTTCTCAGACAAGTAAGTCAGACTGAGAAAGACAAACAAATATCATAAGATATCATTATATGTAGAATCTTAAAAAAATGATACAAATGAATTTTTTTACAAAGCTGAAGCAGACTCACAGACAGAGAAAACAAATCCTGGTTACCAAAGAGGGAAGGGAGGAAGAGAGTCTGGGATTAACAGATACACAGTACTGTAAATATAATAGATAACCAACAAGGATCTATGGTATAGCACAGGGAACTGTGTACAATGTCTTGTAATAACCTATAATAAAAAAGAATTTGAAAAGAAGATACATATATATACATATATATACTGCTGCTACTGCTGCTAAGTCACTTCAGTCATGTCCAACTCTGTGCGACCCCATAGATGGCAGCCCACCAGGCTCCCCCATCCCTGGGATTCTCCAGACAAGAACACTGGAGTGTGTTGCCATTTCCTTCTCCAATGCATAAAAGTGAAAAGTGAAAGTGAAGTCACTCAGTCGTGTCCGACTCTTAGCGATCCCATGAACTGCAGCCTACCAGGCTCCTCTACTCATGGGATTTTCCAGGCAAGAGTACTGGAGTGGGGTGCCATTCCCTTCTCCATACAGACACACATATATGTATGCGTATCTGAATTACTTGCTGTACACCTGAAACTAATACAACTTTGTAAATCAACTATGTTTCAATTAAAATTTTTGTTTTATTTGAAAAAGTGCAAGGGAAAGACTGAAGCTTCCCTGCTGGATCAGACAGTAAAGAATCTGCCTGCCAATGCAATAGAATCAGATTCAATCCCTGGATCAGGAAGATCCCCTGGAGAAGGGAATGGCAACCCACTTCAGATTTCTTTCCTAGACAATTCAATGGACAGATAACCCTGGCAGACTACAGTCCGTGGGGTCTCAGAGAGTCTGACATGACTAACACTTTCACTTTCAAGGGGAAGATAGAAATTTAAAGGTTACAAACAGCTTTGCTGCAGGCTGAGCCTTTGTCTTCGAAGAGATGTCTGGGTCGCAGGCTAGTGCTGCTTGTTGACTGATTTTCCTTCTGACTCCACACTACACATTATTATAGCAAGTGGGCTATTCCTGGCCCATCCTCCTGGAGGATGCAGAGAACTTCCAGAAGCAGAAGGCAGGTTTACTGTTGTACGAGGAGTGGGAAGCTCCAGGTCATGAAGCATTGTGTTGAACCTCTATCTCTTAGGTGTTGTGTTCACCCTGCTCTCAGTCAACCTGGGAGACTTACTTGAAAGCCCATACCCTGGGAGCCCCTGAACCACCAGTGGTCAACTAGAGCCCACACAGAGCCCCCTGGGGCCTTGCAGACCAGCCATCCAGAAGGATGTGATAAAACCTCCCTCTACTGGCTATAACCTTGGAACGCTGTCCTAAATACTTCCAGCTGTACCAGTTCCTGGTATAGGCAAGCTCAGCATCAGTGTTATCAGATCAGAGAATTACCTGTTAATAGGCCCTTGAAGCGGAGAAGGCAATGGCACCCCACTCTAGTACTCTTGCCTGAAAAATCCCATGGACGGAGAAGCCTGGTAGGCTGCAGTCCATGGGGTCGGGTCGCCAAGAGTCGGACACAACTGAGAAACTTCACTTTCACTTTTCACTTTCATGCATTGGAGAAGGAAATGGCGACCCACTCCAGTGTTCTTGCCTGGAAAATTCCAGGGACAGGGGAGCCTGGTGGGCTGCCGTCTATGGGGTCATCCAGAGTCAGACACGACTGAAGCGACAGCAGCAGCAGCAGCAGCAGGCCCTTGAAGGGCCTCTCCATCTGAATACTTCTTGCTCTGGAAAAGCCTGTTTAATATACAGATGTGAGGGGGTTGCCTGTGGCTGTGGAGTGGAGTGACCTCACTCTTCTCCCCAGTCTGTCGTAGGCTTTGCTGTGCTTGGCAGCCTGGCTCCATCTTCTCTTAGATGAAGACTTGTGCTGCAACTTCAGCTCTTGGGAGATGGTGTTATTTTCAACCCTGCTTTCCGAGCATCTGCCAAGATTTCCTTTGGACTTGGGTGTCTTATGGTCAGTTTATTTGGGGTTCAGCTTCTTTTCCATGAGCGCTCCTCTGTGAGTGGGTAAGAATTGAAGAGATGTGTGGGTTGGCTGTAGAAAGGGGGAAGGGAGAGTATTCTGCGTCCTGTTCTTTTGTTTTACATTTTTAAGTGTTTCCTTCAACATAGCCTGTGTGTCTGTGTGTGTGTGTGTGTGTGTCTGTGTGTATTGGTCTGAGGAGGACAATGAGACAATAAATAGCACCTGCTCAGGACATGAGCATTCTGGCCATGTAGCTTAAATTAACTTTTCTAATGAAATATAGTTCAATGTATATTTCAAAAAAAAATTAAAAAATTAAGATTACAAACAGCAAAATAATTAAAGTACCAGTAGTAGTAGTTATAAATTGAAAGACTGGGCAAGGAGTTAAGTCACCAGCCTAATACGATTCAGATTTACAAGTGCAGGAAATATGATATTTTCACTAATGCCATGAAGAAAGAGGAAATGAGACTTGAGGAAAGGCAAATAACTTCATCCTTTAATAAACTGATTTAGATTTCATAGTGAGTGATCCAGAACAAAGTACAGAAAACTGGAAGATTCGTGTATTCAGTCAGCTCTTTAATACCAGCAAAGGACCTAGTTTAAAAATCTTTAATAACATTTAGAGTGGGTTTTTTTCTGATAATAAGTAGGAAAAAACCTCACTTTTGAAAATTTAAATATAGAAGAGTATAAACAAGAAAATAAAAAACATCAAATGCATCTAGAGATATAGGCTTCATTGGTCCATTTGTTTATTTACTCAACAAAAAAGCCAGAGAGCATTATAAGTAATGGAGTTCCAACAGTGAGCAAAACAAAAAGCTGCATTTCTCAGAAGGCTTCTGTTCTATTGGAGAGACGGTGAGCAAGCAAAGTATAAATAAAGCATTCAGAGGTTAGTGATAATCTAAAACATTATCTAAGGAGGTAGGGAGAGGACATATTGGCGTAAGGCTGGGGTATCTTTCAACATAAGTGGTCACATGGGGAAATGACGGTACCAGCCACATCGAACATTCTCACTGGAGGTCAGAGGAGGTGGAAAGACCCAGTGGAAATGGAGGGTGTTTGGTGAGGATTGAGAACGCAAGGAGTTGGTGTGACTGAAACCAAAAGTTTGAAAAGAGTAGTAGAGAATGTATTCAGAGAGAGCAGAAATGCCAATCAGGAAGGCCTTTCCAGACCAATGCTTAGATCTGGTTTTTATCTGAAGGCTTTGGGCAGAGCGACAAAGTTGGACATATTTTAAAGGCTCACTCTGGCTGTTATATGACAAAAATAGTGTGGAGTGCAGAAGGGCTGGTACAAGGACCACAGTGAAGAGATCTCTGCAGTGATCCCATCAGAGAGGTGAGCCAGAAGAAGCTGGTGATGGTGGAAAGGGGCCAGATTGCAGATGCCTTGAAAGGAGGGGTGAATGGATTTACTGTTGGACTGATTATAAAAGAAAAAGAGAAGCTGAAGAAAGATCTCAGGTATTTGACCTGAATAATTGCAGGATGAAATTTCCTTTCATTGAGGCAAGGGAGACTAGAAGAGAAGCAGATTCAGGGATTCGTGTATGAGAATAAAAACATTTGGAGATAGGTCAAATTTGAGATGTCTGAAAGATATCACTGTTAGGTGTAATCTGTGTGCATGCTAAGCCCCGTCAGTTGTGTCTGACTCTTTGAGCCCCTATGTACTATAGACCACCAGGCTCTTCTGTCCATGGGATTCTTCAGGCAAGAGTGTTGGAGTGAGTTGCCATGACCTTCTCCAGGGGATCTTCCCTGCCCCAGGAATCAAACCCACCTCTCTTCTGTCTCCTGCACTGGCAGACAGATTCTTTACCACTAGCGCCACCTGGGAAGCCCTGATATGTGTAATGATATATATGTTAATGAGATGAGATCACACACACTATTCAGTTTTATAATATCATAGGAGTACTTTTCCTAACCATCCGCGTTCTTTGAGAATATTATTTTTAAACATTATTGTGAAAGTGAAAGTGAAGTCGCTCAGTCATGTCCGACTCTGCGACCCGTGGACTGTAGCCCACCAAGCTCCACCATCAGTGGGATTCTCCAGGCAAGAATACTGGAGTGGGTTTCCATTTCCTTCTCCAGGGGACCTTCCCGACCCAGGGATCGAACCCAGGTCTCCCCCATTGAAAGCAGACGCTTTAACCTCTGCACCACCAGGGAAGCCTTTTCATTCATCTATTTTCACATATCAGTTTCGCGCTTTTCACAATTATATGTAATGCTAAAAAAAATATTTGTCAATCTCACTGATTATCTCCATAAAAGACATGCCCAATTATAGGGTCAAAGAGTATGAAAACTTTTTAACCCTTGACACTTATAGTATTACATTCCCCCAACGTTATGCTAATTTACAGTCTCACACTTAAGTCTAAGCTTGCCTGTTTGACAGTGTGTGTGTGCTAAATCGCTTTAGTTGTGTCTGAATTTTTGTGACCCATGGACCAGAGCCCACCGGTGCCTCAGTCCATGGGATTCTCCAGGCAAGAATACTGGAGTGCCATGCTCTCCTCCAGGGTATCTCCTTGACCCAGGGATCAAACCTGTGTCTCTTATATCTCCTGCATTGGCAGGTGAGTTCTTTACCGCTAGTGCCACCTGGGAAGCCCCTGTTTGACAATATCAGTTCAGCTCAGTTCAGTCGCTCAGTCGTGTCCGACTCTTTGTGACCCCATGAATTGCAGCACGCCCGGCCTCCCCGTTCATCACCATCTCTCAGAGTTCACACAGACTCACGTCCATCGAGTCAGTGATGCCATCCAGCCATCTCATCCTCAGTCGTCCCCTTCTCCTCCTGCCCCCAATCCCTCCCAGCATTAGAGTCTTTTCCAATGAGTCAACTCTTCGCATGAGGTGGCCAAAATACCAGAGTTTCAGCTTTAGCATCATTCCTTCCAAAGAAATCCCAGGGTTGATCTCCTTTAGGATGGACTGGTTGGATCTCCTTGCAGTCCAAGGGACTCTCAAGAGTCTTCTCCAATACCACAGTTCAAAAGCATCAATTCTTTGGTGCTCAGCTTTCTTCACAGTCTAACTCTCGCATCCATACATGACCATAGGGAAAACCATAGCCTTGACTAGACGGACCTTAGTCGGCAAAGTAATGTCTCTGCTTTTGAATATACTATCTAGGTTGGTCATAACTTTTCTTCCAAGGAGTAAGCGTCATAGGAGAGTATTATTTTCAAGTTTTTCTATTCTATAGTAAAAATCATCTCTCAGTATTTAGCTTACATTTATCTGATGCTTAGTAAATATGAACATTTCTTCATAAGTTTATTTGCCTTTTGAATTTTTCTTTTGTAAATGATACATTCATAATCTTTGAACTGATCATTTTTAAAGTTAACATTTTACATTGAGATAATGATAACTAATAATAATAGTGGCTAACACAAATTGTATGAGCCAGGTAGTGGACTAAGCAATTGATGTGTATTAATCTTCACCCCCATATTATTAATACTCTGTTTACAGATGAGGAGATTTAGAATTTATGTTTAGGATTTAAGCTTTAAGTTACAGAACTAGTCGGTGCTTGAGATGAAATTACAACCCCATACCTGCTGATTCCAGAGCCCACCAAAAGTAATCATATTCAGTAATTTGAGGAGAGAACAAGCTCAGAGACCGTAGAAAAATGTGAAAGGCAAGATCAGAATTTACTCCAGTAAGAGTTTACTAGGAGAAATAAACAGTGTGGAAATGTTATTTTCGCAATTTAACTACTCTACTTAATTGAATATCTATTAGGGGCAAAGGTTCCCAGAAGACGCTGGAGAAATGTAAAGGAGTGCTTGACAAGCTTATTTAAAGAATGGGAACACTAAGCCTGTCACCTCAAATAGGGCTGACCTATTTTCAGATGAAAAGTTCTGGTTCTGAATTTACTTGATTTATATTTAAACTTTAATTTCTACATTTTAAGAAGAAACTTTGAAAGGAAAATACTTGGGGCTTGAAAAGATGGTTCTGGAGAATAATTTATTTTCCTTATTGTAGATGTCCTCAAGAAAGAAATAGTGCTGAGAACACTTAATATTTTTCTAAACTTCATGAAATATTTTTAGAAAGGACAAGGAGGTCCCCTCTCTCTTTTTGCACAATCAGCCTTTATCCTCTTTGGCTGTGCCATCCAAGGCAGGTTTGTATTCCCCCAAAAGGCATAGTGAGCCATGGTCTTGCCCAAAGCAGCTTCAGCTTCATTAGGCTGACTCTTGCGTTTCAGGATCAAAGTTTCACTCTAAGTAAGTGGTTGTGCCCGTGGCAGTGAATCAGGGACAGCTCCTCAATAAAGAATAGACCGAGGGATTAGGTGGGGATCCCTGCAGGTTGTACAAGGTCTTTGCCAAAGCCCTGGGAAGATTCCATTGTCTCCAGGCCATGGGCAATGAGAGGCAGCCAAGACAAGTAGATCCCAGAGAAAAGCCAAACCAGAAAACTACAACTCTGCAAACTCACCCGGTTTATAAAATTAACTAATATATTATTAACAGATCATCAAAGACCTTTAGGAGACATGGTTATAGGCCTTAAAAGTTGGAAGTGATATGGATAAAGCAGGCCTCAAGTAAATCAGACACTTGGTTACAGCCCTGAAGTCATGTCAGGAGTGTCACTGAGAGATCCCACTCTGCTTGGGAAGAAAATGTACATGAATGGTGTCATATGAATCAAGGCCCACTGGGCTTGGGTCTCTTCCAATTTTCAAAAGACTATACATGGAGGCAGCTGGATCTCAATAAAGCTATTAAGGGTGGTGAAAAGGCAACCAAGGACTCCCTTATTCAATCATAAATTTATGGAAAAATTAAATAATAATCATCTGATGGGCTGCCGTCTATGGGGTTGCACAGAGTCAGACACGACTGAAGCGACCTAGCAGCAGCAGCAGCAGTAGTATAAAAATAGTTACCACTTGATAAACCTCACTATGTACCAGGCATCATGCTAAACATTTCACATGGGTTATCTTCTTTAATACTCATTCATAGGGCTTTGAGGTAAATACTATTCTTCTCGGCATTTCACAGGATAGACATTAGAATGTGCCCCAAATGACAGACTGGTAAATGGTAGAGCTGAGGTGCAAACCCAGATCTGCCTGCTGGTAAAAAGCAAGCGCTTCATCACTACATTGACTTTCTCCTCTGAATTAGGCAAGAATAGTTTTGGTATAATAGCATTTTTTAGGTAAACTATAATATACACTATAGATACTTTGATATATGCATTTCCTCTTCCTGTCCTACTTTATTTTCTTAGTCCTATTTTCTCTTGGCCTCAGTTTTCTTATGTATTAATCTATTTGCTTCTATTCAATCGTTTTTTTAAATCCTAAAGAGAAAGCATAAACAAGTAAAGGAAACAACACCCACAGATGTATGTATATATATATGCTGTCTCTTATACACATCTAGATGTGTATAAGAGACAGGTGCTGGCTCCTGGCACTCCTGCCCCCAATCCCTCCCAGCATCAAAGTCTTATTTTCTCTTGGCCTCAGTTTTCTTATGTATTAATCTATTTGCTTCTATTCAATCGTTTTTTTAAATCCTAAAGAGAAAGCATAAACAAGTAAAGGAAACAACACCCACAGATGTATGTATATATATGAGGGCTTTAAAGTTTAAAGATTTAACAAACTAAAAAAAAAAAACTAATAAAAAAAGAATAAATACATTCATTGTCAAGTATAAAACTAGCTCAGAGGCAAAATGCCTTGAGTATGTAATAATATATTCCATATTTCAATATTGAGCAAAGATAGGAAGTAAGACATGTAACATACCTAAAATTGTATTACCAATAAATTTTATTACCACAATAGAATTGATTCCTCCATTTCGAAATTCCAAAGGCATTAAATAGAGCAATCTCTATGAAAGCGCTTCAGTCAGGAAAAGTGATTAAGACCTTTACTATACATCTATTCACATTCACCCCTGAGAGCAGAGTGCTCACTCACCATGATTAGTTAGTGGGTCAGCCTGAATCACAAGAAAGAATTCACCTGACTGAATCACCAATTTTATTTCCTGTAGCACCTGGTTTTCCTTGGATCACTGCCATTCACAAACCTCCTCAGCCAAGGTCTGTTTTGCTTATGAACCCTGATAAGGACACGTCCAGAGGTAGTGTGGTTGTGAGATTCAGTACAGCACCAGTCTAGGAAATCCACTACTATCTGAAACCAACACATGAATGGGTATAGTTTTATGATGTATGGCAACAGACATTCCCAATCATCTAGACAAGACCATTCTATTGAATCACTGTAAAGCATGCAGGAAATTGCTAATATATGTCTAATTAAATACTGGGGCTGTTCTATTTCAAAATGATTGAGGTTAAAAGTGTTTGATAGATGTGCCCCTAATCTTGTGAGTCATCTATCACACCACTGTTCTGGCAAAAAAAGGGTCCTCTACTGGCTAGACAGACAGACAGCCTCTCAGAGCCTCCTTTTTCTAGGTCTTGACCCAGTCTCCTCACTGTCACTCTATACGTCTAGAGAAAGAGCACTCATCTGTAAGAGCCTGAGAAGAATAGTCACTAGACTTCTCTGGTGGTCCAGTGGCTAAGACTCTGTGCTCCCAAAGCAGGGGGCCAAGATTCGAACCCTGACTGGGGAACCCACATACCACAGTAACAAAGATCAAAGATCCTGTGTGTTGCAACTAAGACCTGGCATGGCCGGAATAAAAAGAATAGTCAGTTGAACGAAATTTTTGTGGTATCTGTTTTCCCTTTTTACATTTTTTTTATTGATGTATAGTTGATTTAAATGTCTCAGGTATACTGCAAAGTGATTCTGTTATATATATTATATATATAGATATTATATATGCTGCATGCATGCTACATTGCTTCAGTTGTGTCTGACTCTTGCGACCCCATGGACCATAGCCAACCAGGCCCCTCTGTCCATGGGATTCTCCAGACAAGACTATTGGAGTGGGTAGCCAGCCGTCTTCTCCTCCAGGGGATCTTCTTGACCCAGGGATCACATCCACAGCTCCCGCACCTTCTGCACTGGCAGCTGGGTTCTTTATCATTGTCACCACCTAGGAAGCCCATAGTTGTATATATATATATATATGTATATATACATAGTAGGTTATTACAAGATATTGAATATAGTTCCCTGTGCTATACAGTTGGCCTTTGTTGCGTATCTCTTTTATATATAGTAATGTGTATCTGTTCATCCTAATCTCCTAATTTATCCCTTTCCTCACTTTCCCCTTTGGTAACCATAAAGTTTGTCTTCAATATCTGCAGGTCTGTTCTGTTTCGTAAATAAGTTCATTTGTATCACTTAAGATCGACATATAAATGATATCACATGATACTTGTCTTTCCATGTCTGACTTACATGAATGATAATATTTTAAAATCATATCTCGTTTCAGTTTGAGGAAGGCAATTAATGAGAGAAGGGGGAGAAACTGCTAAAACTGGTACATGTTGACACTTAGTGAATACACCATGAGACCTATAGATTTAAATTACTAATATCAGCAGGCCAACAGGTCAGCCGTCTCGCTTGAGTAGATTTACATGAAATAACTGTTTCATAGATCATTTACAATGAAAAATGTAACCGTTGGGAAAATGACTGATCAATACACTTTCTTCCATAGTTAATCCCTGGTGGGAAGGTGAGTCCTCTGAAGGTGCCAGTGGGCATGGATGGAGTCAGATGGCAAGGATGGAGTCCAGCAGCAGGAGACACTCAGCCAAGAGAGGGGAGTGTTGCCAAGTCTCCCCTGCTCATTTGGGCTTCTGTGGCTTGGCCTTGTTGAAACTTCTATAACTGATGAGCCTTGTTCTATTCACAGGGGCTTTCTCCAAGATGGGAAAGAAAGCCAGTGTTTCACATTTCCACATCCTGCGTTACAAAGTTACAACCCCACTCCAGTCCACCTTTTCTGGTATTTCTCTGTTTACTTTGACAGAAACCTCACTTACTCCCAAACTCTCTGTTCATCATACACAGGTGGATAATCATATCTATTCTGTTCAGTTCAGTTCAGTTCAGTCACTCAGTCATGTCCGACTCTTTGCAACCCCATGAATCACAGCACGCCAGGCCTCCTGTCCATCACCAGCTCCCGGAGTTCACTTAGACTCACGTCCATCGAGTCAGTGATGCCATCCAGCCATCTCATCCTCGGTCTTCCCCTTCTCTTCCTGCCCCCAATCCCTCCCAGCATCAGAGTCTTTTCCAATGAGTCAACTCTTTCCATGAGGTGGCCAAAGTACTGGAGTTTCAGCTTTAGCATCATTCCTTCCAAAGAAATCCCAGGGCTGGTCTCCTTCAGAATGGATTGGTTGGATCTCCTTGCAGTCCAAGGGACTCTCAAGAGTCTTCTCCAACACCAATCATATCTATGGGATGAAAAATTTTCAGTTTTAATGTTAAGAAAAGTTAACTTAAAAAATAAAATAAATAAAATAAAATAAATTTTATTTATAAAATTTTGAGGACTTTCTCAGTATCACCCCAGTCATTCACAACAGCTTTTATTTTCAATCCAAAATACCATCAGAAAACTGCCCCAGAATAACTGACTGCATTGTCTATCTCTGACAAATTTACCCAAAATGTTGTTTTTATTAAAACATGAATTATTGTTTACATACATATACATACACATGGGTCACAAACTACCACACATATGGAAAATGTACTTTGCTACTCAAATTGGCTAGTCGCTAAGTGTAAAAAAAAAAGAGTGTCTGACCAGGACCCTCCAAGGTGTTCACAAGGTTTTGGCTATGACATTGTAACTCTGCTTCAAAGCAGATTTTCAAAATTTTCACTCAGTAATAGCAACTGTATTGCTAAATGGGCCATGTCTGATTGTGTCTGCTTCTCTTCCTGTTTTGTGGATGAATCTTATTTTTGCAATCATGGCATTTAAGAACTTGATGAGACCTAAAGAAATTCCAGTTAAGCCTTTGCTTCAACCCAACACCACATCAGATTACCCAGGGCTTACCTCTTCAATTATTACAGATTTTCTGAAGCAAAGACCCACAATTTCCTTTCCTAGTAAGTTCTAGAGTTTAATCAAGAAGTTCTTTCTCGTATGTAAACACAAACTTCTTGCAGCAACTTAAACCCATTTCTATTTCTGATCTCTATTGAAATAGAGAACAAATACTTGGTTCTTTAATAAATAACATTCCATAGATTTGAAAACACTTAAGTCATCCCTAATTGCTTTGCCGCCCCCCAGATTAAATTCCCTGCAGTCCTTTAATTTTTCTTTATCTCTTCTATTTTTAAAGATTTTAACTGTACTTGTTTTTCCTTGGTACTTAACAAATTTTGTAAATCCTATGTAAAATAAAGAGACCCAATCATATTTTGCTGTTGTTCAGTCACTAAGCTGTGTCTGAATCTTTGCAATCCCATGAACTGTACACACCAGGCTTCCCTATCCTTCACTATCTGCTGGAATTTGCTCAAACTCATGTTCATTGAGTTGGTGATGCCATTCACCCAGCTCATCCTCTGTCATCCCCTTCTCCTCCTGCTCTCAGTCTTACCCAGCATCAGGGTAGTTTCCAGTGACTCATTTCTTTGCATTAGGTGGCCAAAGTATTGGAGATTCAGCTTCAGCTTCAGCTTCAGCTTCAGCTTCAGCATCAGTCCTTCCAGTGAATATTCAGGGCTGATTTCCTTTAGGATTGACTGGTTTGATCTCCTTGCTATCAAAGGGGCTCTGAGACACCACAGTTCAAGAGCATCAATTCTTTGGTGCTCAGACTTAACTCTCACATCTGTACATGACTACTGGAAAAACCATAACCTTGACTATACAGAACTTTGTGGCAAAATGATGTCTCTGCTTTTTAATACTTAACTGCTGTAATAGATTTCCAATAATTTCCCCAAATAAATATTTTATCCCATCTTACATATTATTAAATTGTGACCATATCTTCCAATATGTTGATTTAGGGAGGAAAAGAAAGCATATGCTCCTGCCCTTCTTACCACTCTATTATTCATCTTCATTTTAAGGGTTATTGCTGCTCAGAATTTTTCTCTAACAGTTCTCTTTAACTTCAGCCTATTTATGTCTCTCAGTTAGGAATTATTAGTCAACCCAGGGTACTGTGTCCCACCCTTCAACCTAAATTCCAAATTCTTCCAATGAGTCTGAAGTTGTTGCCTCAACAGTTGCTGCTGAGGATTGCCATGAGCAGTTTCAACATGGTGAACAGATTATTTTACTAACATCAGCTTCATATCAGGAGTTGAGTAGTGATTTTAACAATTGGGTTTACCTCCTACTCTGTTGGTTGGAATGTAACTAGTGCAGCTATCATGGAGAACATTGTAGAGATTACTTAAAAAACTAAAAGCAGACTTACCATATGATCTGGCAATCACACTCATAGGCATATATCCTGAAAAGATGAAAATTCTAATTCAAAAAGACACATTCAAACCAATGTTCATAGCAGCACTATTTTAAATAACCAAGACATGGAAGAAAACTATGAATAGATAAAGAGGAATGACAGATGAGTGGATAAATAAGATGATACGTATACACACACACACACACACACACACACACACACACAATGGAATACTACTCAGCCATTAAAATGAATGAAATAATACCATCTGCATCAACACAGATGGACCTGGATATTATCATACTAAGTAAGTCATACAGAAGAAAACAAATTTCATATGATATCACTTACATGGGGAATCTAAAAATATGATGCAAATGAACTTATTTACAAAACAGAAATGGACTCACAGCTTTAGAAAACAAACTTGGTTGCCAAAACGGAAAAGTGGGATGGAGGGATAAATTAGGAATTTAGGATTAACAGATACACACTACTATATATAAAATAAGTAAAGAAACAGGGGCCTACTGTATAGCACAGGGAACTATATTCAAGAATCTGAAAACTATATTCAAGAAAAGAATCTGAAACATGAATATGTATATCATATATATAACTGAATCATTTTGCTGTTCACCTGAAACAAACACAACATTGTAAATCAACCATACTTTGATAAATAAATTTTAAACATAAAGATTAAAAAACCCAACCAGCTTCATATAGAACCTTGAAATGAGAAATTTGTAAGCAACATCAAGGAGATCCTTAAGAATGGCCCTCAAGATTACAAGGGAGAAAAAAAGAAGAAAGGCTCTATGATGACCATCATTTGGGATAATTATTGCTATTTTCCATGAAAATTCTTATGGCAAAAGCTAGAAGCTAAGAAATTGAAGAATGATTAGGAATCTAAGATAAGGATGGAAAAGATATGATGGAACAGGCTAAGCTGTTTAATTTAATTTAATCTAATTCAAACAACAAATCATCATCAGTAAGGAAGACCCCAAATACATGTCCTTAGTCTTTGAGGCTGTCTTTCCATCATATAGTCCCATACTGAGAAGTTCTACAGCTTACTGCACCAGAGCATGTGTATCGGGAGTCAGACAGTCCGTGTTCAACGCCTGATTGTGCAGGTCTGCTACAAACGTGTGTCAACTTCAGCTTCCTTGTCTGTTCTTTTCCTCTTTAAGATCTATCTCACAAATACCCATTCAATACCAAGCGTCTATAAATTCTGTATAAACCTTGATTTGTCTAATCCCCATAATCACCCAATGAGGTAGAAGGTATTCCAAACCCTGTTTTGCAGATGGAGAAATGCAGATCCAGGGAGATTAAGGAAGTTGCCCAAAGTCACACATCTGGAAAATGGCAGATTCAGGCTCCGAGCCCAAGTGACCTGGATGCAGGTCTGCGGTTAACTACTACTGCTAGTGTTGTCAACAAATTAATAACAATGACCTTCAGTTGCCTGGCAAATAATAAATATGCAATAAATGATAAGGTTTGTGTGTCTGGGTATGTGCAGAGTGGTGGTAGTGATAATTGTGCACTGAAAGTTGTGTATTAGCTTGACTTCCAAGGGTGTGATGGGAAGTGGCTTCTCAGATCAGTAGGTGGAGCTCTTTCCTCTGACTATAATTTTACCCCCCTCCCCAATCACTTTCCCCACCATTATGTTGTAAGACCAGACGTGTCAGATATTAAACTGAGTCTCCATCTACGCTTCATCATAAAAATTTTCCTCAAAATCTATAATATTAAACATTTTTGTATTTTATCAAATTGCATTTGCAAAGAATCTATACAGAGTCTATTAACGTTCATTTTGGTGCCTCTACTCAGTAGAATAAAGTTAACTTATTAAAGTGAAAGTGAAGTCGCTCAGTCATGTCCGAGTCTTTGCAACCCCATTGACTGTAGCCTACCAGGCTCCTCCATCCATGGGATTTTCCAGACAAAAACAATAGACTGGGTTGCCATTTCCTTCTCCAGGAGATCTTCCCAACCCAGGGATTGAACCCAGGTCTCCTGCATTGTAGGCAGATGGTTTACCATCTGAGCCACCAGGGAAGTCCATTGGCAGGTCAGTATAAACCCCTGACAGGATTTCTGCCATAAGATGTATGAGGTCACTGTGGAACCACAGAGCAGGGCTCCTCACTTGCTTCACGCAGAGCACATCATTCATTCACACAAGCACACTGTAGAGGTAGTAAAGTACAGCAGAAAACATGTTCACTAGGAGAACAAAGAACTAGAGCTCCAAGAATCCTCACCTTGTCCTGAAAGATCCTGGATGAGCCCCCAAGATGAAAGGTTGCTGCTGAACCACAAAAGACACCTGGATTCTTGGCCTCTGGAGGAGAATTCAATTCCGGGCCAGTGACAAGGCTTGATTGCTCAGAGCTTTTCTGTAATAAACTTTTATTAAAGTATAAAAGAGATAGAGAAAGCTTTTGACACAGACATCAGAAGAGGGCAGAAAGAGTAAGTGAAGAAGATTTTTTGAGAATACAGATAAAATATATGCTGTGAATATAAGAGCTATCAAAACATTCAGCTTACATAGTCTTAATAGTTTATACTTCATTCAGTTAAACTGTGTTCATAAAGATTTACAACAACTCTGAGTAAGGCGATTTTAGACTAATTAGACCCGTTTAGCAGATTAGAATAGTGAGTCCAGAGACATAAGATGAAGTTAAATGAAACAGGAAAAGTTATTATTGGGACATAGGATTTGGGGACATTTCTCTAGCGCTTTTTCCACTGTGATGTGTTGACTGTCACTGATATTTTACTAGAAACCATCCTGCTCTTCTTTCCCTCTTTCCTCTCATGCTATATTGAAGCTTTGTGTAGCTAAGATAAGAGACAATATCACTCAGTGATAAAGAACACTAGGTTTGAGTCCTGTTTCTACCATTCACCAGCTATGTGAGTTTGGACAAATTGCTTACTCTCTCTGTGCTTTGGGTTTGTTAAATGCAGAGACACTGGTTGGATCCACCTTATTGGATTGTTGAGGGCAGTAAATAACATGATCCAGGAAAAGCATTTAAAGCAGCTCTCGGCCCTTAGAGAGCACACAACATTCATTAAGCATCCATATAAGCTACTTTCTCTCCCCTCCCTCCTTTACTTCCTCTCTACATCTGACCAACACTTATGGAACCTATCTGGAACCAGGGAGCTTCTGAGGAAGACACCGGAAATGTGAGAGCCTGAATTGTTAGCAAGGCATTCAGTTGCTAGCAGTTGCTACTAGCCATAGAAGAAATCCAGCACAGCCATCAGGAAGCTCAGAAAGGAGAAATCCACTGTCACTGTTGTGTTTTATCTTCCCCAGGACAAGTAGCCATTCCTTCATTCAACCAATGTTTATCGAGCACATACAATGTTCAGGGCATAGTGTTTGGTGCCATGGATAATAAAAACAAAGGAGAATCAGACATGGATTTCAACCCCAGACAGCAAAACTTAATTCAGAAAACAAAAAACCAAATAAATGATGGAGGGCAGAGAAAACATGCCATGACAGCCAAATTCTTTTAGGCAGAAGTTCATTCAAGCAGTTTGTACAACAGTCATTCAATATTTATTGAACACAAAGCACTTTGTGTGATACAATCTCATTTTTAAAACTTCACACGAACATAAAAATTACCTAGAAAGAGAAACTGGGTGAATGGGATGAGATTTTTTTCCCCTTCTTTTCTTTGTAATGGTATTATTGCAAATAAAATATTTTAATTAGAGACTACAATATTCTAATTAGAGAAAGTTCCACTGAAAAAAATTATCAAGCGCCTTGAACTTTTTGCGAGAAAACTCAAATTGTCCTTCAGGAGAGGAAGGTTAGTGCAAAGAAAATGAATGAGGCAGTTAGGAGAGTTCCCATGACCCTGAATAATTCACTTAACTTCTTAACAACTTCAGTTTGTCGTCTGCAGAAAGAACATTATAATAATTTGCTTTGTAAAAATCACGTTGCTTTGATCACAGGAAGCTAAAAAGATACAGTGAAGATAGTCCATAAGAGAGCTCTATAGGTTCTACTGAACGTGGGAATCTATATAAACCAAAGTTATTGAGAGGATACTGCAGAAAAATGATGTGAGACTTTTGTTATTGGTAAAGCAGAGATCATGACTTTGTGGAAGCACATCTAGTCATGAATACTACTCAGAACAAGCCCCTTGAGTTCTTATTTCTGATCCTTTCAGCACCTGGAACCATATTTTGCATACGATAAAAAAATTCAGTTGTTATCATTGATAGAATGGCTCAGAAATTTTAGTAATTTTCAGGAGCTTTGGCAAATACCTTTTTATAGTTCTTTTTTATATATAAAAATATGTTTACATTTTATCCTAGCTTGAAATCACTGGTTCTTCACTCCATTCCTATATCTGAGTATTTATTAGGTATCACATCAGTCTCTACACTTTTCTTTTCCAACTACAGAACATAGTACATTAAACAGTATGTAATACTAAACAGTCACAATTTTAAAAGGCAAAAGCAATGGCCTGAAAGCTAACTTTAATTTAACTTTGATTCTCTTCTCTCAAGTATACTATTAACCAGCTTAGTACATAAAACATAATTGAGAGCTCCTTACCTCATTTGTTGGACTTCCCAGTGGTGCTAGCGGTGAAGAAACTGCCTGCCTGCAGGAGATACAAAAGACACGAGTTTGATCCCTGGGTCGAGAAGATCCCCTGAAGGAGGATCTGGGAACCCACTCCAGTACTCTTGCCTGGAGAATCCCACGGACAGAGGAGCCTGGCGGGCTACAGTTCATAGTGTCACAAAGAGTCAGACACGACTGAAGTGACTTAGCATGCACATACGTACCTTGTTAAACTAACATGAATTTAAGTTCTTAGGGCAAGACCTTGAAGTTATACTTTTAGCAACCACTTAGGTTACCAATGTTTTGTTGTTTTCAGTTGCTCATTCGTGCCTGACTGTTTGAGACCCCATGGACTGCAGCATGTCAGACTTCCCTGTTGTTCCCCATCAGTGTTTTGGGGATTCAGATAATACACAATAACATTCCTATTTCTTTCTCTAACAAATGAAGCAAATAATTCAAATCGTCTATTTAACAGGAGGAGATGTTATGAGGATTCCATTTCAGCTGCTGTTAAACAATTTGTATTAACAAATGGTGGAAGATTTAAGACCACAAAGTCTGATGTGCATGTGTACTCAGTCATGTCTGACTCTTTGTGACCCATGGATGGTGGCCTACCAGGTTCCTCTGTCCATGGAATTTTTCAGGCAAAGAATACTGGAGTTGGGTTGCCATTTCTTACTCCAGAGTATCTTCCTGATCCAGAGATCAAACCCTCACTTCCTGTGTGTCCTGCATTGGCAGGAGGATCCTTTACCACTGTGCCACCTGGAAAGCATAAGCATGATAGCCACTGATTAAAACTTTACTTCTGGGTTTCCTTATCAATTAGCTCTAGGGAAGAATTCAGAAAAATTTTCACAGTCTCAACTTTCCTATGTCAGTGTTCTCTTTCTAATCCCCACTTACATATAAACCTAGAATATTTTTTTTATAGATTCCTTGCCCATTTCACATTGAGGTTAAGAGACTAGACTAGGAAAGGAAGGTAAGAGCCTGCTAGAGGGAAAAAGGCATTTGTTCCTAGACAGTACAGGAATAAAATAGAATACTAATGTATTCCTTTAAGGAGTTTGAAATGCTTTGCTACAGGTGCTAAATGTCATTGCTAACTCTCCTGTACAGTCTGCCTCCATAACCGCGGTGCAGAATAGGCATATGTGAGGGGTCGACTTTACTAGGCCATTTTATATCACGTTCTTGAGCATCTATGGATTTTGGTATCCGTGGGGGTCCTAAAACCACTCTCTCTCTACGATACCTAGGGAGGACTGTACTTCAAAAAGACAAGCAGCATGTTAAAATTTCAGGATTTTCCTAGTAGAACAAAGCATTTTACAAAGCAGAGGACGCTGATTTTACTTGGAAAACCTAAACTGTCTTGAAGTGATCCCTTTAAATTGTTGTGTGGTATTAATGGGGAACTGGGGGTAGGGGTGGGACATATAAGCCTATCCAGCTTGAGCTGATGTTCCTGCTTATTAAAGCCAGTCTGGGGCTCTAAAGGAAAGAAGAAATTTGTTTCTTCTCCTTATCTTGTTAATATTCAACTCATAGTACAAATTCCACTCACAATCTTTCTAAGACTCTAGTACCACAGAGAGATAAACAGAGTAATGGAGAGCTCTGTGGTTAATTTCCTATACAAATAATAGCAGAGAATCATTTTCATACATGAGCTTACATATGTCAAGGAAACAAGATGTAAATGCAGCAGAGTAAATATCAGTACGTGCGTGCTCAAAGGCTTCAGGCACGTCTGGCTCTTGGTCACCTTATGCAATGCAGCCCGCCAGGCTCCTCTATTCATGGGATTCTCCAGATGAGAATACTGGAGTGGGTTGCTGTTTCTTCTCCAGGCGGTCTTCTCGACCCAGGATGGAACCCACATCTCCTGTGGATTCTTTACCGCTGAGCCACTCAGAGAGCTGACAAATATCAATTACGGCAAGTAAAACTAGAACTATTTTTGGAATCAGGGTCCAAGCCCAGTACAACCTCCCTAAGTCTGCAATATCTACCATTAAAGCTGAGTAAACAGCAGGAGCCTTTTCATACTGTTCTTCAAGAAAATTAGAGATACCAAGGGAACATTTCATGCAGAGATGGGCTCAATAAAAGACAGAAATGGTAGGGACCTAACAGAAGCAAAAGATATTAAGAAGAGGTGGCAAGAATACACAGAAGAACTATACCAACAAAGATCTTCACAACCCAGATAATCACGATGGTGGGGTCACTCACTTACAGCCAGACATCCTGGAATGTGAAGTCAAGTGGGCCTTAGGGAGCATCACTATGAACAAAGCTAGTGGAGGTGATGGAATTCCAGTTGAGCTATTTCAAATCCTAAACAATGATGCTGTGAAAGTGTTGCACTCAATATGCCAGCAAATTTGGAAAACTCAGCAGTGGCCACAGGACTGGAAAAGGGCAGTTTTCATTCCAATCTCAAATAAAGGCAATGCCAGAGAATGCTCAAACTATTGCACAATTGCACTCATCTCACACGTTAGTAAAGTGATGCTTAAAATTCTCCAAGCCAGGCTTCAGCAATACATGAACCGTGAACTTCCAGAAATTCAAGCTGGGTTTAGAAAAGGCAGAGAAACTGGAGATCAAATTGCCAACATCCACTGGATCATCAAGAAAGCAAGAGAGTTCCAGAAAAACATATATTTCTGTTTTATTGACTATGCCAAAGCCTTTGACTGTGTGGATCACATCAAACTGTGGAAAATTCTTCAAGAGATGGGAATACCAGACCACCTGACCTGCCTACAGACTGGTTCCAAATAGGAAAAGGAGTATGTCAAGGCTGTATATTGTTACCCTGTTTATTTAACTTACATGCAGAGTACATCATGAAAAACGCTGGGCTGGAAGAAGCATAAGCTGGAATCAAGATTGCCGGGAGAAATAACAATAACCTCAGATATGCAGATGACACCACCCTTATGGCAGAAAGTGAAGAGGAACTAAAAAGCCTCTTGATGAAAATGAAAGAGGAGAGTGAAAAAGTTGGCTTAAAGCTCAACATCAGAAAACTACGATCATGGCATCTGGTCCCATCACTTCATGGCAATTAGATGGGGAAACAGTGGAAACAGTGTCAGACTTTATTTTTCTGGGCTCCAAAATCACTGCAGATGGTGATTGCAGCCATGAAATTTAAAAATTCTTACTCCTTGGAAGGAAAGTTATAACCAACCTAGACAGCATATTGAAAATCAGAGACATTAATTTGTCAACAAAGGTCTAACTAGTGAAGGCTATGGTTTTTCCAGTGGTCATGTATAGATGTGAGAGATGGACTCTGAATAAAGCTGAGCACCGAAGAATTGATGATTTTGAACTATGGTGTTGGAGAAGACTCTTGAGAGTCCCTTGGACTGCAAGGAGAGCCATCCTAAAGGAGATCAGTCCTGGGTGTTCATTGGAAGGACTGATATTGAAGCTGAAACTCCAATAGTTTGGCCACCTGATGAGAAGAGCTGACTCATTTGAAAAGACCTTGATGCTGGGAGTGATTGGGGGCAGGAGGAGAAGGGGATGACAGAAGATAAGATGGTTGGATGGCATCACCGAGTCAATGGACATGGGTTTGGGTGGACTCCAGTAGTTGGTGATGGACAGGAGGCCTGGCGTGCTGTGGTTCATGGGGTCGCAAAGAGTCAGACATGACTGAGCGACTGAACTGAACTGAACTGAACTGAACACAGCAGGAGCAATTGATTATTGTAAGACAAAAGGAAATTCTTTAATGGTTTCCTTTACCATCCTGCCCCCACACCCTAATACTCACCTTTTCCCTCTCAATAATAGGAGCTATCTATTTCACTAGTTCACAATAATCTCAGAGTTGCCCATGTTCATTACCAGTTTCAGTTAAAAACCCCCTGCAAGTAGAAAGTGTTATTATACTGCAAGATTGATTTACTATGGAAGCTTTCATTTTAGACGTTTCTTTTTAAAAATATATATATACTAGATGATCCAGAGTGTATAGTGCCAATTTCTACAGGAAAGAAGGCTATAAAATAAGAGGGGGAAAAAAATCCTCCAAAGACACTCAAGCATTCTTGTTTTAATTGATGATCCCTGTTTAATTAAAGAATTGTGGTTGTGGAAGGAGATGATACAAACTTAAAACCCTTGAAAATGCTAGAAAATCTTAGTTATCAAGGATGATTGGGAATCAATATGTTCTTTTACTTAGATGTTCACTGAGGGTTATCAGACATTTTTATGTGTGGTTGTCAATCTAAATACAAATATACAATTTTAAATAAAATGCACAAAGGTGAAACCTTTATAAAAGTAGTTCAATTTCTGAAAATTCAGCACTTTAACATCTTCAGTGTCTGAGAGTCCTCATGTTAAATTGTATTTGTAATGTATCCAATTGTCTGGATCCACGCGGCCATTTCCATTGTCTCCCTTTGTTATATCACGATGATGGTTAAATAGCTCTTTTTGCTGTTGTTGTGGTTGTTCAGTTGCTAAGTCACGCCTGGCTCTGCAACCTCATGGCCTGCAGCACGCCAGGCTCCTCTGTCCTCCACCGTCTCCCAGAGTTTGCTCGAATTCGCGTCCATTAACCCATGTCTGTTATGTCTCCTGAATTGCAGGGGGATTCTTTACCAGTGGGCCATTAGGGAAGCCCCAAATAACTCTTTGAAAGAAAGTTAGAGTGTTAGTCACTCAGCTGTGTCTCATTCTCTGCAACCTCATGGACTGTAGCCCACCAGGCTCCTCTGTCTGTGGAAGGCTCTCTTTAGAAGATATTAAATGAATGGATGTGATTTTTTTTTTTTTTTTACAAAAACCTGAGTGTGTGTATTGAATGAGTGGAATCTTAATAATACTACTGACCTAATGATGTGCCCTGCATGTTTTTTTTTTTTTAATTTTATTTTATTTTACTTTACAGTACTCTACTGGTTTTGGCATACACTGACATGAATCTGCCACGGGTGTACATGAACTCCCAAACATGAACCCCCCTTCCTCCTCCCACCCCTCATCATCCCTCCGGATCATCCCCATACACCAGCCCCAAGCATCCTGCATCCTGCATCGAACACAGACTGGCGATTCATTTCCTACATGATAGTACACATATTTCAATGCTATTCTGCCAAATCATCCCACTCTCTCCCCCTCCCTCTCCCTCTTCCTCAGAGTCCAAAAGTCCACTCTACACATCTGCGTCTCTCTTGCTGTCCTGCATACAGGGTCCTCATTACCATCTTTCTAAATTCCATATATATGTGTTAGTATACTGTATTGGTGTTTTTCTTTCTGGCTTACTTCACTCTGTATAATTGGTTCCAGTTTCATCCATCTTATTAGAACTGATTCAAATGTAACCTGCATGTTTTTTAATTTTCATTTTGAAATTCTTTACCATTAGTATGCTTATTTTTCCCTTTTTTTCAGAAAAATCAACACAAAATTATATTGGTGTTTTTGGTTACGGGCATCCTGATTAATAGATTAAAACTCCAGATCAGTTATATTTTTCTGTACTCACTTCAGTATTCTGGCCTGTCCATGGGGTCGTAGAGTTGGACACAACTGAGCAACTTTCATACTTATACATATAGGCAAGAATACTGGAGTGAGTTGCCATGCCCTCCTCCAGGGATCTTCCCAACCCAGGGATTGAACCCAGGTCTCCCACATTGCAGGCAGATTTTTTTATTGTCTGAACCATCAGGGAAGCCCACGATTAGTGGAGTCTGTAGACTAACCCTTCTCCAAGGGATCTTCCCAACCCAGGAATCAAAGGAGGGACAATGAGGATTCTCATCCTCTGTCTGCCAGTAGCTAGTCATGGGATTTTGAATGATTTCCCTAAACTGCCTGAACTATCAGATTTCTTACAAATCAAAATAAGAAGATAAACAAAAGTGGTCTCCTTAGAACTTTCACAGCCTATGGCTTTGTGATAATTCAGTTCAGTTCAGTTCATTCGCTCAGTCGTGTCTGACTCTTTGCGAGCCCATGAATCGCAGCACGCCAGGCCTCCCTGTTCATCACCATCTCCCAGAGTTCACTCAGACTCACGTCCATCGAGTCCGTGATGCCATCCAGCCATCTCATCCCCAGTCGTCCCCTTCTCCTCCTGCCCCCAATCTCTCCCAGCATCAGAGTCTTTTCCAATGAGTCAACTCTTCGCATGAGGTGGCCAAAGTACTGGAGTTTCAGCTTTAGCATCATTCCTTCCAAAGAAATCCCAGGATTGATCTCCTTCAGAATGGACTGATTGGATCTCCTTGCAGTCCAAGGGACTCTCAAGAGTCTTCTCCAACACCACAGTTCAAAAGCATCAATTCTTCGGTGCTCAGCTTTCTTCACAGTCCAACTTTCACATCCATACATGACCACAGGAAAAACCATAGTCTTGACTAGGCGGACTTTAGTTGACAAAGTAATGTCTCTGCTTTTGATATACTGTCCAGGTTGGTCATAACTTTTCTTCCAAGGAGAAAATTAGGGTGTGATAATTAGGGTGTGAAAAAATACCCATGAAACTTTCTATTTTAAAATAGAATTCAGTGAGAAGACGTATTGATTAAGGTCAGGAGTCTGGTTTGTCGTTAGTAATGGCAATAACCAGCTGAGAGACTGAGCCAAATTAAACCCTTCCTGAAACAGGAGGAAGTATAAAGAAATTAAAGTTAGGTTTTAAAAAGCTGGCTAATTTCATGCAAGCCATTTATTAACCTTTCTGGATCTCAGTTTTCTCCTGTGAAATATGAATGTGGCTGACAAAATAATCTCTGGAATCTTCCTGCTCTAAATTTCACTGTTTCTGAATCTTGTTACAAAATGTTTGGCCATTTCCATTTTCTAGATTTGCTATATCATTATGATAGTTAAATAGCTATTTTCTACACTGAGCATTGAGAAGACTGATTAACTAGCAGTAGATAATTTCTGATCTATTTATCTATAGCTTATCAAAATAATTAATATGGTGCAGGTGTTCATAGCCAGGATCACTAAGGCTAGGATCATTTCATTCATTTTTATTCATTGAGTTTCATTCAATAAATATTCATTGAGTTTCTTTGCCTTCGTAAATGATGACTAAATCTCTTGACTAAAACATATCACACTTTAAAAAATAAAGACACTTACCTTGTCTGCGCTTCTTTAACTGTAGAGTTGTGGCCTTGAATACTTACCTCCATTATAGAAGCACTTCGATGACTCATAGCATTTATAAGGTGCATTGAGGTCCTTGATGGATGGTGCTTCGTCTGATGCACAGTGTAATTAACATTATGAGTTTACTAAAGAAACATAAGCGCCATTGTTAAGAGTATGGGGGTGGGGGAAGTGCTGTCTTGTTCTTTAGTCATAAGGCACCTCTGATGTGGAGGAAAGTAATAATTTATAATGGTTACTAAAAGTAACTTGGACATGAAAAGAGTTTGTTGTTTTAAAACTCAACATAGTCTTTTTACTAATTAGAAGAGAAGCCTTGGCAGTGTATTCAACATGTTTTATTTTTGAACTAATGGGAAAAGCGATTAAGGACCATGCTCTAGAGGATGGGTTGGATTCTACGAATGCTAAAAAAGATAATATTCATATAAACTAGGCAAGCTATTCTTTAAGGAGTTCAAGAGCTACAGAGCTGGGAAATTCCTGTTCCTTTGGTCAAGAATGGCATGATGCTGCCTCTGCCATCTTTGTATGTACTTTGATCCTATAACACAAACCAACAATGTCAGAAGAAAGAATATTCACTTCAGGGGTCTAAGTCTGATTGTCTGGTAATGCCAAATGAAAGGTTTCCATTATCCCAGCACCCTGTCTGGAGGACTGAGAATGTCTCAGGGATCCAGAGAATGACCTTGTGATAGGTCAAGACTGGCAGGATCATGCCCATGTAGGTGTTGAGTAAAAATTCTTCAGAATGTTTTGGGGCTTCCCTGGTGGCTCAAAGGTTAAAGCGTCTGCCTCCAATGTGGGAGACCTGGGTTTGATCCCTGGGTAGGGAAGATCCCCTGGAGAAGGAAATGGCAATCCACTCCAGTATTCTTGCCTGGAGAATCCCATGGACCGAGAAGCCTAGTAGGTTACAGTCCACGGGGTCGCAAAGAGTCGGACACGACTGAGCAACTTCACCTTCAAAGGTGGCGATACTGCTGGGGATATGTGATGATTTAGGCAACCTGGGAGTGAGAGGTAATTGTACTCACAAATGAACCACAGTTGATTATTCAGTGTCTCTCACCTTCAGTGAAAGAGGGAGGGAAGGAAGAACATTTCTGTTCTTATTGCAGACATTTTCTTTTTTGGAAGGTGTTGGGAGATGTCCAGTGTTAGAAAAAAATAGTTGAAAAAAATTAATTGAAAAGCCTGGGAAATTCATTAAATTTATACTTGTCAATGGACTGTTCAAAAGCAGAGTTTGGAGTAATAAGAAGATGAAAAAATAATATCAAACTAAAACAAGTATAAAATGTTATATATGTTCCCTTAGTTTTTGTCATGTTTCTGGCATCATTTTATTTTGGAATTAGAAGAATATGATTCTACTTTTTATAAAATGAAATCATCGAGGGGTTTAAAGGAAGGAAGGATGGGTGAATCAGTAAAGCACAGAAGTTTTATAGTAGTAAAATGGTTTCCTATGTTACTGTAATTGTTGGATACTGACATTATGCATTTGTCAAAATCCATAGAACAGGACAACACAAAAAGTGAAACCTAATGTAAACTATAGGCTTTAGTTAGTAATCATATACCAATATTGGTTCATGAATTGTAAAAATGTACCACATTAATGAAAGATGTTCATAATAGGGGAAACTGGGGGGGTAGAAGAGAGAGGAGGTAATGGAAACTCTCTGTAATTTTTGCTCAATTTTCTGGAAACTTAAAATTCTTTTAAAAATAAAGTCTATCCCTTAAAAAAATTTAAATCATTGTCTATTCCAAAAAAAAAAAAAAAGGAAAGCTTTCAAGTTGCTATATACACATTTAATTTCAATAAAAAGAGGCCAAGAAGGTGGTATTTTGAAAATATTAGTGGTGTGCCCTTATTACAGAAGCAATACATCAAAATCAGACTTGATTATAACTACTTCTTTAGCTTGTAAGTGCACATGACATGTTCAAAAGAAGCAATATTAGCATGACATTCTGAGTTTATTCTGAACCAGAAAATGAATTGATGTACCAGTTTTCGAAGTAAGGATAGTGATGATCACCATGAAATCTGTACCTCTGTTCCTCAACCCAGAACTGAAGGTAAAATATTATACAATATATGACTTTAATATTTTTAACCAATATAATTATAAGGTAAATAGAGGGATAACTAACTCTCATAGGCAATTCCATTCTATGTTCTTCAGCATTTTTCTGTATTTCTTATTTTGGGAAACTCATAAACCAAGATTTAAATGTCATGGGAAAGTGTGACATGAATACACCGTTCTTTAAGGTAAGTCATCTGAAATCAAATGGTTATCGTATAGTAATAATATTTCATACTTATGCAATGTCTTCTTGTCCTGAGTCATCTTATGAACAAGTAGTTCAATTAAGTCATGACAGTCAATGCCAGTTACAATGAAGCATTGTGTAAAGATTTTTTGAGGATTACTGAGGCCCCAAATGTACAAATTTCGTAATGACTAAAGCTATATTTAAAGAGACAATTTCATGGTCCTCCTGGAGATTTCATTGTCTTTTGAGGTTGTGGGGCAGCAACCCCTTAGAGCAACTCAATTCTGTTTAACCCAAGAAAAATTAAGAACTAGGTCAAATTTGAACTCCCTTGGTGGTCCAGTGGTTAAAAAGCTGCTTGCCAGTGCAGGAGACATAGGTTCGATCCCTGGTCTGAGAAGATTTCACATGCCTCTGAACATCCTTGTGCCACAACTACTGACCTCACGTCCAAGAGCCCATGTTCCACAACAAGTGAAGCCACTGTAGTGAGAAGCCTACACACTACAACTAGAGAGTGGCCCCCGATCACCACAGCTAAAGAAAGACTGCATGCAGCAATGAAGACCCAACATAGCCATAAACAAACAAATAAATACAATTTGAAAGGAATAAACTATAGAAAAGAAATCGGTCAAATTTGACTTTGCAGTACTTCCAGAGAAAAGTAATTTCCTTTATTCTCAGAAACAGATTCTTAGTATTGCCATGACCCAGAGACTTTTCCCTTCCTGTTCTTAAAACATTTGCTGCTCCTTGCCCCACCTCAAGTTGACTGATCAAATAGAGAGCCACATCTCATTAGCATTCATGCTGCTCCATCAGCACCATCCACTGATTAACTTACCCTTCATTCATTATCTTTTCTTATTCTTACACTCATTTACTCATTCATTCATTCGATCACTTATACATTCAACAAGTATTAGTTGAGAGCCTACTGTAAACCACACGCCAGGCTGATGCTCTAGGATTTTGCAAACAAGAAGAGAGATGTGGTTCTTGTATTCATGGAGTCTATAGTGAATATATATTGCCCAAATAAGTATTCAATTAAAATATTTATATGTGATACAAAGGAAAAGAAATGCAAAAACGCCAAATGGTTGTCTGAAGAGGCCTTACAAAGAGCTGTGAAAAGAGAAGCAAAAAGCAAAAGAGAAAAGGAAAAATATGCCCATTTGAATGCAGAGTTTCAAAGAATAGCAAGGAGAGATAAGAAAGCCTTCCTCAGTGATCAAAGCAAAGAAACAGAGGAAAACAATAGAATGGGAAAGACTAGAGATCTATCTCTTCAAGAAAATTAGAGATATCAAGGGAACATTTCATGCAAAGATGGGCACAATAAAGAACATAAATTGTATGTCCTAACAGAAGCAGAAGATATTAAGAAGAGGTGGCAAGAATACAAAGAAGAACTATACAAAAAAGATCTTCACAACCCAGATAATCATGGTGTAATCACTCACCTAAAGTCAGACATCCTGGAATGTGAAGTCAACAGAGCCTTAGGAAGCATCACTAAGAACAAAGCTAGTGGAGGTGATGGAATTCCAGTTGAATTAATTCAACTGAAAGATGATGCTGTGAAAGTGCTACACTCAAATTTGGAAAACTCAGGAGTGGCCACAGGACTGGAAAAGGTAAGTTTCCATTTCAATACCAAAGAAAGGCAATGCCAAAGAATGCTCAAACTACTGCACAAGTGCACACATCTCACACTCTAGTAAAGTAATGCTCAATATTCTCCAAGCCAGACTTCAACAGTACATGAACCATGAACTTCCAGATGTTCAAACTGGATTTAGAAAAGGCAGAGGAATAGAGATCAAATTGCCAACATCTGTTGGATCATAGAAAAAGCAAGAGAGTTCCAGAAAAGCATCTACTTCTGCTATATTGACTATGCCAAAGCCTTTGACTGTGTGGATCACAATAAACTGTGGGAAATTCTTTGAGAGATGGGGATACCAGACCACCTGACCTGTCTCTTGAGAAACCTATATACAGGTCAGGAAGCAACAGACATGGAACAACAGACTGGTTCCAAATAAGAAAAGGAGTACGTCAAGGCTGTATATTGTCATCCCGCTTATTGAACTTCTATGCAGAGTACATCATGAGAAACACTGGACTGGAAGAAACACAAGTTGGAATCAAGAGCGCCAGGAGAAATATCAATAATCTCATATATGCAGATGACACCACCCTTATGGCAGAAAGTGAAGAGGAACTAAAGAACCTCTTGATGAAAGTGAAAGAGGAGAGTGAAAAAGTTGGCTTAAAGCTCAACATTTAGAAAACTAAGTTCATGGCATCTGGTCACATTAATTTATGGCAAATAGATGGGGAAACAGTGGAAACAGTGACAGACTTTATATTTTGGGGCTTCAAAATTACTGCAGATGGTGACTACAGCCATGAAAGAAAAGTTATGACCAACCTAAACAGCGTATTAAAAAACAGAGACATTACTTTGTCCCTCTAGTCAAAGCTATGTTTTTCTAGCAGTCATGTATGGATATCAGAGTTGGACTATAAAGAAAGCTGAGTGCCAAAGAACTGATGCTTTTGAACTGTTGTGTTGGAGAAGACTCTTGAGAGTCCCTTGGACTGCAAGGAGATCCAACCAGTCCATTCTAAAGGAAAGCAGTCCTGAATATTCATTGGAAGGACTGATGCTGAAGCTGAACTCCAACAGTTTGGCCACCGGATGAGAAGAACTGACTCATTTGAAAAGACCCTGATGCTGGGAAAGATTGAGGGCAGGAGGAGAAGGGGACAACAGAGGATAAGACAGTTGGATGGCATTACCAACTCAACGGACATGAGTTTGAGTAAACTCCAAGAGTTGGTGATGGACAGGGAAGCCTGGAATGCTGCAGTTCATGGGGTCGCAAATCGTTGGACATAACTGAGTGNGAATAAACTATAGAAAAGAAATCGGTCAAATTTGACTTTGCAGTACTTCCAGAGAAAAGTAATTTCCTTTATTCTCAGAAACAGATTCTTAGTATTGCCATGACCCAGAGACTTTTCCCTTCCTGTTCTTAAAACATTTGCTGCTCCTTGCCCCACCTCAAGTTGACTGATCAAATAGAGAGCCACATCTCATTAGCATTCATGCTGCTCCATCAGCACCATCCACTGATTAACTTACCCTTCATTCATTATCTTTTCTTATTCTTACACTCATTTACTCATTCATTCATTCGATCACTTATACATTCAACAAGTATTAGTTGAGAGCCTACTGTAAACCACACGCCAGGCTGATGCTCTAGGATTTTGCAAACAAGAAGAGAGATGTGGTTCTTGTATTCATGGAGTCTATAGTGAATATATATTGCCCAAATAAGTATTCAATTAAAATATTTATATGTGGTACAAAGGAAAAGAAATGCAAAAACGCCAAATGGTTGTCTGAAGAGGCCTTACAAAGAGCTGTGAAAAGAGAAGCAAAAAGCAAAAGAGAAAAGGAAAAATATGCCCATTTGAATGCAGAGTTTCAAAGAATAGCAAGGAGAGATAAGAAAGCCTTCCTCAGTGATCAATGTATTCATGGAGTCTATAGTGAATATATATTGCCCAAATAAGTATTCAATTAAAATATTTATATGTGATACAAAGGAAAAGAAATGCAAAAACGCCAAATGGTTGTCTGAAGAGGCCTTACAAAGAGCTGTGAAAAGAGAAGCAAAAAGCAAAAGAGAAAAGGAAAAATATGCCCATTTGAATGCAGAGTTTCAAAGAATAGCAAGGAGAGATAAGAAAGCCTTCCTCAGTGATCAAAGCAAAGAAACAGAGGAAAACAATAGAATGGGAAAGACTAGAGATCTATCTCTTCAAGAAAATTAGAGATATCAAGGGAACATTTCATGCGAAGATGGGCACAATAAAGAACATAAATTGTATGTCCTAACAGAAGCAGAAGATATTAAGAAGAGGTGGCAAGAATACAAAGAAGAACTATACAAAAAAGATCTTCACAACCCAGATAATCATGGTGTAATCACTCACCTAAAGTCAGACATCCTGGAATGTGAAGTCAACAGAGCCTTAGGAAGCATCACTAAGAACAAAGCTAGTGGAGGTGATGGAATTCCAGTTGAATTAATTCAACTGAAAGATGATGCTGTGAAAGTGCTACACTCAAATTTGGAAAACTCAGGAGTGGCCACAGGACTGGAAAAGGTAAGTTTCCATTTCAATACCAAAGAAAGGCAATGCCAAAGAATGCTCAAACTACTGCACAAGTGCACACATCTCACACTCTAGTAAAGTAATGCTCAATATTCTCCAAGCCAGACTTCAACAGTACATGAACCATGAACTTCCAGATGTTCAAACTGGATTTAGAAAAGGCAGAGGAATAGAGATCAAATTGCCAACATCTGTTGGATCATAGAAAAAGCAAGAGAGTTCCAGAAAAGCATCTACTTCTGCTATATTGACTATGCCAAAGCCTTTGACTGTGTGGATCACAATAAACTGTGGGAAATTCTTTGAGAGATGGGGATACCAGACCACCTGACCTGTCTCTTGAGAAACCTATATACAGGTCAGGAAGCAACAGACATGGAACAACAGACTGGTTCCAAATAAGAAAAGGAGTACGTCAAGGCTGTATATTGTCATCCCGCTTATTGAACTTCTATGCAGAGTACATCATGAGAAACACTGGACTGGAAGAAACACAAGTTGGAATCAAGAGCGCCAGGAGAAATATCAATAATCTCATATATGCAGATGACACCACCCTTATGGCAGAAAGTGAAGAGGAACTAAAGAACCTCTTGATGAAAGTGAAAGAGGAGAGTGAAAAAGTTGGCTTAAAGCTCAACATTTAGAAAACTAAGTTCATGGCATCTGGTCACATTAATTTATGGCAAATAGATGGGGAAACAGTGGAAACAGTGACAGACTTTATATTTTGGGGCTTCAAAATTACTGCAGATGGTGACTACAGCCATGAAAGAAAAGTTATGACCAACCTAAACAGCGTATTAAAAAACAGAGACATTACTTTGTCCCTCTAGTCAAAGCTATGTTTTTCTAGCAGTCATGTATGGATATCAGAGTTGGACTATAAAGAAAGCTGAGTGCCAAAGAACTGATGCTTTTGAACTGTTGTGTTGGAGAAGACTCTTGAGAGTCCCTTGGACTGCAAGGAGATCCAACCAGTCCATTCTAAAGGAAAGCAGTCCTGAATATTCATTGGAAGGACTGATGCTGAAGCTGAACTCCAACAGTTTGGCCACCGGATGAGAAGAACTGACTCATTTGAAAAGACCCTGATGCTGGGAAAGATTGAGGGCAGGAGGAGAAGGGGACAACAGAGGATAAGACAGTTGGATGGCATTACCAACTCAACGGACATGAGTTTGAGTAAACTCCAAGAGTTGGTGATGGACAGGGAAGCCTGGAATGCTGCAGTTCATGGGGTCGCAAATCGTTGGACATAACTGAGTAACTGAACTGAACTGAACTGAACTGAACGAAGGAAAATGCAGAATTCCAAGAATGTATATAAAACAGTGGGAGCTAACTTGAAGATGTCTGAGTAAGATTTGGCCAAGAGAATTTTAAAGTTGTGACGTATTTTATTTGGTCTAGCCTGTCATCAACATGTTGAAACCTGCCAGTCTTGCATCTCATCCCTTTAAGACAAAGCTCCCTAGTCCTTTTAAAATGCAATTAACTAACGTGATTCATCATAGTGTTGGTCATAGTATTGATATACTGTGGAAAAGCTCCTGTAGGTATCTTCAGAAGAATGTCTTCTCTGATTAGCCCCATGTGTTCATTCCAAAGGAGACATTGAGCCCTTTAGGTGTCCACATACCAGCATCTCTAACTGGGAGAATGTGAGTCCAATTATGATAGGAGAGCTGATGAATGAACTCATTTGGACAGAGTGACTTATGCTGTCTCCTTTATCTTCCTCTGGGTTTGGACCTGACAGTGAGCCTCAGGTAGAAAATGGCTCACTGGGCAGAGATGGATATCACTGGTGCTTCCGAAGGCTACAGCCTGCTCATATCCGAAGAAATTTCCTAAGAAAAATTCCAGTAACCGATCTCAGTGGTGATGACCCCTCAGTCACCTTTTGTAAGCTGTCTTCACAGAAGGCCTCCTTCACAATTATCTCTTGGCTTTGGGCTACCTAATGAGATAGTCTTTACTGGAGCCATAAAAGCCTATTAATAATTTCCTAAGAAAAATTCCAGTAACCGATCTCAGTGGTGATGACCCCTCAGTCACCTTTTGTAAGCTGTCTTCACAGAAGGCCTCCTTCACAATTATCTCTTGGCTTTGGGCTACCTAATGAGATAGTCTTTACTGGAGCCATAAAAGCCTATTAATAGATATATCCTGCTTGATATTGATTAGCCAGCAAACAGGATGCATCCAGACACAATTGTGAGGTCATTTAACTCAATGTGCCTCTCTCTACAAGGTTCTATGTCTCTTCATTCTAAAAAACCTAAATCACAGGTACCTGGCCATTTGGTTTCAGCTGGCTGATGCTCAAAAGTCTATCTTGTTATGTTCCATTTGTCAAAACATTATCCATACCTCCTAATCAAAACTGATGTAACCTCTTCCACTCTCTCAAAAAACCTACTATTTCTGCAGTACAATTAGTTATCACATCAGTTAAGAAGTTAGCCAATGCTGTCCTGCAAATAGGCAGAAACCAACACAGTACTGCAAAACAAATATCCTCCAAAAAAGGATACATAGGTAGATATACATATGCTGCTGCTGCTAAGTCGCTTCAGTCATGTCCGACTCTGTGTGACCCCATAGAAGGCAGCCCACCAGGCTCCCCTGTCCCTGGGATTCTCCAGGCAAGAACACTGGAGTGGGTTGCCATTTCCTTCTCCAATGCATGAAAGTGAAAAGTCAAAGTGAAGTCGCTCAGCTGTGTCCGACTCTTNTGCTAAGTCGCTTCAGTCATGTCCGACTCTGTGTGACCCCATAGAAGGCAGCCCACCAGGCTCCCCTGTCCCTGGGATTCTCCAGGCAAGAACACTGGAGTGGGTTGCCATTTCCTTCTCCAATGCATGAAAGTGAAAAGTCAAAGTGAAGTCGCTCAGCTGTGTCCGACTCTTAGCGACCCCATGGACTGCAGCCTACCAGGCTCCACCGCCCATGGGATTTATACATATATATATAATTATTGAGTGAATTTAAGGTCCTAACCAAAAAAAGAAATAAAAGTGAAATAAAAGCTTTTTTAGATTAAAAAAAGTCAACCAGTATAGACTGAATTATTGAATTAGATATATCCCAAAATTCTTATACAATATGCCCTCTCTTTTCTTTACACTTTAACTTTTCTGAAGCTCAGGGAATAAAACAGGATAAGGGTATTCAACTGGGTCTGCAAATCTTTGCTTCTTAAGATTTGTGGAAAATACAGAAAAATGGATATTGATTCAGAGTTATGGAAAAAAATGAAAAGGAAGGATTTGAACCAGATGGTCTTTGAGTTCTTTTTCAGCTTCTAAAGTATATTCATATAAATGGATTCTAATGGTTTCATTAAATATTATTATTCTCAGGATGTGTTTGTCCTTCTAGGAATCACAGTACTCATAGGCCTACAGCTCTTGTGACTCTGGATCAGCTAGCAAAGTATTTCATGATCTGCCTTTCTCCCACCACCTCCTTCACTAGATCTTTTCCCATCACTAGAACCCTTCACTTCTTCTATAAGTTCCTCAAATGCATCTTGTTTCTCCAGGCCTCAAAAATGTGTATATTCCATCACTTCTGCCTAGAAGATTTTAATGTACCTTGTTTCCATTTTTCCTTTAATTGGGAAATATTCCAGGCATGCATAAGAAATACAGAGAACAATGTAACAGAATTCATTTAGCCACAACTAGAATCAACACATATTAATTTTGCTGTATTTCCACAAATCTTTTTTAAGAAGTAAAGAGTTGGAGACTCAGTTGAATACCCTTATCCTAGTTTCTTTCCTAGAAAAAAAACACTATTCTGCATTATGTCTTACTTTTACTCTATAAATGTTGTTCTTAGTCACTCAGTCGTGTCTTATTTTGCGACCCCTTGGACGGTAATCTGCCAGGCTCCTCTGACCATAGGATTTCCTAGGCAAGCATACTAGAGTGGGTGGCCATTTCCTTCTCCAAGGGATCTTCCCAATTCAGGGATTGAACACATGTCTACTGAAGTGACTTAGCAGCAGCAGCAGCTTGCATCTCCTATATTGGCAGGAGGATTCTTTACCTCTGAGCCACTGGGAAGCCCTTATGTGAATATACCCTCATTAAATTATTCCTTCTCTTACTGAATGTATATTCGCTATTTCCAATTCTCTGCCTTTACAAATAACACCATAACAACAATGCTTTTGAATTTTTTTTGGCCCTGTATGAGTTTCTTCCAAGGATACAAGCCTAAAGATTATTAGGTCACAGATAATATCTGATTACGTATAATAGATTTTACTAGATATTTGCAAATCATATAAATGATTAAGAATTAGCATGCAAAATATATAAGAAATTTCTGAAAATGTGCAAGAAAGAAACAACCCAATTTTAAAAAATGAAGGAAGGATATAAATAGGCAACTGAAAAAAGAGAAACCCCAACTGGTCAATAAATATTAAAAATATGTTCAAGTCAGTAGTAGACGGGGACATGCACACTAAAACAAATGAACAAAGCCAAAATGTGGGCTACTGTTTCATATATATCAAAGTAGCAAAAATGAAAAAGCCTGAGAAAAGAGGATGCTGGAGCAGGAGTTATAGGAGTCATCCTATGGGATGCTAATGAAGTAACTTACTTTCTCTGGGTTTTTATTATTTAATCTATAAAAGAAAGACCATCTTTAAGAATCCTGCAAGTCCAGACATTTCCTTAACCTCATCCCCCTGTTCAATTGCATATGATTCTGCCAGGACTAAATTCAGAAAGGAAGGAAAACTTTTATTTGTAGGACAGACTCTGCTAGTATTATGTGCCCTGTTCTGATGCATTCATTTGTCCTTTTCTTCCCAAAAAATATTTATTAATTATCACTATGTATTAGTCCTCTGACAACTCACTGGTCTCACAGTGGAAAATAAAGTAAAAGTGTTAGTCCCTCAGTCATGTCTGACTCTTTGAGACCCCATGGACTATAGCCCTCTAGTCTCCTCTCTCTCCAGGCAAGGATACTGGAGTGGCTTGCCATTCCCTTTTCCAGGGTATCTGCCCAACTCAGGAATCAAACCCGGGTCTCCTGCATTGCAGGCAGATTCTTTACAGTCTGAGCCACCAGGAAAGCCTATTAAAAACATTTGAGAAGTCACTACCCTCACAGCGGAGGGAGAATGAAAAAGAAATGGCGAAAGAGACAATCCTGCATGTACACAAGGATTGTTATGATGTGCAGGTGTGTAGGGAGGCAACAGAGGATGCTGTAAACCACAGCTGAAGTACCAGAAAAGGATTCTGAAACTCAGCTACATCTAATTGAAATCTGAAGGTTGAAGGCAGCATCCATGTACAAGGAAAGGCAAACATAACCAGGCAAAAGGCAACAAACCGCACAAGGTCAAGAGGTAAAAGAGAATATCTGAAGGATCCCATTCAAGAGGTAAAGGGTAAAGAGATAAGGACATAGGAGTATACAGAATACAAAAACATGACTTGGGAAATGATGTTAAACAGTTTAGGTTTGGGGGAACGATTGATGTCTTCATGGCAGGATCATGGCGGTCTGAGTTATAGTTTAGAAAGGTCAGTCTCCAAGGCTGAAGGCAAGGGGCCCAGCCAATAATCCAGGCAGGAGATGGTGCAGTGTATGCTGTAAATGCCCCCAAAGATGGAGCAAGATGGTAGATCAAGAGATTTGGGGAGGTACAATCAAAGGTAACTGGTTTGAATGTTGTATCAGTCTCTCAGTCAGACATGAGACTGAGCGACTTTGGGACCCCACGAACTGTAGCCTGCCAGGCTCCTTTGTCTATGGGATTCTCCAAGCAAGAATACTGGAGTGGATTGTCATTCCTTTCTCCAGGGGATCTTCCTGACCCAGGACTGAACCCATGTCTCCTGCACTGCAGGCAGTTTCTTTACCATCTGAACCACCTAGTTTGATTAGATGGGTGAAATAAGGAAAGGGCTCTCAAGTTTATGTCTTGAACAAGTGTCATTAAAGATGATGCTGTTTTCTGACGTGAAAGTCACAAGTTACAGGATGAAAGAGAGTCTATATCTGATAACTGTTTGGGACAGGTTGACTTGAGGTATATGTGGGACATTCAAAAGCAGCTAGCTAGTAATTAGTTGGATATGCGACTCTGAAACCTTAATGAGTAGTGTTGTCTTAAGATTTAGATTCGAGAATCCTCACTATATAGTAGGCAATTGAAACTCCACTCATAGATAACATTAGCTAGCTAGCATATCTAGAATGAGGGGGAGGGGGGGGGAAAGAAGACAGAATTTTTCAGAGTGGTAAAAAAAAAAGAAAAATGCAGTTTTATACACATACACACTTATGTACACACACCCACTTATACACACACATGCATGCACGCACACACACACACTTATGCATACACACACACTTATACACACACACACACACACACACACACACACAGAGGCTTCCCAGGTGTCACTTGTGGTAAAGAATCTGCCTGCCAATACAAGAAACTAAAGAGATGCGGATTCGATCCCTGGGTGGGGAAGATCCCCTGGAGCAGAAACTGGCACCCCACTCCAATAATTTTGCCTGTAAAATCCCATGGGCAGAGGAGCCTGGTGGACTACAGTCCATTTCTGCCACCCCCTAGGAGACCCAGCCCTGGTAGAAAGTGTCATTTCTGGCTTCACCATATGTGTTGCTCCTCGCTGCCTGGTCCCAGTGTGAGAGGCAACGTTCAATCAACTTGTTCTGCAGTGACAAAGAGAAGAGCTAAACAAACAAACAAACAACCAACCCTGGTGGTCCAGTGGTCAAGACTCCATGTGCCCAATATAGGGAGTGGAGTGTCAACCCCTGGTGGGAGAATTAGTTCCCACATGCCACCAAATAAATAGATAATTTTAAAAAAAAAAAAAAAGTTAACAAAGAGCTACCGATACTGCTATAGAGAGAGGTAAGAAAAGTATCCTGAGACACAGAATGTGATGGCACATTTAGGAATTTAGTAAGAATGATAGGGTTATCTCTGTAATTTTAGAAGAAAAAATAGTCAACCAAGAATTGTTCTAGGACCTAGTTTAGGAGGTACCAAGAACTGTTGCCTCTAAAAGGGAGCTTTCTCTAAGGACCTAGCCAGCAATTCAAGCGCTGAATTCCCCCAGAGGAAAAATGGAGCCTGAGAAGTGTTCCTCTGCTTCCTTAACCCCTTTTAGGCCACAGTATGTTGTTCCCAAACGTGGACCATTCATGCTCCGCTAGTCCAGCCAGCTTTTCACCAACCACACATACATGCCACTGTTCACCTGAAGACCTGGCATCACTGCTTCAGTTATTCAAATACAAATAAATTTTGAAGTGCAAATTTCTGTTTATTGCTCCCTTACTACAAATTGTACAAATTTCAAAGGTCAACGCACACACGGCAACTTTAAAGAATTCTGCCAAAGTCCAGTCAATAGGATGGCAGCATCAATGAAGCAAAAAAAAAAAAAGAATGACAAGGCAATGAATTCTGAGCTTCCCAGTGGTCCCCAACTTTTTCGGCACTAGGGACTGGTTTCATGGAAGACAGTTTTTCCATGGACAGGATGGTGAGGGAAGGTTTCAGGATGATTCAAGAGCATTACACTTGTTGTGCACTTTATTATTTTTACATCAGCTCCACCTCAGATCATCAGACACTAGATCCCAGAGGTAGGACCCCTATTCTAGGGGACAGGATGTAGAGATCTGGATCTCCTACAAATGTTTCCAAAATCATAAAAGAGAGCGAGAGAAAATACACAGTGACAATGTATGTTAAAACAATGTCACTCAAAGTGTATGCTTTAAAAGTTAGGAGGAAGCAGAGGGCAGACGCTGTGTGTACAGAAATTTTCTGCCCTATTTTCAAATCACTCATGGGATAGAGGAGCTGAAAGGCCTGTAGGCAGAGAATTTATGCATAATCAGATCATTCAAAAAACATAGAAATGGCTGCCAGAGCAAAGTACAATGTTCACTTTTGAAATCACAAAAAAAAAAGCTTTGTTTCAAGTAGGCTGAATTGACTGAAGTTGAGTTTCAGTGCAGCATGTTTTTGCTTTGGGTGTCATTATTTAGTTTGGCATCCTTGCCAAGGAAACCTTTTTTTTCACTTCAACCGTTGTTTTTCTTCTGCTGCTACACGGTGAATGTCGAGGCAGGATCTTGATACTACTTATTTAAATGAGAACTGGCTCCCTGTTTCCCTTTGATTCCAATGAAGGGAGTGGGGGAACACAGGGTCTTGATGGCTTGCCAGGACCTGTAAAGCTGATAGATGTGTGCCTTGTCTCTGGAGTCATCTGGAAAATCAGGTTTAGCTGGTTTGATCAAAGGGTTTGCAAGTCAGTTGAGAACATTCACATGCAATAATGAGAGATGCTGTATATATCAACCAGCCAAAGGCCAAAAAGCTAATGGCCTCGCCGAAGATAAAGGATTATGTATGTTATGCTTGTGAATACCAAAGGGAGGAATTCTCCATTTGGATATTGATGGCTAAGGTTTGTACCGGTTAGACATTCGGACCAACAAAATGCTCCAAATCTCAGGGACTTAAGTCAGGATAAAGCACTTATAACTCTGTTAGTATCTGCCCATTTAAACCTGGTGTGGGGTGAGGGAATGAACTAAACCCTCCTTACTAACAGTTCCTCAAGAGAGAGGGGAGTTGTTTTAAACAATTGTGAGTTGAGGTTGCCTCATTTTTTTCTGAGTCCTTTCTCATTCCATGTGTCTAGCTGCAGCACCTGTGGAGACAAGATGACTCTGATGGAGACTGATGGAGAAGGGACCCTGGCACACAGTCTTTTCTTGGACCTCCTCCTTTTGGGTAAGTTGGTCACGTGGGAAAAGCTCAGTTTCTCGGCCAAGACGTGATTCCCTGGATCAGAAAAATGCATATCATGATGTGGGAAACTAGAAATTAAATCCAAAGAAAATGATTTGTCAGATCATTCACATCTGACGATTCCTGTGGCTGAATCATCTGACTGGGTCTCATATGTTTATTTCAAGTCCTTTGTTTTTATTTTGATTTAACTCACTTAAAAGGCGGCGCTTCTCTTGGCAAAATTACAAACAACAAATTAACTACATCTCCAGCCAGTATCTTCCATTTTTTTTTACAATGGTATTAAATCATTTCCTAAGAAGTTAGCCATTCAATGCCCTAGTATGAGGGAAGAATATTAGCGAGAGGGGAGAATATTACAGCTACCTGCAAGGGACGATCACTAAATTTCCTAATATAGACATGGTTTAGTTCCTACTGTGAAGCCCCATGAAACAACCGTTGGGGAAAGCTTTAAAACACAGACACACACACACTTGGCACACTGACCTGGCATTAAACTAAATTACAGGTACTGCGGTGACATATGTAAACGAATCTGCCAGCACAAGTTTCTGAACGCTATGTGCCGTGCGAGATAATAGACGATGCATTATTCCAGTTTTGTACTAATTAAAGAACTACTTTGTTGCTAAGAATCCATGTATTAAAAACATAAGTTCTTATTAACTACGTTCCCAAGAGTTAGAAAGATGAGAGGTGGATCTCGGGTTTCAGGGACCTATTATTAGGTTCTCAAAGTATTTTCTTAATCGCGTGCATTTTTTAAGAGAAAGCTCTGAGTCCATATCACATAAACAAGGTCTGAGTTTGAAATGGCTATCTTGGGGTTTTCTTCTTTTCCACCACGTTTTTTTTTTTTTTTTCCTTCTCACGCCACCAAATTTCACTTCTTGGAATCAGGACCTGAACCAAAGTTAAACATCATAAAGAAATTTGCTCAGTGAAACAGGCCTTTTATTGACTGAAGAGCATGTTTACTGTGTAATCTGCATTTTTGTAAGTCCTTGTGGAAAATCCCCTATGATGGAGTGGTACTTAAAGATTGAAAAGTACACGTTGTCCGGGAGGATTTCATAAATGGAAGAAAGGGGGCAGAGAGGAAAAGAACTAATATGTCAGACATACCAGCCTCTTATCACCAGAAGGACAAAAGGACAGCCCTGCAACGTGGCTTCACCCAGCGTGGACCCTAGACCTCGGGCCGATGCTTGGTCTCTGCCCAACTGTGAAATCCTAACAAGACCCGGACAGCTGTCCCATCTCCGCTCCCAGGACCCTTCCCAGACTCTCTTCTGCCACCATCGCATCCATCTCCTCTCCTTCTCAGCCCTCCTCAGGTTTCGCCCCCTCACCCACAGTTTTCCTCTTTAAGGAATTTTGTACTCTCAAGACTCATTATTGGAACAACTTCACCAGAGGTTCTCATGACCCCGGAAGTCCGCAGGGTCCCTCCTTTTCTCTTGATGTGAAATGACTGAGACACAAAAGCCCACCACCCCCCCCCCAACCATTTCTCTGATGGCACATTAGCTTCTTAATCCTCAGCCCTGGACCCGCCCTTTCTCTTGTTTTCTGGCTCATGCATGTGAGGGATTTGAATAAATGGGAGGGGATTCAATGTCTCTCTTTCAATCCCACACCTTGGTAGGCTTTCTTGACTGGGTGAGAATTAGGTGAAATTACATTTAATTTGCCAGAAATGATATACTCCCATGAGAGTGTGGAACACACAAACGTTCTCAATCATGCCTACAACAGTGGAAAATTTTTGAGAGCCACTGCTGAGGCTGTGCTGGTCTATTTTTACTGAATTTGCTCTGTATTTTAGATTCTGTGCTCCTATTTAAAGCACTTTTTCTGGTCTTTTGTTTTGAGTTCTCTTATTCCTCTGAGGCTGCCTGGTGGCTTTCAGACCATCTCTGATCACCTCCATGCTAAAACAAAAGAGGACTGGACAATCCCACCGGTCAGCCCCCTCACTCTGTTTCAGGTTTACCCCTTTCTGAACTCTTGATCATGCTGATTCCTTCCTTTCCTTTAAAATCCCCAAACTTCTTTCTGTTCTATCATTTTTGAAACTATGTAGAGGTCTCTAACCATCTCAAAATCAATTCTCTCTTTGTGCCTTTTTTTTTCTTTTTTTGCCGTCTTCATCATCATCCCAAGAGGAATGCATTCCATACATATGAATTGGCACTAACTAATATCTACTTTTTACATTGTTGTCTGCCTTCTCCCTAGCATCAGCTTGTGGTCAGTTTTCCTTCCTAAATTCTGCCTCTATGCTTATCCCTTTACAATCTTCCTTTCTGCATGCCCCACACCACCCACCCCGTTCCTTATCCTGTTCCCACCTTCTTTAACTTTGTCGAGAATTTTTCATCCCAAGTCGCTTATTTCACATGCTCTCATCTTCCTTTCCTCACTTGTAGAATCAGCTTTGCATACCGTTTTACCCTCAAAATTTTCTTCCTCTCTCCTCTTAAGTTGAATTCAATATGGAAAAAGATATCCTAAGTCCAAAACTATCAACACTTGGAATAGCAAATGATAAAGCAACAACATAACTCCTTTTTATTCTTTAGAAAATGTTAACAGCTTCCCCAGTGTAGCTGGCAGCAAAATAAATTCTATATTTTTCCTTGAAATTATACCTTATACCTTTAAACAAATTGTGAAGCTTCAAGTTTTTTTCTCATAAACTCACCAGTTATGTCTTGCAGAGCATCGTTTTACAGATCTGTCTACCCTTTTGCTGACCTGATTGAGTGATTTGGCATTGAGTGTAAGAGCCATGACTACCTTCAACACACACATAAGTGTATTCTTGAAACAGGATTTATTCAGTCATGAATTGGCTTAATGTTGATTTTCACATCAGCAGCATTCTTCTGCTAGTAATTGTGATCTATAGCTCCCTAAGTAGTATATACCCCAATCAGGCATTCAACTGTCTTATTAAAATATTTATACCTAGAATTTTTTAGAAATGTGTTTCTTTATCTTATAGTAATAATACTTACTCTCAGTTTAAATTTTCCACAGTAAAACCTTGAGCCTTCAACTAAGTGACATATTTTATTTTTACTCATACATATCTAGATTGTAAGTTTATAAAAGTTTACAGCTAGTACTGAATTAAAAAAAAGAAAACTATGAGCATGTTATAGACTTATGAAACTTTACATGTACCAAAGGCAGTTATTATTTTTTTCCATAAATCTTATCTAATTCTATGGCTGCTTCTATGCACATCCCTGCCAAATTTTTACCTTAAACCCTATGTTCTTCCTCAACCACAGATAGGGGTTCCAGCTGTCTGCTGCCCACCTCCACCTACGACTACCCTTGCCAACACTGCATCTGAAGTGAAGTCCTCCTCCCTGCTGGCTGCTCATATGGACACAGCCTTTCAGAACGACAAGCATGGCTTAATCCAAATGCTAAAGTGGCTCCAGGCATGGATTCACATATGCCATCGGAGACGGTGGAGGAAGGCTTCACCTGGACATGTTTATTGGCGCTGAGTTTTGAAGGAAAGTCCGCAGGAGGCAATTTCAGGTGCACACAAAAGAAAGAACATGAAAAAGGCAGAATCACAAGTCACACTGTCAATGCTCTCGGTCGAGTCTCCATCAGGGCAGGGTATCTCTGGCCTTCAGAGTAGGCGTCTCAATCCTGCCATGTATCGAATCCAACCCATCCCCACGTGGATTCCTCTCTAACCACTCTCTGTCAAGACTCTGTCTTCCAGCCAAATCTAAATCCTCTCCATCAAATTACTCTTCTACTTGGAAAATCCTTCTCTGCTTATAGTTCTACTCACCATTCACCTCCATGATGAATGGATTCACCTTCCTGAATCCTCCTGACAAAATGAATAGCTCTCTCTTTTACACTACTATTTCCTATAGCCCTTTTCACAGCCAGACCTGTCTTAGACTTAACTGGGTACCCTTCCGTCTACCCCATCTGACTGTGAGCTCTTTGAAAACAGGGGCCATCTCATGTATCTGTGCCTAGGCATAACTCTGCCTAACACAGTGCTTTGTATGCATCAGGGCAACCATTGTTACCTATTGAATTGAACTGAATAAACAGTTCCTGAATGAAAAATATACACATAATTTTATCTGCATAATTGTAACTAAGCTGATACAGGTGGGTACAATGCAACTCTTTTTGTTTCCAAGCCCCAACTTGCTGTTGAATCATTTGTAGATTTCCTGACTGATTATTTTTTTATATTGTTAGGATTTAGTGGTATAAAAATATGATCTAACAATTTGACTTACTGTAAAAGTGGTTCTTTAGTTTATAATCTGTGTATATTAAGGGTTGTAACTGCACTATTCTCCCATCTTAAGTAAGGCAATTTCAGGGCGAGGTTTTGCCTTTTGATGTCAAGTCTTTAAACACAAAAGGAACAATTTTATGTTCCTTCCTACAGAAGCTGATAAAAATTACACTACAAACAGAGGATGAGATGGTTGGATGGCATCACCGACTCGATGAACATGAGTTTGAGCAAGCTCTGGGAGTTGATGATGGACAGGAAAGCCTCGCATGCTGCAGTCCATGGGATCACAAAGAGTCAGACATGACTGAGCAACTAAATTGAACTGATGACATTCCCTTAAATCAAAGCCAAATCCAGATTAAGGTCCTAACTCTCCAATTATATGAAGACTGAGAGAGGTGAGGACATTGCAGATGAAAAGTTTGAAGCTAGCAGAGGTTGGTTCTTGAGATGAAAAGAAAGAAGCAATCTCCACAATGTAAAAGTGCAATATAAAGCAGCAGATTCTAATGTAGAAGCTGCAGCAAGTTATCCAGAAGATGTAGCTAAGATAATAAAGTGGCTACACTAAATAATAGATTTTCAATGGAGACAAATCCGTCTTATATTCTCAATGGAGACAAACCAGTGTTATATTAGGACTTTCATAGCCTGAAAAAAAGTCAATGCCTGGCTTTAAAGCTTCAAAGCCAAACTAACACTGTTATTCAGGGCTAATACAGATGGTGACTTTAAGTCAAAGCCTGTGCTCATTTTCATTCTGAAAATCCTAAGGCCCTTAAGAATTATGCTAAATCTGTCTTGTCTGTGCTCTGTAAATGGAACAACAAAGCTTGGATGACAGCACATCTGTTTACAACATAGTTACTGAATATTTTAAGCCCACCCACTACTACTGCTCAGGAGAAAAAAAAAAAGAGTCCTTTCAAAAGATTACTGCTTATTGACAATGTACCTCATCACGCAAGCCTCTGACGGAGATGAACAATGAATTAATGTTGTTTTCATGCCTGCTAACCCCACATTTATTCTGCAGCCAATGGATCAGAGTAATTTTGACTTTCAAGTCTTATTATTTAATAAATACATTTTGTAAGGTTATAGCTGCCATAGATAATGATTCATCTGATGGATCTGGGCAAATTAAATTGAAAACTTTTTGCAAAGAATTCACTATTCTAGATGCCATTAATAACATTTGTGATTCATGGAGAGAGATCAACATGGCAACATTAACAGGAGTTTGGAAGAAGTTGACTTCAACTCTTATACGAGTGGCCTTGCAAAGTTCATGACTCAAGTGGAAGAAGTAATTGCAGGTGTGGTGTAAATAGCAAAGAGAGCAAGAATTAGAAGTGGAGTCTGAAGATGTAACTACATTATTGCCATCTAATGATAAAACTTCAGTGGATGAGAAGTTGCTTCTTACTGATAAGCAAAGAAAAGGATTTCTTTTCTTAGATAGAATCTACTCTTGGTAAATATGCCTTGAAAAATATTGAAGTGACAACAATGGATGTGGAATATTACATATATTACATAAAACTGGTTGATGAGCTTGAAAGAATTTATATGAGTGTAAACTGCTATCATATATGTGTGCCTCAGATATATGATTCATGGAAGGAAGCATGAATCAATGTGCCAAACTTCATTGTCTTGTTTGAAGAAATTGCCATAGCCACTTCAACCTTTCTCAACCAACCTCTTTGAGCAATCAGCAGCCATTTTCATAGAGACAAGACTTTCCATTAGAAAAAGATTACGACTATCTGAAGGTTCACATGATTGCTAGTGATTTTTAGCAATAAAGTATATTTTAATTAAGGTATCTACTTTTTTTAGACACATGCTGTTGCACTCTCAATATACTACAGTTTAAATGTAACTCTTATATGCAGTGGCAAAGTAAAATTCATGTGACTCATTTTATTGAATTATCTGTTTTATTGTGGTGATCTGGAACTGAACCTGTAATAGTTCTGATATATGTCTATGTATTACTTATTTATTTTATTGCTTTTAATGTAATCTCTGTGAGATTAGACTTTTTTTTNAATAAAAACAGGAGTAATAGGAAAATAAAAGAAATACGGGACCTCCTATCAAAAGATCTCTTTCCTATCTTTGCTCATTTATAGTTTATGTACATTACGGACCAGCAAAGAATACTACCCAAGGATGAGAACCTTGGCCACTGCTCCAATATTATTAATTTTTAAATTTAACCAATGAGAAGTATTATCAGGAAATTATGATGAAATATTATGAAAAAAAAATCAGAGGCATTTTATGCATATTATGTAATAATGTACCATTTTCTTATACATTTGGAAATACCTTGCTTGTTTTTCCTGCTCCAAATACAAATCTATATTAAGAAGTTACATATTTAGACAAGTAATATGAAAGAACGGCTTCTGAAGATGAGCAGTTGACTTAAGAAGTGTTTCTGCACAAACATGGAGAATGAACTAGTGGTTAAAACTAGGGAAAAAGGGGGGGTTATTATGGGATTATATAAAATCATGTGTGTGACAATGATGAAAACTATAAAGCACTATACAATTTAAAGAATCTTTCATTCAATAAAAGAGAAAAGTAGCAGTAATAAGAATCTTCATTTTCCCAAAGTATAAGAGATTTAGGAATCTTATACATTATGAACTGACTTACATCCACCTCAGAAGGTACAGCCAAATTACAGGGACTCCGTTTCCACATATCTACACACTAAAAAAAATTAAAAACAGTATAAATAAATATAATTAAAATGCAAAATAAGGCATTTGGTGTAATAAGCTTCATTTAAAAACATATACTTACATTTCCTGCTTTAGAAATTTTGAGGTCATAATGCTGACCTGCTTTTCTTTCCTTTCTTTTTTGTAAGAAATCAAGTAATTTTAGCTGAGGAGGAGGTGGACCATGAGACAGATCCTGTTGCCGATTCAGAGAGGACCTGGAATATCTCTTGAAACATCTGGAATATTAAGAGATTAGAACTATTGATACACCAAGCTAATAAAAGAAACTCAGAATAAATATGGTTTTAAAAATGTGTAATTAAATCACAAATATTTGTAGAACATTGTCACTTGCCAAGCAATGTTCCAGGCACTGGTGAAATAAAAATGAACACGACGAACACAATTCCTGCCACCATGGAGCTGACAGTCAAGAAGGGAAGACACATATACATTCACAAAGGAACAGGTCAGATCTCTCCAGATAACAACAGTAGAGTACGAGTAAAAACCAGAGTCTTGGGAGGAAGAAGTGATATGGAGGGCAACACTAGGGGAGGGTAGGAAGGACTCTGAGGAAAATGTGTGAGCCAAGACATGACAAGAAGAAACAACCTGCGGAGAGATCAGGGAATGAATCAGAGAATTTTAAATAGTTGAAGCAGAGAATTTTAAATATTTGAAGCAGGGAATCTTAAATATTTGAAGCAGAGAATTTTAAAAGTTTCTGAGGCAGGAACAAAGCTGGCTTGTTTTCAAAAACGAAAAATATAGGTGGGACTAGAGCACCAGCAGGAAATGAGGTCAAAGAGCAAGGCAAGGGCCTTGCAGATGAATGATAACATAAAGTACAATGGGATGGTTTTAGAGGAATTTAAGCAAGTGGTGGCATGATCTGCTTTGAGGTTTTTAAAACATTACTTTGGTTTGCCTGCATGGCAAACAGACCAAAAGGGAGCAAAGGTAAAGCAGTCAGACCAGGCAGGAAGTCAAGGTGAAGATGACAGTGGCTTGGTCTAAGGTACTGGCAGTGGGTGTGAGAGGTGTGGAGAGATGTGGAAAGAGGTTCTAGGACACTTTATGGGACTGCTGACAGATTCTCTATGGACTTAGTTCACTATTTCCAAAGCTGTACCTTTTCCTCAGCATATATTACTTCAACAGTAAAACAGAGAATTTAGAAAATGGGTAGGTTTTTTCAGCCCCTTCAAACTTGAAGAAGATCCAAAGCGGACAACTGAAACAATTACTCAAAGAGAACTTAATGATGAGTCAACTATAACTGCAATCTAAATTCATATGCATTCTTTTACTTTATTGAGATGGCTAAAATATTCAAAGATAAGTTATCATGTTATAAAAAGGCATTTAGTTATAAATTGACTTCTGAAACTATTATTACTTTTCCCCAGATCTGTAAAAGAAATTATAAATTGAATTTTTTTAAAGGTAACATTAACAAAAATTACACTGGTATTAGGAAGGGATAAATTATTCTTTATTCTCATACTCATCTCTGCTCAGAATTTCTCTTTGGTGAACAGACTCTGAATTTATAGGTAGTTTGTTCTTCAAAAGAAAGCACAGAATGCATCACTTCAAAATAAAGCAGAGTATTAAAAAAAATCCTAATTCTTACATTTTTACTCTTTAGAAGGAAAAGATACCATAAATGTCAAAATTCAGAGCTCTCTCTCTAGCTCTCTCTTGGTTTATCCTTCCACAGAGGTGATTACCGTTTCATCGGGCGCGTGTTCATCTTTTGCCTGTTATAGAGCAGTCTGTTTGCAGTGCAGGTGACAGCTACGGAAGGATCAAGACACAGTGGCTCCGCTGTAGCCAAAATCAACTGGCTCTCAAGCAAAAGTTTGTCTTCCTGAAATGGGTAAGAGTAAACATCAATACTAGCTTTAAGATTTTCAAATCATACATATCACTTAATCTGGAAATATTCCTGGGAGTATTTCTGCTAAGGAATAGAGTAAAATGTAGTATTTCAAGTACCAACTTAAGTGTGTAAATGTTACAAACTGAACAGCATGACACCACTAATGGAATTTCAGTAATCTGGACAAAGTGGTCAAGCTGTAAGAATGCCTATCTGTTAGCCCAACAAATATTTACTAAGCACCTATAATACGTGAGGCACTATTCTAGATGTCAGGGAATTTTTGTTTAGACTATAGGTTTTTCACATCTAAGAAATACAGCTGTCTAGATTCATTAATATTTTCAGGTTGATGACATTTTCAAATGAAAATGATATTTTTCTGAAGAACTTTCCTTGAAAAGGTACAATAAAGGATAGAGCCTCTCCCTTTATTTACCAATTGCCAGAATTAGAAATCAGTACCCTTGGAACCTCCAGATGACCAATGATTTCGTTTTTGAATATTCTTTTAAGAGCTTTTAACCTTATAAATGAAAAGATTACAGCCCAAACTACAACACAGTGCTTGACAGTTACTAATGAACTGAATCTTACTTTATAATCCAATTTCACAGCTACAATAATTTTCACTACTGACATTTTCTATAGTAACTATTCCCCTTTATAGTAACAGAGAAATAAGTAAATACCCTTGTGAATGGGCACCTCACTGAATCAGCACTGGAGGATTAACCGGCTATTCTCTAGGGCTCTACCCAGTGCAGATGGCAAAAGCAGGTTAGGTGTGCTTTAGAACCCAAGATGACAGAGTATCAGCATCTATTTGTATCCACTGTGCAAACAAAACATTCTACTTGCTGCTGCTAAGTCACTTCAGTCGTGTCCAACTCTGTGCGACCCCATAGATGGCAGCCCACCAGGCCCTACCGTCCCTGGGATTCCCCAGGCAAGAACGCTGGAGTGGGTTGCCATTTCCTTCTCCAATGCATGAAAGTGAAAAGTGAAAGTGAAGTCACTTAGTCGTGTCCGACCCTTAGCGACCCCATGGACTGCAGCCTACCAGGCTCCTCCATCCATGGGATTTTCCAGGCAAAAGTACTGGAGTCGGCTGCCACTGCCTTTTCCGATTCTACTTGAGAGAGGATAAAAAACCAACTTTCACACTGGGTAGATTAGGTCAACCTCACACTAGTTTACCATGTCCTAGAGCAACTGGAACTGAACTGGTTTAGTTTCTTGCAGGAATAATGCATCTTTGTAGAGCTCATAATGAACCAGATACTTTACTCTTAAATCAAATTATGAGCAGGTACTATCTTTTGCTTAACTTAGTAAGCATTGCTTCATCCTATATATTACCTGTTTTGGATTAAAAAAACAACAGAACAACTAACCTGGGTCCACTTATGGTTATCACTTGTTATTGAATGTACATCACAGATTAAAGTCTAAAAGAAACAACAATTTAAAAAATATTAATATATAGGCATACAAACACATGAAAACATTGAATAGGTAAAACTCAAAATGAAATCTGAAATATTTCTTAATTAAACATTCCTTACCTGCATTGTTGGACGTAACAGAATGTGCCTACTTTGGTAACCAGGAGATTTCATGTTACTGGACTGCCTATAGTCACGTATTTCTGCTATGACGCATCCACAATGAAAAATATTAACCTGTTTTGAGTGAAAATATTTAAGTAAATGCCATTTTTTCAAAAGCCTAAGTACGTAGGTTTATATTGAGTGTTTCAGGTTCTTAGCATTCTCACGCAATGTTTCTGACCATTCACATACTCAAAATTCCTTGGTGAATTAACCACTACATAAACTCTTTGAAAAGGAACTGTTTTATGTTCATCACTGTGACTCAAGAAGCAGTCTAACACTGTTTCCTAGTTACAGACTGACGTTTGGCATTTATTTAATGTTACAGATCACTGGAACTGCTATTCTTGACACTCACTGGGTCACTGCTGTACTCTGCTAACACTGTCACTGTTATCAATTTGTTAATAAACCATGCCAGAATTGCAGCTTACAGATACAACTGCTGTATCTGCTCTGCTAAAACTTCCAGGAGACAGGTTTCACTAATAATAATAAGAAAGCTAACATTAATTCAAATAATAATCTCCTGCTAATGATATTATTTTCTAGTTCTAAATCCAAAGATAAGGAACTGTATCACTCAAGTCTTGCAAATTATCACTTGCTACAGTTGCTTATGGTCTTTTGTGTTTCTTTCACCATTTAGAACTCGAGTGAGTACTGTGACTTCCATGTTATCAGTCATTTTTCTGCTCACGCCTTTTTACCAATATTTACTGAGCTACTACAATGTGAACTGTTACGCACTATCCAAATATCCAAGAAGCTTCACATATTAAGTGGTGAGATAACTTGCTCTCAGTGTGGAAAGACAGGCAATAAACATGTAAACAAAAACGAGAGAACTTGAGAGAGTGAATGCTACAGAGGAAATAAAATAGGGAGTGACTAATTTAGACTGTGTGCTCAGGTAGAACTCTGTGGTGGAGTAATTTTCAGCTGAGACTTGAATCACAGCAAAGGGCCAGACACCTAGCAGAGATCACTCCAGACAGAAGAGCAGATGAATAAGACAGGAATAAGCTTGGTGTGTTTTAATCTAGAAAAATGGCATAGATGGCTGGAGAGTAGTGAGTGGGCATGAGAACCAGGAGGTGAATACAAAGACAGGGGTTTTGTACAGTGAGAGGACACTAGAGAACTCTAGCAGGGAACTTTGTTGTTGTTTTCTGTTTTTGTTTTGGAAGCTTAATCAACTATATCTATACATTTCAGTATATAGCCTAAAGGATAAATATGCCACAATATATCAATTTTCATACAGGCATATATATATTAGGTCTCACTTCCCTTTCCAAGAACTAATGAGAATAAAATGAAATATTCTTTATCACAAAACAACAGGTATTAGGCAAATCTAAGGATATTTTATGGAATAAAATTTTGTACCTGAGATTTTTCTAGGAGATCAACCAAAATTGGAGGTAATTCTTCTGCATCCAAGTATTCAAGCAATTCTCCTTCTTCATAAGGCAGTCGAATGGTCTCAGAATCTTAATTTTAAAACATAAAAGTTTCTGAAAGTGATCAGGCTCACCAAAAAGCTTAGGTAATAATTTAAGTAACTTTTCATAAAAATAAAGAGAATAAAACTAAAAGCTCTCCTGAAGTCCTTACATCTAAAAAATAAATCACCTCATAAAAATCTTGATAACTGTATATGAACAGTTTTAGACTGGAAGAAAAATACCTAACATTCTATGGAGAAACATCTGGCACAACAATCACAAAACAAATCCCAGCCAGCAGTACAATAATCAGAGTGTGATAAAATTCTGACTGTTAACTAAAACTTCCCTGCAGATTCCTTAATCTAATCTGGAAGTCAGACTGAAAATCTGGTATAGCTTCTGAAAAATGACTACCTACAGGCCAAACTTCTCTTGATGTTACATTTTACAATTAATGACCAATACAAGAAAAAAATCCTTAAAAATCTTTAACTGGGCAAGTTCCTTACAGAACTTATACTATCATCACCGAATCAAAATTTAAATGCCTTTTTGGTGAAATCTCAGAGTGTTAATACTTTAAAATTCTATTCTGACATTCACATTAATCAAGAATGAGATGTTGAAGACTATTCAAAAGGTAGTGAGTCTGCTTAACTTTGAAAGGTTCACACTCAAAATATATTCAAAGCGTAGAAGAAAAACAGATTAAAACACCTTACACTATCTTAAATAATTAACAGCAACAGAATGAAAGTAAATTTTGACACGTTTTCAAATTACATCTTTTATGATTTAATTTCAAAGACCTTTCTCAATCAGAATATTTCTCAAATTCAGCAAGGCTAATCACAGGAGAGTTAACTTCTCATATTGTAACAAAACATTATAAAGAAGAAAATTTGAAATCAAAGTTTTCTGTTGTCAAGGCATCACTGATGTAAAGGACATCATTCAGCAGGGTGAGAAGCTCCTTCTAAAAGACAACACATGCTGCCCAACAGAGGCAGTTTCGTAGCTGCTGCCCTCTGGAGGGTCTTACCTGATCCATTTTTTCCCCTGAGCATCAGAGAATATCCCTCATTTCCTGGATATAGGTTGACCACTAAACATGACAATGTCTCTTGCATAACAAGCTTCTCTAATAAGTTCACATTTCTTCTTAATTTCTGCTTTAGAAAGAGGCAGAGCTCGTGAAAATAATCCAGCATAATTTCTAATAATGCAATCACTTAATGAAACTAGACCTGAGTTAGTTAAATCTTTGATGCTCCTTCTACATTTATATAAAATTAATGTTGATCTATTACTGTTTTATGCAAATGAATATCACCAAGAAAAAGTGATCCATAAAATAAAACCACCTAAATACAAATATATGTACCTGAGTACACAAGTAGCAAATATTAAAAATATTTAGACAGGAAAACCATTAAATGTAAATTTTTTTTAAAGAGGCTATAATATATAGTTTCTATTAAGTTTAAATGTACATAAATAATATGAGGCATTCTCTTTGGTTGTACTGTTACAGAGCACATTTCTTAAACATTTTATGGCCTAAATTAGATCCAAATAAGCTCAACAGCTCTAATTAGCTGAAATGTTAAATTCAAAGATATCCAACTGGTTAAGAGGATGAAAGTGATTTAAGTAATTTTCTGTAAATTGAATTGAACAGCTTCCTAGAAACCACTTTGCTAAAAAAAACAAAAAAACAGAAAACTATCAGGAAACATATATACATCAAAATCCATTATTTAGAAAGTCATACAATTTAAAGTGAAACCCATTTATAGATGTAATAATTTCTTTCATTGATTTTTGTGAAAGGTATCAGTTAACAGAATATTTTTCATAACCTCAAAAAAACAAGCCTGTTTAGANAAAAAAAACAAAAAACAGAAAACTATCAGGAAACATATATACATCAAAATCCATTATTTAGAAAGTCATACAATTTAAAGTGAAACCCATTTATAGATGTAATAATTTCTTTCATTGATTTTTGTGAAAGGTATCAGTTAACAGAATATTTTTCATAACCTCAAAAAAACAAGCCTGTTTAGAGTACCTTATTTTCAACATGTATATATAGTCATATGCAAAAATTATGATTCTTAATCTACAGTCAACATAGAAACGAAAAACTGTATTTTGAAAATAATAAATAAATATTTAAAAAGCAAAGCAACTTTTAACCACTGTGATGGAAAGCTGGAAAATATCTTTACTCTTAAAGGACCACAAAGCACTTTAGCCTGTGGGCCATAAGGTCTGTGTTGCAGCTATTCAACTATGCTACTATCTCAAAATCAGCCGTTGACAAGACATAAAACAAGGGGTGTTGCTGGATTCCAGTAGAATTTCACTTACAAAAACATGCCGTGAGCCAGATCAAGCTGGTGGACAGTGGCTGTCAACACCAATCTGGAATCTTTTACATACCTCTCCTGCTGCTGCTGCTGCTGCGTCACTTCAGTCGTGTCCGACTCTGTGTGACCCCATAGACGGCAGCCCACAAGGCTCCCCCATCCCTGGGATTCTCCAGGCAAGAATACTGGAGTGGGTTGCCAGTACCTCTCCTACCTTAGTTCTATGTATGCTCATCATACAGACTGTGGTGATAACTGATGGGTGTATAATGTTAAAATTAATGAAAGAAAACCTCAACTAAAACTGGAGTNTAGACGGCAGCCCACAAGGCTCCCCCATCCCTGGGATTCTCCAGGCAAGAATACTGGAGTGGGTTGCCAGTACCTCTCCTACCTTAGTTCTATGTATGCTCATCATACAGACTGTGGTGATAACTGATGGGTGTATAATGTTAAAATTAATGAAAGAAAACCTCAACTAAAACTGGAGTGGGGAAGGCCTGCAGAGGGAATTCTCCGGCTCCACCACTCATCATCCACTACCCCATCAGGAACACACCCAATTACTGATCCCACCAGGAAGAGAATTACTTTGGACTTCTCAACAGGAAATGCAACTATTTTCCTTCCCCAACTGGGGGAATACTTTCTTCTTGCCCAGCAACAAGCTCTGTGAGTGGGAAAGGACTTCAGCCCAGCCAATGGAAAACACCTGTAGCTCAGCCAACGAAAAGCCAGCATCTCCTGAAGTTTTACTTTCCTCCAGTGAACTCAGTTTTTCCTTGCTGATGACTTTCTTTCCTTGTCCTGCCCTCCTTAACAATATACCTTTTCCATGCTGTGTAACTCCTCAGAGTATCTCTGTCTGATGAGATGCTGTCCAATTCATGAGTCATTTAAAAAGGCCAATTAGATCTTTAAATTTACTCAGTGTTTTTTAAAACAATGCATGTCAAAACTTACAAAATGTGTTACATACTTCAAACATACACAAATTATTGTAGGTCAATTATTCCCCAATAAAATGTATGGAAAATATGCCATAAAACTTGTGGCTTCACAATCATGTTTTTTTCCTAAATATTTTAAAATAGATATTATTAGAATTCCACTAATTTTTTGCCTAAGAAGTATTCATTTTTTAAGACACACAACAGAAGCTCACTAGAGCCTTTAAGGCCCTTACAACCCAAGGGTCCAAAAAATATCAAGAAATCAATTTCTATTATATTTCTACTGCCCATATGTTCATGCTCAATAAAAATAAATTTAACTTGGCCATGAACTAATTTTTGTGACCAAATTCACCTTTTATTATCATCTATCTAAATTTCCTACATGTCCTGCAATAGTTTTAACTTTCCAGTGCAAATTACCATGAGGAGATAGTCCATGAGGAGTGATCTTTGGTCCACAGATAACTTCTCAGGAAGAAAAATAAGCAAAAGACAACATACATGGTGGTTTTGTTTCTTCTAACTTCCTAATGAGACAGTCTGCTACTCAGCAAACATGTTGAGTTTGCTCACCTCTCCTACCCAAGTAGGCTATCAGCCAGAGCTCTGGTTTAGCTGCAGAACCAGCTAGTCTGGTTAGAAAGTAGTATATTTGTTCACTAACAAAAATATAAACTGCTACCTGCTTCAAATCTAATTCCTTCAAACTTCCTTCTTCCACTACATTTCAAAAGCCATAATAACATAAAAAAATTATACTTACCTTAACCTCAGGCTCTTTTTCACATTCTTCAATATATAAGTCATAAAGTTTTTGAAATATAGATTTTCTAAAATAAAATAAAGATAACACACAAAGTACTGTGAATATAATACTCACAAAATAAATATTTTTAATTTTCCTGTCATTCCCCCCACAATTTCCCAAAAACTGGGTGGTAAAGAGAGGCTGGACATGGCAGCTAACATCAATTTAGAAATTACTAATACAGATGACCCCTGCATAACATGGAGGTTAATCCTCATGTAACTTATATCTGGCCCTCTGTATCTGTGGTTCCTCTGTATCCACAGATTCAACCATGAAGTACAGTAGTGTTTACTGTGCTGCTGCTGCTAAGTTGCATCAGTCGTGTCCGACTCTGTGCAACCCCACAGATGGCAGCCCACCAGGTCCCCCGTCCCTGGGATTCTCCAGGCAAGAACACTAGAGTGGGTTGCCACTTCCTTCTCCAATGCATGA
>SJYX01016900.1:7570-26834 GCA_006410675.1 Oreotragus oreotragus
TGTGTGTGTAATTGAGGTGAAAATTAGCAGCCTGTGTGTGTGTGTGACAGTCAGCACTGGCCCTGCGCGCGCGCGCGTGTGTGTGTGTGTGTATGTAATTGAGGTGAAACTCTGCATGAGTGTGTAATTGAGGTGAAAATCATCACCCAGTGCCTAGCGGGTGTGTGTGTGTGTCTGTGTGTTATCGAGGTGAAACTCTGTGTGTGTGTGTGTGTAATTGAGGTGAAAATTAGCAGCCTGTGTGTGTGTGTGTAATGGTCAGCACTGGCCCTCTGGCACCCAGTGCCTAGCAGGGTGTGTGTGTGTGTGCGTGCGTGCGCGTGTGTAATTGAGGTGAACATCACCAGCTGTGCGGTTAGCCAGCTCAGTGTGCAGCTCACGCGTCTGTAACTTTCACAGCCTGCCGCAGCCGCGTTTGTCTGGTTCTGAAACGTCCTCGTCCTGCCTGGAGCCCACAGCCAGTCGCTCCACACCCATTGCCCAGCCCCGGGCTTCCGCCCGTCCTGGGCGTCTACTGCCCGGAAGGGGGAGCCCGGCCCTGATCCTGGGCTCACCCAGGCCCCCAGGCCCACTGACGTGCGTCCTCTGTCTTTGCAGCTCCTGACTACAGGGCCATCCTGGGCATTAGTGACGAGGCAGCCCGGGTGCGGGCGCTGGACGCACATCTCAGCACGCGTAGCTACGTGCAGGGCTTTGCTCTGTCCCAGGCGGACGTGGACGCCTTCAGGCAGCTCTCGGGCCCTCCGGCTGACCCGCAGCTCTTCCACGTGGCCCGCTGGTTCCGGCACGTGGCCGCCATCCTGGGTGGCACCCCCGCCGCAGGCCCGCCCTGCGGGCTCCAAGCAAGTGAGTACCAGAGCAGCTTCTGGCCATGAGACCCTCCCCGCCGGCTGCGGGAGAGCAGCTGGCCCGGGGGGCCTGCCAGCGCCCCAGGGGGAGGTTAGGATGAAACCCGAGGTGTCAGCCCCCGAGGATCACGACCCTGCACTGCTCTGCTGGAGCCTCTGGCCGGGTGGGGGCCCGCCTTGGCCGTCAGCTCCCTGACCCCGCTTGGACTTGACTCGCTTCTCCTTGGGTTTCCCCTGAGGTCACAGGTGCGTGCGCGTCCACCATTGGATCCTGAGGCAGTGTTAGTGGCGTGAACCCTGGGCGCCCAGAGCGAGGGCACTTCTGGGCTTCAAGTGGAGGGGCTCAGAGCTCGTGCTCCCACGCCGACCCCGCTTGTGGTGTGCAGGGGGCGTCTGGCTTCTGGGTAGTCTCTCCCCTCCTGTGAATCTGTAGATGAATCCCTTGAGCAGCTGTCCCCCCAGCCTGGCTTGGGGTGTGCACCCCCTAGAGCGGGGGGTCGGGGGGCCCCCTGCTGGGCCGGGCAGACTGTAGGGTCTTTTCTAGATCCTTCAGCTGGGACGACCCCCTGGAGAGGGAAACAGCTACCCACTCCAGTGTTCTGGCCTGGAGAATCCCATGGACGGTATGGTCCACGGGGTTGCAAAGAGTCGAGTGAGCGACTTTCGCTTTCACCTGGGATGTTGGGGACCTGCCCTCTGCCGGTGCCCTCTGTAATGGGGTGGAGATGGGGTGGGCTTTGGTTTCTGGGGTGATCCTGCTGCAGACGCCCCTTCCCCAGTGGAGGTGGTGCTTCGCCCCAGGGCGTGGCCTCCAGGGTGGGGTCAGGGTGGGTGGGGCGCAGCCTTGGCCTGGCCATCTGTCTGGAGCTGCAGCCCCCAGCCTGGAGCTTGTGGGGAGAGTGACACAGGCGCCCATCGGGAAGGGCGGGTGTGGGTTCCGCAGGGCAGGGAGGCCTTCCTGGTGCCGCGACACGGATGCCTCTAGGGTGCCCCCGGGGACCCCGCGTGGCGAGACGCCTGGTGGACTGGGGCTCAGAACCCTCTGGGTCGGTGTCCTCTGCTGAGTCCCTGGGTGCCAGTGGCCGAGCGTCTGGCTCGATGGTGCGTCTCAGACGTCCCCCAGCCTGTCCTGGGCGGGCGCCCTCCCCCCCGGGGCGCTCTGCTGCCCCCTGCTGCCCCATCCCCCTCCCAAGAGGAGCTTCAGGGCCTGCTCCTCCCCGCAGAGGGGGGCTCGTGGCCCCGTGGGTCCCCAGGGTGTGACCCTCTGAGCCGCCCCTCTTGTGAGGCTGAGGTGCATGTGGCACCCAGGGCACGCAGACGTGGGCTGGCACATCCGCTTTGTCCCCCCACACCCCGACACCCTCCCTGCCCGGAGCCTCACTCTCCAGGCCTCGGTGAGCCGGGCAAGCTGGTGGTGTGCTCACGGGTCAGGGCTGCGTTTCTGCACGTGCCCGGGGTGGGGAGTGCTGTTCCCAATCAGCCGGAGGAAGGCTGGGCTCGGCTGGGGGGCTACGGCCGACGGAGACCATCAGTGCCGGGCGCGGGGCAGTGGGTCCCCCAGGGCCTCTGGTGACCCTTCCTTCTTATTAAGCCAGGGCCCCAGGGATACCTCCCGACTCTCCCTTTGGCCAGGGGATTTTGAGTGCCCATTTCTGTGACTGCTCACCAGCTCTTGGGCAGTAGCTGCTCTCCAGAGGGTGTGGAAGTCCGAGTGTGACCCCGTGTCCCGAGGGGCGTCCCTCTGCATCAGGCCTGTGCCCGCTGCTGGGTCCTGTCGCTGCTGCCCCCTCGCACGAGCCTTCAGTCCTGCGAGCCACGCCTTCACCCCGGCTCCAGGCGCGCGTGTGGGCACCTCTGGCTAGCTCCCCGTCACCCGCCCCCCATGGCAGCGGCGTCTCTTGTGCAGGGACCTGCAGCGTCTCAGTCGGGGGAATGGCAGGCGGCGTCACAGCAGGCCCCGAGGAGCGTCGCTGAGTCGCCGGCTGTTTCCGGTCAGGCCTGGATGGCCGCTGACCACAGGAGCCCTTCCGTGTGTCCGCGACTTGGGCCTGGAGTCGGGAGCTGCTGGGTGGTTCTGTCTGTCCCCCCCCGCACCTGCTGGTGTGCACACAGACACACGCATGCACGCACACACGCATGCACGCACACACACGCGCACATGTACACACACGCATACGTGCACACATGCATGCATGCACACACACATGCACGCACGCACACATATGCACACACACGCACGCACGCACACACATGCACACACAGCCGTCTCCCACCTTCATTGGTCAGTCGTGTGCATTNGGGTGGGGCGCAGCCTTGGCCTGGCCATCTGTCTGGAGCTGCAGCCCCCAGCCTGGAGCTTGTGGGGAGAGTGACACAGGCGCCCATCGGGAAGGGCGGGTGTGGGTTCCGCAGGGCAGGGAGGCCTTCCTGGTGCCGCGACACGGATGCCTCTAGGGTGCCCCCGGGGACCCCGCGTGGCGAGACGCCTGGTGGACTGGGGCTCAGAACCCTCTGGGTCGGTGTCCTCTGCTGAGTCCCTGGGTGCCAGTGGCCGAGCGTCTGGCTCGATGGTGCGTCTCAGACGTCCCCCAGCCTGTCCTGGGCGGGCGCCCTCCCCCCCGGGGCGCTCTGCTGCCCCCTGCTGCCCCATCCCCCTCCCAAGAGGAGCTTCAGGGCCTGCTCCTCCCCGCAGAGGGGGGCTCGTGGCCCCGTGGGTCCCCAGGGTGTGACCCTCTGAGCCGCCCCTCTTGTGAGGCTGAGGTGCATGTGGCACCCAGGGCACGCAGACGTGGGCTGGCACATCCGCTTTGTCCCCCCACACCCCGACACCCTCCCTGCCCGGAGCCTCACTCTCCAGGCCTCGGTGAGCCGGGCAAGCTGGTGGTGTGCTCACGGGTCAGGGCTGCGTTTCTGCACGTGCCCGGGGTGGGGAGTGCTGTTCCCAATCAGCCGGAGGAAGGCTGGGCTCGGCTGGGGGGCTACGGCCGACGGAGACCATCAGTGCCGGGCGCGGGGCAGTGGGTCCCCCAGGGCCTCTGGTGACCCTTCCTTCTTATTAAGCCAGGGCCCCAGGGATACCTCCCGACTCTCCCTTTGGCCAGGGGATTTTGAGTGCCCATTTCTGTGACTGCTCACCAGCTCTTGGGCAGTAGCTGCTCTCCAGAGGGTGTGGAAGTCCGAGTGTGACCCCGTGTCCCGAGGGGCGTCCCTCTGCATCAGGCCTGTGCCCGCTGCTGGGTCCTGTCGCTGCTGCCCCCTCGCACGAGCCTTCAGTCCTGCGAGCCACGCCTTCACCCCGGCTCCAGGCGCGCGTGTGGGCACCTCTGGCTAGCTCCCCGTCACCCGCCCCCCATGGCAGCGGCGTCTCTTGTGCAGGGACCTGCAGCGTCTCAGTCGGGGGAATGGCAGGCGGCGTCACAGCAGGCCCCGAGGAGCGTCGCTGAGTCGCCGGCTGTTTCCGGTCAGGCCTGGATGGCCGCTGACCACAGGAGCCCTTCCGTGTGTCCGCGACTTGGGCCTGGAGTCGGGAGCTGCTGGGTGGTTCTGTCTGTCCCCCCCCGCACCTGCTGGTGTGCACACAGACACACGCATGCACGCACACACGCATGCACGCACACACACGCGCACATGTACACACACGCATACGTGCACACATGCATGCATGCACACACACATGCACGCACGCACACATATGCACACACACGCGCACGCACGCACGCACATGCACACACAGCCGTCTCCCACCTTCATTGGTCAGTCATGTGCATTCTCTGGGTGGCCTGAAGCCGGGCCCAGGGCTGAGTTCTCCGTGACCCTTGGAGCAGCGGGCGGTCCTCTGGTGGCAGCGCGGTCGCCTCGCAGATGCAGCAGCGGGGTGGGGGCGGCGTTGAGACCAGGAGTCTGTGCCCGCACGGGTGCGGGGGCCGCGCAGGCAGCCGAGCTCGGCCGGGTTAGGCGTGCAGCAGTGCCCTGGGGTGGTGGGAGGGTCCCTGGTGCCCTGAGTGGGGGTGGAGGGTGTAAAAACTTGGCATGTCTCCTGAGGCCTCGGGACACAGCTGTCCCCAACCCCGCCCACCTCCCAGGCCCTCGTTGCAGTCTGTCAGGCCGGCCCTTCGTGCGGTGGGAGGCTCGGGCTCACAGCCGCAGGGCAGGGGAATGGCCAGGAGGCGATGATGGGGGTCAGGGAGGAGGGCGGGGCTTCCCTGATGACTGTAACCAGAGGAGGCTGGGCTCCGGGAGCCCCCTCGCCACTCCCGTGACGTGCCCGCAGGCTGTTCCCAAAGGCTCTGGGACCAGGGTGGAGCCCTGGGCTCTGCATCAGGGCCGTGCCCGGGAGCCCGCATGTTCCGGGGGTGGGGGGCCAGCCACCTGCTGGTGGAGATGAGCCTGGGCCACAGGCCATGCTACTGACCACCCGCGGCCACGGGCCAGCGGCTGTGTCCAGCCTGACCTGGACACAGGTCAGGAGGTGGTCCCCATCCCCCGAAGCCTCCAGAGAGGCGCCCTCCTGGGGGTGGGCGGGCATCGGTCCAGCCCCGTGGCCTGCCTGTGCCTCTTCGGCCGCGTGGGTGCCCTGTGCTTGGAGCCAGCTGGGGGAGGTGGGTGTGGCGGGCTGTCTCTGGCCCAAGGGGAAGGAGTTGTGGGACGCGCTGCCGCTCAGATGTGAGCAAGCAGAGCGGGGGTTGGGGGCGGTGGCGCTGGATCGGCCCACACAGTCAGAGCCCCGTGGTATCCCTTTGTCCTGCACTGACGCAGCTGTGCTCTCCCCCCAGCAGGCAGAGGGCGGCGTGCACAGCCCGCGTGGTCTCCTCCAGCCGGGTCCGAGCCGTGCCAGCTCCGCCTGTACAACAGCCTGACCCGGAGGAAGGTAGGGGGCCGCAGGGGACGGGGGCGGCTCTAGAGGGAGGACCCCTCGGCTGGCGGGCATCCTCCGCAGCGCTGCGCTCGGGAGTTCGCGGGCACACCCGTATGGTACACCTCGCGGGGCTGCCCTCAGCTCCCTGGCTTGGTGTGCACAGGGCCAGGAGTCTGCGTGCCCTCGGGGGACACATGGTGGCACCTGCTGTCACAGTGCCAGCCGAGCGGGGCCCATTGCTGTTGGGAGCCTGGCAGGTGTGAGGGCGAAGGCAGGTTGGCCCTGCACCTGCCGGGGCTTGCTCAGCAGGATCAGAGGCTCCAGGGGTTTTGCGCAGGGCTGATGGGTTTCCCTGGGCCAGCACCCTGAGCAGACGGGCGGCAGGGTCCCCCTCGTGGACTGGTTGGGAACAGCGGGCCCTGAACTGACCTGAGACCTTGGGCGGCCGGCGGGAGGCCTCATGCCCTAGGCCGGCTCCTCCAGGAGTGTGGGCCCCGGGCAGCTGGGAAAGGAAAACTGCCCCCTCACGTTGTTCTGGGAGCGAGTGCTGGAGAGTCAGCGCGCTCGGCTCTGGCCTGGCTCATAGCAGGTGCCGGAGGAACGGAGGCTGCTCTCGTTAAAGCAGCAGAATGGGGGCGCCCGTCTCCTTGGCCCCCAGCCTGTGTCCGTGAGTGGAGTCCCAGGGAGGAGGGGGCAGGGCCCTGGGTCGTGGAGCTCACCGTCGTAGGTCCAGTGCGGCGGCCCAGCCCCAGCCCAGACCGCAGCTTGCTTCAAGCTACGCTGTCCTGTGAACGTGCGCAAACCGCTCGTGGCCGGCAGTGGTCCTGCGCCCCTCATGACGGTCATTCCCTCGTTTCCAACCAAGGACGTGTTTGTGCCGCAAGATGGAAGGAGGGTGACATGGTACTGCTGCGGGCCCACCGTCTACGACGCCTCGCACATGGGGCACGCCAGGTAGGAGCGGCCCCGGCCGAGCGGAGGCGTGGCGCCCGGCTCTTCAGGTGGAAGCTTCTCGTTCCGCTAATGCTCGATGTAGAAAAGCTAGAGTGCAGGCAGCCAAGCAGAGGGAGTCCCCGCAGCCTCGACGCTGCCCTCTGGACTCTGACCAGACGCTCTCCTTCCTGCGCCTGAGAGTCCTCCCCACCCGCTGCCCTGGGGCCGGCCCAGGCTGGGGCCGTGGGGAGAGGCGGGCCCCTCTCTGGGGCTGTGCGTGCGGTGCTGCAGGTGGAAAGGCGGGCCCTTTTCCCGCCGCGCGTGCTATGCCAGTGGAAAGGCGGGCCCCTCTCTCGCCGCGCGTGCTGTGCCAGTGGAAAGGCGGGCCCCTCTCTCGCCGCGTGTGCTGTGCCCGTGGAAAGGCGGGCCCCTCTCCCGACGCTGCCCTCTGCTGTGCCCGTGGAAAGGCAGGCCCCTCTCCTGTCGTTGCAGGTCCTACATCTCCTTTGATATCCTGAGAAGAGTGCTGAGGGATTATTTCAAATTTGATGTCTTCTACTGCATGAACATCACAGATGTTGACGATAAGGTAAGGGGAGTTCTTAGAATTGAATTTTAAAGACAGCGGATGGCACGAGGGAAGAAATGACCTTGGTGAGTTAATAAACCCATGTTGGCTTAGCCAGCTCAGCTCCGTGCACGCTGCAGCCCTCGGTGCGGGGGTGGGGGAAGGTGGGCTCGGGCTGACCCCGCTCAGGAGGGCGAGGGGGAGCCGCGTTCTCGGATGCTGCCTGTAGCAGCCGGGCCCCCGCCGCCCCTGGCTCAGAGTCGCCCTCTGCGTGGGCACTGGGCACTGCCTGGCTGACCCCGCTTCCCTCCTCTGCGCCCAGATCATCAAGAGGGCCCGGCAGAGCTACCTGTTTGAGCGGTACCGGGAGACGCAGCCGCAGGCAACGCAGCTGCTGGAGGACGTGCGAGCCGCCCTGCAGGTGGGTCACTGCCGCTCCGGGTCCCCGTGTCCCCCTGTCCACCCCGTCCCCAGCACAGAGACCGTTGTCAGCAGGCTCCGTGCAGAACTACCTGTTTGAGCGGTACCGGGAGACGCAGCCGCAGGCAACGCAGCTGCTGGAGGACGTGCGAGCCGCCCTGCAGGTGGGTCACTGCCGCTCCGGGTCCCCGTGTCCCCCTGTCCACCCCGTCCCCAGCACAGGGACCGTTGTCAGCAGGCTCCGTGACACACAGGGTCACGAGGCCTCCATCATGGCCGCAGGGAAAATCCCCAGCAGAGACACCACTCCCGCCACTTACGGGAGACGCTCAGTGCTGGGTGCCGTGGTCAGCGCGGACCTGGGAACCTTCCACATGGAGTCTCAACCGAATCAAAGGCGTGTGACCAAGAGGCGAAGCTGCCAGGCTTCTTAAGTGGGTAGTCCTGGAGGGTTTCAGAGTTATCTAACGTTTTGTTTTGAAAAAACAGTATTACAGATTATGGTTATTTTGAGGTCAGATAAGGCAAGTTCTTTTCCTTAATCACCATCTTTAGTGCTTATGATGTATTATCTCTGCCAGAAAAAGTAGAAATAAAGTTAGAGCTTAGCAGTCATCCTCTAGGCTGAGCAGTGGGGCCTCTGTGATGGAGGCGTCGTTGGGAGACCTGTGTGTCCTGGGCGCGGCCTTAGGGCAGCTGCCTCAGTCCAGCGTCATGTCAGAGGGACAGGCCCCGCGACCTTAGCGCCACCTGCCTCTTGGGGACACGCGGGATGACGCCCCGGGGACCCAGACCGCTGGAGGCCGTGGGCGGGGGCAGGACCGGCCTCTTCTGTGTGCAGCCGGCAGTGAGCGCGGGGCTCTGCTGAGCGGGGCTAACGGTGTGGCCTCTCCTCACACACACAGCCGTTCTCCGTGAAGCTGCAGGAGACTGCGGACCCGGACAAGAGGCAGATGCTGGAACGCCTGCAGCGCGCGGTGGCACAGGCCGTGGAGCCGCTGGAGGGCGCGCTGCGGGCCGGGCAGGAGCTGGACGGCCGCGCGCAGGTGAGGCTGAGGTGCGTCCCTTCAAGGCGGCGCCCTCGGCAGGCGCCGGGCCGGCTTCTCGGGGCTCTCCCACTGCTTGCAGCTGCGCCGCCCGGGGAAGCCGAGCGTGAGCATGCTCTGCTGCCCCTGAGGGCAGCGGCGGCCTCGGGCCTGAGCCGCGCATCGCGGTCCCGCCTCCTCGGGCCTGAGCCACGCACCCCGTCCTGAGCCCTGCACCCTGTCCCCTGCCGCGGTCCCCGCCTCCTCGGGCCTGAGCTTCGCACCTGGTCCCCAGCCACGGATCCCTTCCTCCGCGGTTCCCCGCCTCCTTGGGCCTGAGCCGCGCACCCCGTCCTTAGCCGCGCATCCCTTCCTCCGCGGTCCCCGCCCTCTCTGGCCTGAGCTGCGCACCCCATCCCCAGCCCCGCATCCTTTCCTCCGCGGTCCCCGCCCCCTCTCTGGCCTGAGCTGCGCACCCGGTCCCCAGCCCCGCATCCCTTCCTCCGCGGTCCCCGCCCTCTCTGGCCTGAGCTGCGCACCCCATCCCCAGCCCCGCATCCCTTCCTCCGCGGTCCCCGCCCTCTCTGGCCTGAGCTGCGCACCCGGTCCCCAGCCCCGCATCCCTTCCTCCGCGGTCCCCGCCCTCTCTGGCCTGAGCTGCGCACCCCATCCCCAGCCCCGCATCCCTTCCTCCGCGGTCCCCGCCCTCTCTGGCCTGAGCTGCGCACCCGGTCCCCAGCCCCGCATCCCTTCCTCCGCGGTCCCCGCCCTCTCTGGCCTGAGCTGCGCACCCCATCCCCAGCCCCGCATCCCTTCCTCCGCGGTCCCCGCCCTCTCTGGCCTGAGCTGCGCACCCGGTCCCCAGCCCCGCATCCCTTCCTCCGCGGTCCCCGCCCTCTCTGGCCTGAGCTGCGCACCCCATCCCCAGCCCCGCATCCCTTCCTCCGCGGTCCCCGCCCTCTCTGGCCTGAGCTGCGCACCCGGTCCCCAGCCCCGCATCCCTTCCTCCGCGGTCCCCGCCCTCTCTGGCCTGAGCTGCGCACCCCATCCCCAGCCCCGCATCCCTTCCTCCGCGGTCCCCGCCCTCTCTGGCCTGAGCTGCGCACCCGGTCCCCAGCCCCGCATCCCTTCCTCCGCGGTCCCCGCCCTCTCTGGCCTGAGCTGCGCACCCCATCCCCAGCCCCGCATCCCTTCCTCCGCGGTCCCCGCCCTCTCTGGCCTGAGCTGCGCACCCGGTCCCCAGCCCCGCATCCCTTCCTCCGCGGTCCCCGCCCTCTCTGGCCTGAGCTGCGCACCCCATCCCCAGCCCCGCATCCCTTCCTCCGCGGTCCCCGCCCTCTCTGGCCTGAGCTGCGCACCCGGTCCCCAGCCCCGCATCCCTTCCTCCGTGGTCCTCGCCTCCTTGGGCCTGAGCCGCGCATCGCGGTCCCCGCCCTCTCGGGCCTGAGCTGCGCACCCGGTCCCCAGCCCCGCATCCCTTCCTCCGCGGTCCCCGCCCTCTCTGGCCTGAGCTGCGCACCCGGTCCCCAGCCCCGCATCCCTTCCTCCGTGGTCCTCGCCTCCTTGGGCCTGAGCCGCGCATCGCGGTCCCCGCCCTCTCGGGCCTGAGCTGCGCACCCGGTCCCCAGCCCCGCATCCCTTCCTCCGCGGTCCCCGCCCTCTCTGGCCTGAGCTGCGCACCCGGTCCCCAGCCCCGCATCCCTTCCTCCGTGGTCCTCGCCTCCTTGGGCCTGAGCCGCGCATCGCGGTCCCCGCCCTCTCGGGCCTGAGCTGCGCACCCGGTCCCCAGCCCCGCATCCCTTCCTCCGCGGTCCCCGCCCTCTCTGGCCTGAGCTGCGCACCCGGTCCCCAGCCCCGCATCCCTTCCTCCGTGGTCCTCGCCTCCTTGGGCCTGAGCCGCGCATCGCGGTCCCCGCCCTCTCGGGCCTGAGCTGCGCACCCGGTCCCCAGCCCCGCATCCCTTCCTCCGCGGTCCCCGCCCTCTCTGGCCTGAGCTGCGCACCCGGTCCCCAGCCCCGCATCCCTTCCTCCGTGGTCCTCGCCTCCTTGGGCCTGAGCCGCGCATCGCGGTCCCCGCCCTCTCGGGCCTGAGCTGCGCACCCGGTCCCCAGCCCCGCATCCCTTCCTCCGCGGTCCCCGCCCTCTCTGGCCTGAGCTGCGCACCCGGTCCCCAGCCCCGCATCCCTTCCTCCGTGGTCCTCGCCTCCTTGGGCCTGAGCCGCGCATCGCGGTCCCCGCCCTCTCGGGCCTGAGCTGCGCACCCGGTCCCCAGCCCCGCATCCCTTCCTCCGCGGTCCCCGCCCTCTCTGGCCTGAGCTGCGCACCCGGTCCCCAGCCCCGCATCCCTTCCTCCGTGGTCCTCGCCTCCTTGGGCCTGAGCCGCGCATCGCGGTCCCCGCCCTCTCGGGCCTGAGCTGCGCACCCGGTCCCCAGCCCCGCATCCCTTCCTCCGCGGTCCCCGCCCTCTCTGGCCTGAGCGCCCCGGGTCTCCCTGGCCCTTCTCCTAGACACCGGCGCCCCCTGCTGGCCACTCCTGGGTGTGCGTGTCCCGAGCTTGGTGAGGGGTCGGGGGCACAGGGTCGTGGGGACGAGGCTTTCCCGCGCCTGCATCTGAGACCACACACAGGATCAGGGATGCCTCAGGCCGGCCAGAAGCTGGTCACATTTCTGTTTCCAACAGCGATGCTGGGAATTTTCTTCGGCGATTCCAGTAACGTCCTTCTTATTAAAATTGTACAGTATGCATAACGTGCGGTTCCCCAGCTTAACCCTCTTTAAGCACATTCATGTCGTGGGAACACCACCGCTGCTCATCTCCAGAAATGGTTTTCATTTTCCTGAACTGACACGCTGCCTCTGGGAAACGCTCACCCACCCCCAGCCCCTGCTTTCCACTGCCGTGGATCTGGCTGCTCTCGGGACCTCACAGATGTGGGATAATTCGGGATCCCTCCTCTAGTGGCTGGATCATTTCACATAGCAAACTGTCCTCAGGGTTCATCCAGGTCCGAGCCTATGTCAGAAGGTCCTTTCTTCTTGGGACTGAGTAATATTCCATCCTGTGGGCCGGACCACGTTGTGTATCCCTTCATCTTTGATGAACCTTGTTTTCACCTTTGTTGTGAACTTTGCTGCTGCAGACACGGGGTGCAGATCCCTGCTCCTTGTTCTTCTGTGTGTTTCCTCAGAAGCGGCTCGTACAGAGACTCAACCCAGTATTCTGAGGAGCTGCTGTGTTAGTTGGCAGTAGTGAGTGCTACTTCCTGACTTTGCAGGACATTTGGTCCTTGAAGTTTGGTTCCCTGAAAGCTCAGCTGGTAAAGAATCTGCCTGCCGTGCGGGAGACCTGGGTTCGATCCCTGGGTTGGGAAGATCCCCTGGAGAAGGGAAAGGCTCCCCACTCCAGTATTCTGGCCTGGAGAATCCCATGGACTATATAGTCCACGGGGTCGCAAGGAGTTGGACAAAGCAACTTACACTTTCACTTTCATACACCCATGGTCATACTTGGTCCGTGCCAAACGGTTCTGGGTACAGCCGCCCTTCGGAGCCTTTTGGTGTGGACTGGATGCCTTACCTGTGACTGCGCCCTCCTCCTCGCGTGTTCCCGGTGTCCCGCTGGTGTGCCTGTACGGCAGCACGTTGTGCGGACTGTCGGGTGGTGACTCCCGCGGGGTGAATTTGCATTTCTCTCGCCTCTCGTGGGACTGAGTGCCCTTCCGTGTGCTCACTTCCTGGTCGCCATTTTCCTCTGAGCGGTTTGTCGTCTTACTGGTTTGTAAGCATCCTTATGTTTCCTGGGCGCTAGTTTGTCATTTAAACGTGTTGCAAACGCTTTCTCCTAATTTGTGGCTTCTCTTTTAATAACACAGAGTCTTAGTTTTAATGCAATCAAGTTGATCAAGCTGCTTCTTTTATCCTTAGCATTTTCGTCTTAAGAAATTTTTCTTACCCTGAAACATGACTATATTCTCCAGTATTTTCTTCTAATGATTTTAAATTGTGCAGTTCACGTTTAAGTCTTTGGTCCCCCAGAATTTGGGTTTTGAGGGTTTTTCCTGTGTGTGTGCGTGTGTACACGTGCGTGTGCCCATGTGTGTGTGCCCGTGTATGCATGTGTGTGTGCCTGCACGCGCGTGTGCGTGTGCATAGCTGTGCCAGGTCTTGGCTGCGGCATGTGAACTTCTCTTGTAACTGTTTATGTTCGGGTGTAGCCAATTAACAAAGTTGTGATAGTTTCAGGTGGACCGCAGAGGGACTCAGCCATAGGTATACCATATGTATACACGTATGTGCTCTCCCCGCAATCCCCCTCCCTTCCGTGCTGCCACATAGCAAGCATTGAGCAGAGTTCCTGTGTCTGTTTTAAATACAGCCGTGTGTACGCCTGGATCCCAAACTCCCTAGCATTCCTTCCCCCAGTGACCATAAGTTCATTCTCTGTTAGTCTGTTTCTGCTTTGTAAATAAGTTCATTTGTATCATTTCTTTCTAGGTTCCAGTATAAGTGAGATTTCTGCTTCTTTGACTTCCTTCCCTCACTATAACAATCCCCGGCTTCATCCGGCAGCATGCAAGCTCCTAGCTGCAGCATGTAAGATACAGTTCCCTGACCAGGGATTGAACCTGGGCCGCCTGCACTGGGCGTGCAGAGGCTTAGCCACTGAACCACCAGGGGAGTCCCCAGAATTAGTTTCGGAAGTCACCTGGGTAGGGGTCCGGTCCTCCCCAAACACGGCAAGCCCCGCTGTCCTCAGGGACCGCAGACCCCTCTGCTGTGTGTCGGTCTCAGAGCTGCTCCTCTGGTCGGTCAGCCGCCCTGTCTGATGTCATGGTGTCTTGGCAGCGATGCTGGGAGGGCAGGAGGCCTCGCCCTGGTTTGTTCTCCAGATGTGTTGTGACTGCTCCTCGGCTTGCCAACTCCCACACAAGGCACCTTGGCCTTTAAATGTTATGTACTGAAGGATTGTTCCAGAGATCCGCCTCTGGCTGTGTCCAGCCTCTCTTTCTGTTTCACTAAGACTTTTAAAAAGAGTCTTATCTTAGAGCAGTTTCAGGTTCCGGGTGAGATGGACAGGAAGGCGCAGAGGTTTCCTGTGGCCCTCCCCGCCCCAGCCCGCCCCCATGCACACGGAGCCGCGCCCCGGCAGCCTGCCCGCGGAGCTGTCGTTTGTTGCAGCTGGTGAAGCTCCACTGACACGTCGCCATCGCACAAGGTCCCCGCTTACCCTGGGCTCTCTCTTGGTGGTGTGCCTCGTGCGGGTCTGGACACGTGTGTGATGATGCCCCTCTGCCCTCGTGTCCTCACACAGGGTAGGCTCCCTGCCCTGAAAGTCCTCTCTGCTCCTCCCGTTCATCCGCTCACCTGCAAACCCTGGTGGGGCTCGAGTGTGGCCTTCTGTGAGTGTCCTAGACTCGGAATATTGCAGTGTGTGCCCTGCTCAGATTGGCTGCTTTCACTTAGTGATGCGAACTGAGGGTCCCTCCAGGTCTCACCAGGGCTTGAGGGCTCGTTTCTCTTTAGCACTCAAGGTCAGTCCGCGTCTGGATGGACCACAGCGGACCTGTCCATCCACCTACTGAAGTGCCCCTTGCTTGCTTCTGCATTTTGGCCGTGACGCGCAATGCTCCTACGAACACCCGCGTTGTGTGTGGACGTAAATTTTCAGCTCCTTTGGGGGAACACCGAGGCGCTTAGCCACTGACCGCGTGGCGAGAGCATGTGCAGTGTGTTCAGAAGCCCGCGAGCTTCCCAGGTGGCCGCACCCTCGTGCCCCCAGCAGGGGTGGTGCGAGTTCCGGCCGCTCCGGCTCCTCACCGGCGCTGGTGTCGTCGGTGGTCAGCATTCGGCTGTTCTGGTAGCTGTGCAGTGGGCTCCTGTTTGCCTTTACCTGACGACACAGGAGGTGGGACACCTGTAGGTATGTTTGCCGTCTTGTATCATGTTTGGCGGAGTGTCTGTTAGCATCCTTGAGCCATTTTGCAGTCAGGCGGTTTTCTCATTGAGTTTTGAGAGTGCTTTCTTTGTTTTGGATAACAGTCCTTTATCAGACGCGTCCTTTGCAAATAGTTTCTCCCAGCCCGTGGCTTGTCTTTTCGTTGTCTTGACAGGGTCTTTCCCGGAGCAGAAAATTTTAATTGTAAAGGAATCCAGCCTGTCAAGTCTTGCTTTTCAAGAAGCATGTGTTGGTGGTGTTGGGAAGAAGTCATTGCCGAAGCTGAGGCGGTCTAGGTTTCTTCCTGTGTTATCTTTTGGGGGTATCATAGTTCCCCATCTTCCACTTAGGTCTGTGTTCCAGTTTGAGTCAGCTCTTCCCAAGCGTGTGATGGCTGGCCCTGGATTCATGGTTTCTGTACGTGATGCCCAGCGGTTGAGCACAATTTCTCAGAGACTGTTTCTGCTCCGTTTTGTGGCTTTCACTCCTTTGTCGGCGAGCAGGAGACGGTGTTTAGGAGTCTGCTTCTGGGCCCTGTTCTCTTCCACCGCTTCACCTGGTAGCCCCACACCGCCTTTTTGGTTTTTTTGCTGTTGGGGCTGCAGGGTCCTTGATGGTGGTACATGGACTCTGCAGTTGTGGCACACGGCTTACTTGCTCTGCAGCATGTGGGGTCTAAGTTCCCCGACCAGGATTGAACCTGAGTGCCCTGAATGGCAGGCGAATTCTTACCCACTGGATGACTGGCGAGGTCCCAGAGCCGCCCGTCTTGAGTGATGGCGCGTCTTGGGGTGGGGGAGGGTCAGTCCTCCAGCCTTGCTCTTCTGCTTCAGTGTTGTGCTGCCTCTCCTGGGTCTTTCGCCCACTGTCCTTGTAAACTTTAGATTCGGTTTGTCAATACGCGTGAAACGACTTGATAGGAATATGATGAGGATTGACTTGAATCTACAAATCAAGCTGGGAAGATCTGGTTCCTTGGCGGTGCTGAGTCTTCCCCCGACGGGACCTCTCTCTCCATTTCTCTCTTCAGAGGTTTGTAATTTTCCTCGTGTAGATCTTGTACGTACTTTGTAAAACTCGTGTAGGTATTTCATTGTGCGGGAGCTAATGTAAATGCTTTTGGAATTTTAATTTCAAATCCCAAATGTGTGTCTTCGCATATAGTTTTGCCCTTTCCCCTAGTCAGTGTGCAGATGGTCCCCGATCCTGGACAATACGACTTTTCAGGTTTTTTGGTTTTAAAATGATGCAAAAGTGATAAATACCTGGTAGAAACCGAGCTTTGAATTTTGGTTTTTCTCTGGGCTAGCGATAGGCAGTCTGCTGCTATCCCGGGTTGCTGGGCGTCAGCAGTGAGGCTTAGCTCTCAGTCAGCTGCTCGATCACCAGGGTAAACAACTGATGGACCAGATTTCGCTGGTGGCTCAGTAAAGAATCTGCCTGCCAGTGCCGGTTACATGGGTTGAATCCCTGACCTGGGGAGGTGTCACAGTTGTGGGGCAGCTAAGCCCACGAATCACAACTGCTGAGCCTGTGCTCCGGAGCCTGGGAGCCAGGATAAGAGAAGCCGCCGAGATGCATAGCCCATGCGCTGCCACCAGAGAAGAGCCCCCGCGGCAGGGGAGGCCCAGCACAGCTCAGCTCAGTCAGTCGCTCAGTCGTTCCGACTGCGACCCCGTGCACTGCAGCACGCCAGGCCTCCCTGGCCATCACCACCTCCCGGAGCTCACTCACACTCATGTCTGTTGAGTCAGTGATGCCACCCAGCCATCTCATCCTGTCGTCCCCTTCTCCTCCTGCCCCCAATCCCCCCGAGCATCAGGTCTTTTCCAGTGGGTCGGCTCTTCTCATCAGGGGGCCAAAGTATTGGAGCTTCCAGCTTCAGCATCAGCCCCTCCATTGAATACTCAGGACTGATCTCCTTTCAGTGTGTCTGCCCTCTGATGCCCGCTTGTTACTTGGGTTTCTCTTATCTTGGGCGTGGGGTATCTCTTCACGGCTGCTCCAGCAAAACATAGCCACTGCTCCTTACCTTGGAGGAGGGGTATCTCCTTACCGCTGCCGTTCCTGGCCTTCAACATGGGATAGCTCCTCTAGGCCCTCCTGCGCCTGTGCAGCCACCGCTCCTCGGGTTGCTCCTCCCGGCCACCGGCCCTGGCCTCGGGTGTGGGTGGCTCCTCCGGCCGCCGGCCCTGGCCTCGGGCACGAGGTGGCTCCTCCCAACTGCCACCCCTGGCCTTGGGCTCAGGGTGTCTCCTCAGGGTCACCACCCCTGGCCTCAGGCACGAGGTGGCCCCTGACCTCGGATGTGGGGTGTCTCCTCCTGGCCACCCCTGACCTTGGGCGCAGGGTGTCTCCTCCCGGCTGCCACTGACCTCGGACGCGGGGTAGCTCCTCTCGCAGCCGCCTGTACTTAGTCTAATCACACTAGGACCACGGCCTTATCTAACTCAATGAAACCAAGCCATGCCCTTGGGGCAACCCAAGACGGGGCAACCCAAGATGGGCGGGTCATGGTGCAGAGGTCAGACAGAACGTGGTCCACTGGAGAAGGGAATGGCAAGCCACTTCAGTATTCTTGCCTTGAGAACCCCATGAACAGTATGAAAAAGCAAAATGATAGGATGCCAAAAGAGGAACTCCCCAGGTCAACCCTGGGATTTTTTTGGAAGGACTGATGCTGAAGCTGAAACTCCAGTACTTTGGCCACCTCATGAGAAGAGTTGACTCATTGGAGAAGACTCTGATGCTGGGAGGGATTGGGGGCGGGAGGAGAAGGGGACGACCGAGGATGAGATGGCTGGATGGCATCACGGACTCGATGGACATGAGTCTAAGTGAACTCCGGGAGATGGTGATGGACAGGGAGGCCTGGCGTGCTGCGATTCATGGGGTTGCAAAGAGTCGGACACGACTGAGCGACTGAACTGAACTGTTCTCCTTTAGGATGGACTGGTTGGATCTCCTTGCAGTCCAAGGGACTCTCAAGAGTCTTCTCCAACACCACAGTTCGAAAGCATCAATTTTTCGGCGCTCAGCTTTTCTTTCTAGTTGGACTATAGTCCAGCTTTTTAATAAGCTATCTAAGTTGGTCATAAATTTCCTTCCAATAAGTAAGCGTCTTTTAATTTCATGGCTGCAACCACCATCTGCAGTAATTTTGGAGACCCAGAAAATAAAGTCTCTCGNGTGGGCTGCTGTCTATGGGGTCGCACAGAGTCGGACACGACTGAAGCGACTTAGCAACAGCAGCAGCAGAGCCAGTTAGTAATGCTAGCGATAGCTTCAGGTGAGCAGCAGAGAGACTCAGCCATATGTGTACACGTGTCCATTCTCCCCCAAACTCCACTCCATCACGTAACATAACACATAACACGTAACAGGAACCTTGGTTAAGGATTGAATCAGTTGGGGTGAACAGATCTACCTAGGAAGGTAACAAGAAAAAGAACCTTCTAAAAGACTCATGGAGTTGCAATTTTCTTAATCCATGAATTTTTAAACTTCCTGTTGGAATATAGTTGATTAACAATGTTGTGTCAATTCCAGGTGTCTGGCAAAGTGATTCAGGTACATATATACATAAATTCAAATTCTTTTCCTATTTAGGTTATAGTTGCCCTCCAACTTCTAAGTTAAGTTTAGACTATGTATTTCCTTAAATGTGCTGTCTTATATGTATGGTTCTGATCAGACCCTCCTCCCAAGATCAGCAGTGCTATGACAGGAAATCCTCCACTTAGCTGGCACACTGCTTCAGTAACTGCCTCACAGTGGCCCAGGTGAAAGAAATACATGTTCTGTTTATTAAGTGTGTGCATGCTCAGCCCACAAGTTGTGTCAGAGTCTTTGTGAGTCTGTGGACTGTAGCCCGCCAGGCTCCTCCGTCCATGGGATTTTGCCAGGCAAGAATACTGGAGAGGGTTGCCATTTCCCTCCCCAGGGAATCTTCCTGACCCGGGGAGTGAACCTGCATCTTCCGTGCCTCCTGCACTGGCAGGCGGGTTCTTCGCCGCCGAGCCGCCAGGGAAGCCGCTTATTAAGTAAGTAGGTCCAAGCATCGCAATAGCAGCATTTGCACGGTGTCTGACAGTGGTGCCACATCTTCCTCAAACGTCAAACACTCCCCTGGCTTCCCCTGGGTTTGCTGCGGCACTCCCAGGGGGCCCTGGTACAGGGTTTGGGGGCTGTGGCTGTAGCAGCTTTGCAATCAGTGATTATTTCGAGCGTCTAGTTTTCCCAATCTCTTTTCAGCCCTCACTCTCTGTGAGCCCAGGACTACACAGTTCGACCTCTCAGTTTCACGTTGCTGAGTGAATCAGCCTGGTGTCAGCTGTGGAGGAGAGAGCAGAGAATGAAACCTGGCCAGATGCAAGCTCATTTTGGGGAATAAACGAGATGTGCCCATCATCTAGCGGGGTCTCCCGAGCCTCTGTCACACCGTGAACTTGCAATACAGACTCGAAATAGCAGCAGAGCGCAGCCCTTGCCTTGTCTCAGGTGGGAGATGCAACGAGCCACGTCATTACCGGGAACGGCAGAACACGGAAGGGTGACGAGAAAGCAGCTGGAAGCTAAGTTCTTAGGGGAGAATCTGATGAGCAGCCTGTTAAACACCCCAGAACACGTGTAGTGAAAAGTGAAAAGTGAAGTCTTACTCAGTCTTGTCCGACTCTTAGC
>SJYX01016900.1:34122-46118 GCA_006410675.1 Oreotragus oreotragus
GTTGAGATCAAAATGATAAAGACGGACAACTCGCCGAGGACCTTTCTCCCTCCCCTAAGAGCTCAACAGCACTCTGTTAGGCTAAGAAGGGGAAAACCTCTCTTATCCTCTTCTGCCCATTTCTCTGCTCACCGTCTCCAAAAGTTTTAAAACTTTATGTTCATTTCTTCTTCTTTATCTTTAGCCATGAAAAAACTGAAGGATAGTTAATTCACAAGGCTGTGTTAGTTTCAGGTGTAGAGCAGAGTGGTTCAGTTATACTATATACTGTAGACATACACACATACAGTTATACTATATACTGTAGACATACACACATACAGTTATACTATATACTGTAGACATACACACATACAGTTATACTATATACTGTAAATATATACACATATACTCTTTTTCAGATTCTTTTCCATCATGGTTTGCTGCAGGATATTGGATGCACTTCCCTGTGCCACACAGTAGGTCCTCGCTGTTTATCTATTTTATAGTAGTGTGTCTGCTGACAATACTGATGCGCGCTTGCCCAAGCACAGAGGGTCTGGCTGAATGGAGGTCAGGAGGCCGCCTGAGTCCTGGCTTCCACATCCTCACTAGGGAGTCCCTAAGACTCGAGCGATGGTGTGACAAGGAAGACCCTTGGGGACTTGTCTGCTTGCAGAGAATTCCCGCGGTGGACATACACACTCTGTTGTTAATCAGCAGGCTGTTTGGAGGAACAGACACTTAGAGTTGTCTCTGCTGACTGACAAAACAGAGGGTGGGGGAGCAGAGAAGCTCCCCCTTCCAGCCGGTGAGAGGAGGAGCTAGAGGGTCACCCAGAGCCACTGCTCTTAGTCACCGAGCTACCTTCCCACCTGGCCTGTGAGCATCCCCCGGCTGGGCGCCTTGATGGGAAGAGAGATGACTGAGCCCTATGCCTTTCCCTCTGGGGAGCATTGCCTGGCAGAGATGACATAGCAACCCTTCCAGCCGGTGAGAGGAGGAGCTAGAGGGTCACCCAGAGCCACTGCTCTTAGTCACCGAGCTACCTTCCCTCCTGGCCTGTGAGCATCCCCCGGCTGGGCGCCTTGATGGGAAGAGAGATGACTGAGCCCTATGCCTTTCCCTCTGGGGAGCATTGCCTGGCAGAGATGACATAGCACACACAAGCAATTCTAACTAGAGGAAGTCCTGTTTGGTACTCTATCTGAAGTTCGTACACATGTGGAACGGCAAGCTGGATGAAGCACAAGCTGGAAGCAAGACTGCTGGGAGAAATATCAGCAACCTCAGATATGCAGATGACACCACTCTAATGGCAAAATGTGAAGAGGAGCTAAAGAGCCTTTTAATGAGGGTGAAAAAGGAGAGTGAGAAAGGTGGCTTAAAGCTCAACATTAAAAAACAAAACAAAACAAAACTAAGATCGTGGCATTCGGTCTCATCACTTCATGGCAAATAAAAGGGGAAAAAGTGGAAACAGTGACAGATTCTATTTTCTTGGGCTCCAAAGTCACTGTGGATGGTGACTGCAGGCACAAAATTAAAAGATGCTTGCTCCTTGGACGAAAAGCTATGACAAACCTAGACAGCGTATTAAAAAGCAGAGACATCAGGCGACAAAGGTCCATATAGTCAAAGCTATGGTTTTTCCAGCAGGCATGTATGGATGTGAGAGCTGGACTATAAAGAAGGCTGAGTGATGAAGAACTGATGTTTTCAAACTGTGGTGCTAGAGAAGACTCTTCAGAGTCCCTTGGGCTGCAAGGAGATCAAACCAGTCCATCCTAAAGGAAATCAGTCCGGAATATTCATTGTAAGAACTGATGCTAAAGCTGAATTCCAATACTTTGGCCACCTGATGCGAAGAGTGGACTCATTGGAAAAGTCCCTTATGCGGGGAAAGACTGAGGGCTGGAGGAGAAGGGGGTGGTGGAGGATGAGATGGTTGGATGGCATCACAGACTCAGTGGGCGTGAGTCTGAGCAAAGTCCGGGAGATGGTGAAGGACAGGGAGGTCTGGCGCGCTGCAGTCGATGGGGGTCACAAAGAGTCAGACGGGACTTAGCGACTAGAAGCAACGGAAATGCAGAGGGCCAGGAAGTAAGAAGACGCAGCTACAAAACACACACGCTCTGCTAACTCCCCTCCTCGCCGGGCAGCGGCCACACGGTCTTCCTGGCCCAGACCCAGCGGTGAGTGGAGGGTCTGTGAGAACGTGGGCTGCACAAAGTGTAGGCGACTGGGCTGAAATCATCCTGACGGTGCAGCCTGGATGCTTGGACAGAATGCCTCCATCAGCTTTTTTTTAATGTCCTTTGAACATTTGTCCTGGAAGAGGAGAGTATGATCCTTACAGACCTGCTATGAGGATCCTACAGGATAAATGCTTCTGCTGTGTAGGAAAGAAGAGCTGGCAAGTGAGGCTGTGTTCTCCAGGTAGGGAAGCGGGTGGGTCTCCCCAAGCGTCACTGCTATCGCTGAGAGCTTGACAGACTTCATGCAGGTTATAGCTTATAAAAAGGGCACAGTATTAGACACACATTCTTCCTCTCTGGTGGCACCCGTGGTGAAAAATCCGCCTGCTAAGGCAGGAGACACAAACGACCTGGGTTTGACTGCTGGATTGGAAAGATCCCCTGGGGAAGAAAATGGTAACCCACTTCCATATTCTTGCTGGGAAAATTCCATGAACAGAGAAGCCTGGCGGGCTCCAGTCCACGGGGTCGCACAGAGTCGGACACAACCAAACATACGTGCCACTGGCGATCCTCTCATCAGGGGATAATTTTTAAATAAAATAATTTGTAACGTTAGGAAAGCCTGGGGTTTCTGTCCTCTGTGTGACACTGTGTAAAAAATATTTGATTAGAGGGTAGCCCACTTCTCTGGGGACCGTGGCATGTATAAAACGGACTCTTTTAAGCAGCATGGCAACAATTAATGTCTACCAGTTGAGTGGTCTCCCTTGGGAGATTTGAATCAGTATTGTCACAACAGCCGCTTTCTCACAGAAGGCACATTTTCTGGCCCCCAAATGGCTTTTATAGTTATGAGATGGAACACTTTGGGCAGACCATCGCTAGAGTCATCGTGTATTGCAAACAAGACCCACTTCAAGACAGTGAGCCTCGCTCATCAACCTGTATTGTTGGTTCTACCTGCGAAAACAGCCCGTGATTTTTGGGGAAAATGAATTCATACGATTTGGAAGAAGGATTTCCAGAGAAAAGGAAAGCAGCCAGTTTCTCAAGCATCTAAGAAATGATGCAGATCCCACATGAAGTGTATGAAAGTCCTTCTTGAGCTATCTCTCAGCTCCAAGGCAGAGGCAACTAGTCCAAAGAGAAGGCTCTTGGCTTTGTCGTAGAATTTACAGCAACTAATTGCTAAAGAGTTCCCACTTGTGTGTTCAGTGAAATTGAACAGAGGAAAAAGAAGATAATGATATTTATGTTAACATGTTACTATGTTAATCACTGACTGTTGTGACCCTATGGACTGTAGTCAGCCAGGCTCCTCTATCCAAGGGCTTCTCCAGGCGAGAATACTGGAGTGGGTTGCCATGCCCTCCTCCAGGGGATCTTCCCCACCCAGGGATCGAACCTGCATCTCTTAGGTCTCCTGCACCGGCAGGCGGGTTCTTTTCCACTGGCGCCCCCTGAGAAGCCCCCACACACATGTGTATATGGTTTTGTAAAAAGTAAGAAAATAATAATGATAGTAATAAAGGCAATAACATTAATCACATCTAACACTTACTGAGTGTTTGCCATTCTGCTAAGTGTCCTAGAACCCTTTTTGGGTTGACCAAAATGTTCCTTCCATTAAGACGTTATGGAAAAACCCGAACAAACTTTTTTGGTCAACCTCCTTTACGACTCTTGACAACCTGTGATGGAGGTGGTATTGTCCCGTTTTATAGTTGGGGGAACTAAAGTGAAGAGGTTGTGAAGATTTTTCAGTGGGAAGGTCAGGAACTGATCCCAGGTCCCATGAATCCAGACAGTCTGTTCTAAACGACACTTGACTGTCCCTTGCAAGAATAAAGGCAACCTGTGTTTACAATGCCTTTTTACAAGGATCATTTCACTCAGTGCCCACAACCTCCTTATATCTTTTGCGGACGAGGACAGTGAGGCACAGATGTTACATGTCTAAAGATAAACACTGGTATTTGGAAAAGCAGAGACTCAAAGTTGTGCTTCCTGACCTCTAAGCCAAGTGTGTTCTTAAAGAATCTGAACTTAAATCTGTTTTGAATGGAAGGTCCTGATGACTAATTGTCCACAGCACTATCTAATGAAGGCAGAAGATGACCAATAATTTCACCTACAAGATATATATTTTTTAACTGCTCGGAATTTTTTTTTAGTTACATGTCTAAAGATAAACACTGGTATTTGGAAAAGCAGAGACTCAAAGTTCTGCTTCCTGACCTCTAAGCCAAGTGTGTTCTTAAAGAATCTGAACTTAAATCTGTTTTGAATGGAAGGTCCTGATGACTAATTGTCCACAGCACTATCTAATGAAGGCAGAAGATGACCAATAATTTCACCTACAAGATATATATTTTTTAACTGCTAGGAATTTTTTTTAATTAAAAAGATTAACTGACAATGGGGAACTAGCGTGGGTTTCTGTTACCTTTATCATTCTAGATCTTAAAATGCTACTGAAGTTATTAGAAAATGTATGAATTCAGAGGAACAGTTTAAAGACACGCACGATTGATACCGTCTAAACAATAAACAAGACTTTGCACTTAAGATGGAATCTAGTAGTGAAAACTGGTTTTGAAAATACACCCTAATAGTTGACATGTATAGGAACACTGTACCAAAGACAAAATTATACAAAGAAGCACAGTAACATGGGGAACCCGGCTGGAGAACCCAGAGGAAAAGGACTGAAGAAATAGAGTATTCAACCCAAAAGTTAGAACAGGATTCAAAGAGAAGCATTACCATCCATTAATATAAGTCCCATAAGAGGAAAAAAAAAAAAGATTTGTCAACTTCAAACGGCCTAATATATGGGCAACTAGAATCTCTGGAAAGAGATGAGCAATGGAGGAAGAAGGACCGGAAAGAAGAATACTTATATAACAGCCAAAAAGTTTCCAAACCCAATGAACATTTATGAACCCACAGATCCAGGAAATCCAANAAAAAAAAAAAAGATTTGTCAACTTCAAACGGCCTAATATATGGGCAACTAGAATCTCTGGAAAGAGATGAGCAATGGAGGAAGAAGGACCGGAAAGAAGAATACTTATATAACAGCCAAAAAGTTTCCAAACCCAATGAACATTTATGAACCCACAGATCCAGGAAATCCAATGAAGTCAAGCATAGGGAACCTGAAGAGAATCACACCGAGGCCCATCATTGTCAAACTGCTCAAAGTCAGTGATACAGAGAAGCCTGCAGAATCAACCAGAGGGGAAAAAAGACGTTGCGCTCGAAGATAAGGGTGACATCAGCTTCGTCACTGGGGCTCTGGGCACGCAGCACTGGTTGCCTCCCCCTCCAGCATCCGCGGGTTCCTCCCTTGCCTCAAGGAGGATATCACCTCTGCTTGTAAGTCCAGCATCCCAACAACACAAGCTGAGCACAGGTCTCCAGCATCACATCCCGGTACAGCTCTCTCTCCTCAGGGCTCAGATGAGCCCATAGGTCCGGAGAAAAGACCACAGCCACATCTGTAAACTTCACTGACTCCTGGGATATCCCCTTTAGAAATGAAAGAACATGTTTCTCCTCCTTCTTCCGTGCTCAGGGCAACACACCGCAGAGAGGTCACACCTTAAAACCTCTCAGGTCCAGCACAGCCACCACCTACGGCATACTTTTAAAAAAACATGAAATTTCTAGCTCGGAATACCAAGAAGATGAAATTTTAACACAGAGATCACACAGTGTGATCAGGCTGACACACGTCATTTGAAAAGTTCACCTTGATCAGTCTGATGCTCGCTGTCAAACCCAGCCCAGTGTCTACGAGACACGTATTACCTAGATCGCAGGCAGACAATCCCTGTTAGATATAAGACATTTCCTGAGTTCAAAAAAGGTGACATGGTCCTTCATAAAATTAGAAGTTCTATTAAAAATCACTGGTTCACCTGATGAAGGAAATTATCCCCAGGATTTTGTGGGTGAGTTGATGAGAATAAGCCTTACTTACGGTAAAGAACCCGCCTGCCAGTGCAGGAAATGTAAGAGACACAGGTTCAAAACCTGGGTTGGGAAGATCCCCTGGAGAAGGAATGGCAACCTAGTCCAGTATTCTTGCCTGGAGAATCCCGTGGACTCCAGTGAGTCCAGAGCCTCCAGATGGAGGCAGGCAGGTTACAGTCTATAGGGTCGCAAAGAGTCAGACATGACTGAAGCACCTTAGCACACGTACCAACTGGGTATCAGTGTCTGAAAATGAACTGACCCTCAGGGGCTGCGTGGNTGTGCAGTGTGTTCAGAAGCCCGCGAGCTTCCCAGGTGGCCGCACCCTCGTGCCCCCAGCAGGGGTGGTGCGAGTTCCGGCCGCTCCGGCTCCTCACCGGCGCTGGTGTCGTCGGTGGTCAGCATTCGGCTGTTCTGGTAGCTGTGCAGTGGGCTCCTGTTTGCCTTTACCTGACGACACAGGAGGTGGGACACCTGTAGGTATGTTTGCCGTCTTGTATCATGTTTGGCGGAGTGTCTGTTAGCATCCTTGAGCCATTTTGCAGTCAGGCGGTTTTCTCATTGAGTTTTGAGAGTGCTTTCTTTGTTTTGGATAACAGTCCTTTATCAGACGCGTCCTTTGCAAATAGTTTCTCCCAGCCCGTGGCTTGTCTTTTCGTTGTCTTGACAGGGTCTTTCCCGGAGCAGAAAATTTTAATTGTAAAGGAATCCAGCCTGTCAAGTCTTGCTTTTCAAGAAGCATGTGTTGGTGGTGTTGGGAAGAAGTCATTGCCGAAGCTGAGGCGGTCTAGGTTTCTTCCTGTGTTATCTTTTGGGGGTATCATAGTTCCCCATCTTCCACTTAGGTCTGTGTTCCAGTTTGAGTCAGCTCTTCCCAAGCGTGTGATGGCTGGCCCTGGATTCATGGTTTCTGTACGTGATGCCCAGCGGTTGAGCACAATTTCTCAGAGACTGTTTCTGCTCCGTTTTGTGGCTTTCACTCCTTTGTCGGCGAGCAGGAGACGGTGTTTAGGAGTCTGCTTCTGGGCCCTGTTCTCTTCCACCGCTTCACCTGGTAGCCCCACACCGCCTTTTTGGTTTTTTTGCTGTTGGGGCTGCAGGGTCCTTGATGGTGGTACATGGACTCTGCAGTTGTGGCACACGGCTTACTTGCTCTGCAGCATGTGGGGTCTAAGTTCCCCGACCAGGATTGAACCTGAGTGCCCTGAATGGCAGGCGAATTCTTACCCACTGGATGACTGGCGAGGTCCCAGAGCCGCCCGTCTTGAGTGATGGCGCGTCTTGGGGTGGGGGAGGGTCAGTCCTCCAGCCTTGCTCTTCTGCTTCAGTGTTGTGCTGGCTCTCCTGGGTCTTTCGCCCACTGTCCTTGTAAACTTTAGATTCGGTTTGTCAATACGCGTGAAACGACTTGATAGGAATATGATGAGGATTGACTTGAATCTACAAATCAAGCTGGGAAGATCTGGTTCCTTGGCGGTGCTGAGTCTTCCCCCGACGGGACCTCTCTCTCCATTTCTCTCTTCAGAGGTTTGTAATTTTCCTCGTGTAGATCTTGTACGTACTTTGTAAAACTCGTGTAGGTATTTCATTGTGCGGGAGCTAATGTAAATGCTTTTGGAATTTTAATTTCAAATCCCAAATGTGTGTCTTCGCATATAGTTTTGCCCTTTCCCCTAGTCAGTGTGCAGATGGTCCCCGATCCTGGACAATACGACTTTTCAGGTTTTTTGGTTTTAAAATGATGCAAAAGTGATAAATACCTGGTAGAAACCGAGCTTTGAATTTTGGTTTTTCTCTGGGCTAGCGATAGGCAGTCTGCTGCTATCCCGGGTTGCTGGGCGTCAGCAGTGAGGCTTAGCTCTCAGTCAGCTGCTCGATCACCAGGGTAAACAACTGATGGACCAGATTTCGCTGGTGGCTCAGTAAAGAATCTGCCTGCCAGTGCCGGTTACATGGGTTGAATCCCTGACCTGGGGAGGTGTCACAGTTGTGGGGCAGCTAAGCCCACGAATCACAACTGCTGAGCCTGTGCTCCGGAGCCTGGGAGCCAGGATAAGAGAAGCCGCCGAGATGCATAGCCCGTGCGCTGCCACCAGAGAAGAGCCCCCGCGGCAGGGGAGGCCCAGCACAGCTCAGCTCAGTCAGTCGCTCAGTCGTTCCGACTGCGACCCCGTGCACTGCAGCACGCCAGGCCTCCCTGGCCATCACCACCTCCCGGAGCTCACTCACACTTATGTCTGTTGAGTCAGTGATGCCACCCAGCCATCTCATCCTGTCGTCCCCTTCTCCTCCTGCCCCCAATCCCCCCGAGCATCAGGTCTTTTCCAGTGGGTCGGCTCTTCTCATCAGGGGGCCAAAGTATTGGAGCTTCCAGCTTCAGCATCAGCCCCTCCATTGAATACTCAGGACTGATCTCCTTTCAGTGTGTCTGCCCTCTGATGCCCGCTTGTTACTTGGGTTTCTCTTATCTTGGGCGTGGGGTATCTCTTCACGGCTGCTCCAGCAAAACATAGCCACTGCTCCTTACCTTGGAGGAGGGGTATCTCCTTACCGCTGCCGTTCCTGGCCTTCAACATGGGATAGCTCCTCTAGGCCCTCCTGCGCCTGTGNCTGATGCCCGCTTGTTACTTGGGTTTCTCTTATCTTGGGCGTGGGGTATCTCTTCACGGCTGCTCCAGCAAAACATAGCCACTGCTCCTTACCTTGGAGGAGGGGTATCTCCTTACCGCTGCCGTTCCTGGCCTTCAACATGGGATAGCTCCTCTAGGCCCTCCTGCGCCTGTGCAGCCACCGCTCCTCGGGTTGCTCCTCCCGGCCACCGGCCCTGGCCTCGGGTGTGGGTGGCTCCTCCGGCCGCCGGCCCTGGCCTCGGGCACGAGGTGGCTCCTCCCAACTGCCACCCCTGGCCTTGGGCTCAGGGTGTCTCCTCAGGGTCACCACCCCTGGCCTCAGGCACGAGGTGGCCCCTGACCTCGGATGTGGGGTGTCTCCTCCTGGCCACCCCTGACCTTGGGCGCAGGGTGTCTCCTCCCGGCTGCCACTGACCTCGGACGCGGGGTAGCTCCTCTCGCAGCCGCCTGTACTTAGTCTAATCACACTAGGACCACGGCCTTATCTAACTCAATGAAACCAAGCCATGCCCTTGGGGCAACCCAAGACGGGGCAACCCAAGATGGGCGGGTCATGGTGCAGAGGTCAGACAGAACGTGGTCCACTGGAGAAGGGAATGGCAAGCCACTTCAGTATTCTTGCCTTGAGAACCCCATGAACAGTATGAAAAAGCAAAATGATAGGATGCCAAAAGAGGAACTCCCCAGGTCAACCCTGGGATTTTTTTGGAAGGACTGATGCTGAAGCTGAAACTCCAGTACTTTGGCCACCTCATGAGAAGAGTTGACTCATTGGAGAAGACTCTGATGCTGGGAGGGATTGGGGGCGGGAGGAGAAGGGGACGACCGAGGATGAGATGGCTGGATGGCATCACGGACTCGATGGACATGAGTCTAAGTGAACTCCGGGAGATGGTGATGGACAGGGAGGCCTGGCGTGCTGCGATTCATGGGGTTGCAAAGAGTCGGACACGACTGAGCGACTGAACTGAACTGTTCTCCTTTAGGATGGACTGGTTGGATCTCCTTGCAGTCCAAGGGACTCTCAAGAGTCTTCTCCAACACCACAGTTCGAAAGCATCAATTTTTCGGCGCTCAGCTTTTCTTTCTAGTTGGACTATAGTCCAGCTTTTTAATAAGCTATCTAAGTTGGTCATAAATTTCCTTCCAATAAGTAAGCGTCTTTTAATTTCATGGCTGCAACCACCATCTGCAGTAATTTTGGAGACCCAGAAAATAAAGTCTCTCACTGTTTCTATTGTTTCCCCATCTATTTGCCATGAAGTGATGGGACCAGATGCCATGATCTTAGTTTTCTGAATGTTGAGTTTTAAGCCAACTTTTTCACTCTCCTCTTTCACTTTCATCAACAGACTCTTTAGTTCTTCTTCGCTTTCTGCCATAAGGGTGGTGTCATCTGCATATCTGAGGTCATTGATATTTCTCCTGGCAGTCTTGATTCCAGCTTGTTCTTTATCTAGCCCAGCGTTTCTCATGATGTACTCTGCATAGAAGTTAATTAAGCAGGGTGACAACATACAGCCTTAATGTACTCCTTTTCCTATTTGAAACCAGTCTGTTGTTCCATGTCCAGTTCTAACTGTTGCTTCCTGACCTGCGTATAGGTTTCTCAAGAGGCAGGTCAGGTGGTATGGTATTCTCATCTCTTTCATAATTTTCCACAGTTCATTGTGATCCACACAGTCAAAGGCTTTGGCATAGTGAATAAAGCAGAAAAGATGTTTTTCTGGAACTCTTGCTTTCTCTCTGATCTAGCAGGTGTTGGCAATTTGATCTCTGGTTCCTCTGCCTTTTCTAAAACCAGCTTGAACGTTTGAAAGTTCATGGTTCACATATTGCTGAAGCCTGGCTTGCAGAATTTTGAGCATTACTTTGCTAGCATGTGAGATGAGTGCAAATGTGCGGTAGTCTGAGCATTCTTTGGCATTGCCTTTCTTTGGGATTGGAATGAAAACTGACCTTTTCCAGTCCTGTGGCCACTGCTGAGTTTTCCAAATTTGTTGGCATATTTAGTGCAGCACTTTCACAGCATCATCTTTCAGGATTTGAAATAACTCAACTGCAATTCCATCACCTCCACTAGCTTTGTTCGTAGTGATGCTTCCTAAGGCCCACTTGATTTCACATTCCAGGATGTCTGGCTCTAGGTGGGTGATCACGCCATTGTGCTTATCTGGATCTTGAAGATATTTTTGTATAGTTCTTCTGTGTATTCTTGCCACCTCTTCTTAAAATCTGCTTCTGTTAGGTCCATACCATTTCTGTCCTTTATTGTACCCATCTTTGCATGAAATGTTCTCTTGGTATCTCATATTTTCTTGAAGAGATCTCTAGACTTTCCCATTCTATTGTTTTCCTTGATTTCTTTGCACTGATCACTGAGGAAGGCTTTCTTATCTCTTCTTGCTATTCTTTGGAGCTCTTCATTCAGACGCTTATATCTTTCCTTTTCTCCTTTGCTTTACACATCTCTTCTTTTCTCAGCTATTTGTAAGCCCTCTGCAGGCAGCCATTTTGCTTTTTTGCATTTCTTTTTCTTGGGGACGGTCTTCATCCCTGTCTCCTGTACAGTGTCAGGAACCTCCTTCCATAGTTCATCAGGCGCTCTGTCTGCCATATCTAGTCTTAAATCTGTTTCTCACTTCCCCTGTATAACGGTAAGGGATTTGATTTAGGTCATACCTGAATGGTCTAGTGGTTTTCACTACTTTCTTCAATTTAATTTCTCCAATATGCTACTGGAGATCAGTGGAGAAATAACTCCAGAAAGAGTGAAGAGATGGGGCCAAAGCAAAAACAATACCCAGCTGTGGATGTGACTGGTGATAGAGGCAAGATCCGATGCTGTAAAGAGCAGTATTGCATAGGAACCTGGAATGTCAGGTCCAGGAATCAAGGCAAATTGGAAGTGGGCAAACAAGAGATGGCAAGGGTGAACGTCGACATTCTAGGAATCAGCGAACTAAAATGGACTGGAATGGATGAATTTAACTCAGATGACCATTATATCTACTACTGCAGGCAGGAATCCCTCAGAAGAAATGGAGTAGCCATCATGGTCAACAAAAGAGTCCGAAATGCAGTACTTGGATGCAATCTCAAAAACGACAGAATGATCTCTGTTCGTTTCCAAAGCAAACCATTCAATATCACAGTTATCCAAGTCTATGCCCCAACCAGTAATGCTGAAGAAGCTGAAGTTGAA
>SJYX01016900.1:53779-111548 GCA_006410675.1 Oreotragus oreotragus
AGGAGCAGGGAAGCGCGGGGAGCCTCCAGGGTGGTGCCGGCCCGGGCTCCCGCCTCAGAGCCGCACGGCACGCGAGCGATGGACAGGCCGCCACGTGGCTGCAGCGGCCCCGGGAGGGCGCACGGCCCTCGTCCCTCCCTGGGCCCCCAGCTCCTCCTCTTATGAGGACACCAGTCGTGCTGGGTCAGGGCCCACCGTGGAGGCCTCGTTTTCACTTGAGCTCCTCTGGAAAGGGTGTTTTCCAAATGCAGTCAGACGGCGAGGTGCTGGGGGCAGAGGCGAGGGTGGCATGCAGGGCAGAGTCGCCTGGGCAGGGGCCAGGGCACAAGCCGGGCCGTCGGGGAGTGAGGGGCCCCTTTCCTGGCCCCCGGCCCAGCCACGCTCGTCACAGCCCCTTTTGGCCCACTCAGTGGCCTTGTTGGAACAGCCTGCTGGCCGGCCCACTGCACAGGGCGCGGAGCAGACCCCCATGGCCTCTGGGTCCCTGGGCTGGCCGGCCGGCAGCCTTGTCATGCCTTCCCCGACGCCTTTCTGTTCCAGCTATGCTTCACACGGGTCCGTGTACTTCGACACAGTCAAGTTTGCCAACAGTGAGGGGCACAGCTATGGAAAGCTGGTGCCCGAGGCCGTCGGGGATCAGAAAGCCCTGCACGAGGGGGAAGGTAAGCGGACTGGTTGGGGTCCGGGGAGCCGTGGCCTCACCCTGCACGGCCGTGGGGGCCTAGGTTCACGGGGACCCTGGCTTAACAACTTGAGGGCCTTTAGGATCTCTCTACACGGAACCCCTGAACTGCATGTGGCCTAGGGGACAGAGCAGTGAGCAGCCTCTCTGCGGCCCCGCAGAGCAGACAGGCCTCAGCACCCGGGGTGGGGCTGACCGATCTCTCGGCACCCAGAGCCCCCAAAGGTCGGGCTGGGCCGGGCTGGACTCCTGCCTGGGGCTGAGGAGAGGACACAGAGGCGACCTGCTGAGTGAGCGCCCGGCACCCTCACGGCAGCAAGGAGCCTGGGGAGGGAAAGCCCCAGGGCGCTTTGATGGAAGGCAGGCAGGGCACCCAGAGGGACAGGAGACACAGGCTGTTCACTTACAGACCCCGGAAGGGGCCTGGGGCGGACGCCGGGTGGGGCAGGGCAGCCCCCATCCTGGAGCAGGAGCGAACAGTCATTATCTGCACGGTCGCTGCAGGGAAACCAAGGTGGGGGACTTGGGCCACAGTCAGAGCCCGTTCTGATCTTGAGGGCTCGGCTCTGGGGGTGGACAAAAGCAAGGGTGACTTCTGAGCACCTGTGGCTACTGTGTGTAGAGGTTGGTTGTGTTTCATGTCACAGTATGCATCAAGGATAGCTTAGTTGCAACGTGTGTGAGACTGTCGTTTAGACCAGGGAATGCATTTAGTACTAAACCACAGCCCGTCGTCCACCGTGATCACTCACACTGACTACACGAGAGCCCTTGGGCAGAGCGTGGCAACAGGACGACACACTTGAGGACACCGGGCAGCCGCTGGGAACGGCCGTGTCGTTGCCACCGCGACGGTGACCCGCGTGTAAAGACAGCCCCCCCACCCGCCTTGACCCAGACATGTTACACAGAGACGCTAGGCTTTTCCTGGACCAGGCTGGGCTCTGTTTGTCTTTAATTCATGAATGTTTTCTCCACTCTCACCCTCTCACACCACCAGACGCATTTGTTGCCGCCAGCGTTTCTGGAAGGCACTGGGGCCATAAAAATGTTTATTTTGCCTTTTTTTTTTTTTTACCATGGATACAGTTTTCACAGTTTATTGTCCTTACATTTAAATTTCACCATTAGCTACATGGAGCTTAAGTATGTACTGGACCCTAGTCCAGACTTTTGAAACGTGATGCTGATGGATGTGTGGCTTTAAGGATGTAAGACCTCGTAGACGATGCTGAACAGTTAGAAGGTTGTTGGCGGGCGTTTGCTTCTGTCTGTCTGCACTCGCAGCCAGGCAGACGTATCAGTCTCTGGGTCGTAGCTGGCGGAAGCACCGTCCAGAGCTGAACGGAGGCCCCTGCTTGCTGACTGAGTCTGCACGGACTCGGGAGTCTTTGTCCCGATAGGAGGGCGGCTTCATTGCGCAGGTTACAGCTTCCTCAACGTACGGCTGTGCAATGTCATATGTTGGCTCCAGTGACTTCTACTTAAGGGCTCTGTTGTAAAGAAGTTATGTTCAGTCACTCAGTCATGTCTGACTCTTCGCGTCTCCATGGACCGTGGCACACCAGACCTCCCTGTCTATCACCAACTCCCAGAGTTTACTAAATTCATGTCCATTGAGTCGGTGATGCCATTCAACCATCTCAATCTTCCCCAGCATCAGTGTCTTTTCCAGTGAGTCAGCTCTTTGCATCAGGTGGCCAAAGGATTGGAGTTTCAGCTTCAGCATCAGTCCTTCCTCTTTGGAACTCTGCATTCAAATGGGTATATCTTTCCTTTTCTCCTTTGCTTTTCGATTCTCTTCTTTTCTCAGCTATTTGTAAGGCCTCCTCAGATAGCCATTTTTCTTTTTTACATTTCTTTTTCTTGGGGATGGTCTTGATCCCTGTCTCCTGTAAATATCACGCACCTCCGTCAGTAGTTCACCAGGCACTCTGTCAGATCTAGTCCCTTAAATCTATTTGTCTCTTCCATTTTATGATCATAAAGGATTTGATTTAGGTCATACCTGAACGGTCTAATGGGATTCCCTACTTTCTTCAGTTTAAGTCTGAATTTGGCAGTAAAGAGTTCATGATCTGAGCCACAGTCAGCTCTCAGTCTTGTTTTTGCTGACTATATAGAGCTTTTCCATCTTTGGCTGCAAAGAATATAATCAATCTGATTTTGGTGTTGACCATTTGGTGATGTCCATGTGTAGAGTCTTCTCTTGTGTTGTTGGAAGAGGGTGTTTGCTATGACCAGTGCATTTTCTGGCAAAACTCTATTAGTCTTTGCCCTGCTTCATTCTGCATTCCAAGGCCAAATGTGCCTGTTACTTCAGGTGTTTCTTGACTTCCTACTTTTGCATTCCAGTCCCCTATAATGAAAAGGACATCTTTTGGGGTGTTAGTTCTAGAAGGTGTTGCAGGTTTTCACAGAACCATTCAACTTCAGCTTCTTCAGCATTACTGGTTGGGGCATAGACTTGATTACTGTGATATTGAATGGTTTGACTTGGAAATGAACAGAGGTCATTCTGTCATTTTCTGCATTTTGGACTCTTTTGTTGACCATGATGGCTACTCCATTTCTTGTAAGTGATTCTTGCCCACAGTAGGAGATATAATGGTCATCTGAGTTAAATTCACCCATTCCAGTCCGTTTAGTTCGGTGATTGCTAAAATGTCGATGTTCACTCTTGCCATCTCCTGTTTGACCACTTCCAATTTGCCTTGATTCATGGACCTAATATCCCAGGTTCCTATGCAATATTGCTCTTTACAGCATCAGACCTTGCTTCCATCACCAGTCACATAAAAAACTGGGTGTTGTTTTTGCTTTGGCTCCATCCCTTCATTCTTTCTGGAGCTATTTCTCCACTGATCTCCAGTAGCATATGGGGCACCTGCCAACCTGGGGAGTTCCTCTTTCAGTGTCCTATCATTTTGCCTTTTCATATTGTTCATGGGGATCTTAAGGCAAGAATACTGAAGTGATTTGCCATTTCCTTCTCCAGTGGACCACGTGTTTTAAAGACATAGCAAATGATGCAGAAATGTGGAGAGAAGATCCACCTGTGTGTCAGGCTCAGCCGCTGGGTGGGCTGGGGTCGTCGGGCAGACCAGTCAGACCACAGGGCACATGTGGGACCAGAAGTGACCCTGGAGTGGGGCAGAGGGAGGCTGGAGCACAGAGCAGGTGTCGCGAGGCCGGGACACTGGGGACGCGTGAAGACTGGAGGAGGAGCGTGTGGGACAGAAGAGCCTGTTAGAAGCCTTCAGAGTTAAGTGTATCAAGTTGGAAACTCTCATGGCTACGTATGTGATAACGAGGAGCGTAAAGCCCCAGTGTGCGCTATCTGTCCTGGGAAGGGTGGGCAGGGGGGGTCGGCGCGCCAGGTCAGGTCACGCGTCTGAGGAGCCGACGCCGGGTGACGGGATCACGGCGAGAGCAGAGGTGCGGCCCCGAGGGGCGATGCCCCGCCCGGTGGGTGCCTGGGCTCCCCTTCCACGGACGAAACCCCACAGAGCCGCCCGTCAGGACAGCAGCGTGTCCGCAGTAGGCACGCAGTTCGCGTCCCGGCGCGTCGGCCTGTGGCGCGTCTTCCTGGGTCTGCCGCCCTCCCGGGAGCTCTGTGTTTAGCGCCTGGCGCGCCTGCGCCGCCCCGCGCTCCGCCAGGGCCTCCCTCCAGCTCTTCTCCCGGCCGCTGTCGCGCTGCCTCCCGCGCTGCTCCTGCCGTGGCCGCGTCCCTGTCACTCCTGTTCTGGAGTTTTCCGCCAGGGACCTGGCAAGACCCTCTTGGGCCTGAATGCCTGAGCCAGCACAGCCCCGACCCCCAGGGGCACACTCTGTGTGCACGCTGGGCTGAGGGCAGGTGTTAGGTTCACAGCAGCTGCTATGTCCACATGGTCTGGGCGCTCTCCTGTGGGTGGGTTCCCTTTTGGGGGGACCAGCGGGGGTCCCGACTTCCAGCCTCCAGGCCCAGCACACTGTGCAGAGTGGCCCAGCTCACACCTCCCAGAATCCGGCCTAGAGGCCACCACATGTTAGTACAGGACCCTGCCCACTCGAGCAGGTGTCCCCGAGGCAGGCCCGCAAGAACAGCCCCCCACACGTGCACCCGAGGCAGGCCCGCGAGAACAGCCCCCCGCACCTGCACCCGAGGCAGGCCCGCGAGAACAGCCTCAGCGGGGGGCAGGGGTGGGGGTCCAGTAAACACATAACTCAGGCGTCCCTGGGCTGAGACGATCTCACGCTCCCCACGTCTGCAGGCGACCTGAGCGTCTCTGCAGAGCGCCTGAGTGAGAAGCGGTCCCCCAACGACTTTGCGCTCTGGAAGGCCTCCAAGCCCGGGGAGCCATCCTGGCCCTGCCCCTGGGGCAAGGTGAGTGTGGCTTGGGGAGTGGTGGGGATGCGTCCCCACAAGGCCCACCCACCGTGGGGTCATCACCTCCCTTCCTGGGACTGCATCTTACCCTCTGTGGCCGGTGGGATGGGACTGGAGCTCCTCAGAGCCCTGCATCCCGACTGTCTCTGACCTGAGCTGTTGGGGCGGGTCTGCCCTCTGACGTTGCCTGTGACGACAGTCTTGGTGGCCCAGAGCCACAGGGCGGGGATGTTGGAGCAGGGGTCTGGCAGTGACACAGCCTCGGCCTTCATGGAGCTCACTGTTCCCTGTGATCTTTCCACTTGTGGGACTTGACCCCCTGCTCCTGCGGAGCTCGGCTTCTGGGGTTCGCGGCCACTGAGGCCAGGCGGGGCGCTCACTCACCGAGTTTGGGTTCCCAGGGGCGCCCCGGATGGCACATTGAGTGCTCGGCCATGGCGGGCACCCTCCTGGGAGCCTCGATGGACATCCACGGAGGGGGCTTCGACCTCCGCTTCCCCCACCACGACAACGAGCTGGCGCAGTCAGAGGTAGGGGCCGCGGCTGCCGTCTGGGCGGGGAGGTGGTGGGGGCCGGCGGGGGAGTGCTCTCCAGTAGAGCCTGGCCTCCGAGTCAGGGGCGTGTGAATCAGATTGTTTGGTCTGATTCGCACATGAGCAGCCTGGCCTTCGCAGCGCAGGCCTGGACCCACCCGTCCTCACCGCCTGCCAGGGCCCTGCCCAGCACAGGGGTCCCCCCATTCTGCGCCCCCTCGGGCCTGTGGAGGCGCCCCTGACCCCTGCTCCCGCCCCGTGAGCGCAGGCCTACTTTGAGAACGACTGCTGGGTCAGGTACTTCCTGCACACGGGCCACCTGACCATCGCAGGCTGCAAGATGTCCAAGTCGCTCAAGAACTTCATCACCGTTAAAGACGCCCTGAAGAGGCACTCAGGTAAGGAGAGCCCGGCCTCCCTGTCCGGGTGGGTGCGGCCGCCGGGCTGGGGCCTCAGGCCTGCCTTTCTGCCCGCAGCCCGCCAGCTGCGCCTGGCCTTCCTCATGCACTCGTGGAAGGACACGCTGGACTACTCGGCCAACACCATGGAGTCGGCGCTGCAGTACGAGAGGCTCCTCAACGTAGGTCTCGCCCCAGGCCCCTTGGCCCCCCGAGGGCCTCGTTCCTCCCAGACAGAAGGGGACGTGGGTGCTGAGCTGGGGGGCGGCTCAGCCACTTTGCCGATGTGCCCCGTCTCGCCCGCGTGGGTGCCCCCCCATCCAGGCCCGTCCCCCGGCCACCCCAAGGGGCCCCAGAGCTGAGATGGGACTGTGGTCCCGCAGAGACACCTTTCGGTCCCCTTCCCGCCTCCTGCTGTGTGCGGGGGTGGTTGGTGCCCAGAGCAGCTTGGGTTCTTTTTGGAAATTCTCCTGAATGGGGTTTTCTAACTTCAGGAGTTTTTCTTAAACGTGAAAGACCTCCTCCGAGCCCCCATGGAGATGGCCGCTCAGTTTGAGAAGTGGGAGGACGAGGAAACGGAGCTGAACACGAGGTGAGGCGGTGCCTCCTCCCCGGGCTGCGCGGGCCCCCATCGTGCCCGCTGACGGGGGCGGGGGCCAGGGGGCAGCCGGCGACTCCATCCCTGCTGCCCGTGCGGAACCGCACTCAGAACCACGCGCCGCGGGCCGCCTGGGCGGCGCTGTCTGTCTGACGGCGCCCGCCTTCCTCTCCCTGCGCAGCTTTTACAAGAGGAAGGCCGCCGTTCACCAGGCGCTCTGTGACAATGTCGACACGCGCACGGCCCTGGAGGAGATGCGAGCTCTGGTGAGCCAGTGCAACCTTTACATGGCGGCCCGCAAGGCTGCCCGGAGGAGGCCCCACCGCATCCTGCTGGAGAGTGTCGCCCGCTACCTCACTCACATGCTGAAGGTGAGCCCGCTGGGCCCGTGGGTCCTGGGAGCCGCGCCCCTAGCTTCTCCTCCTCGGCTGGCTTTCGTCCCTCTTGTCTGGGGTTTGACGAGCAGAGGGGCTTCCCTGCCAGCGGCCCCGATGCCTCGTTTGGCGTGCCCTCCTCCTGCTGACGAGTCCTGGGGGTCCCTGCAGGGGGCTCTGTGATCCAGTGGCCTTGGCTGGGGGCCAGAGGGGTAGTGGGAACCAGACCCGTCGTGCCGCGGTGGGCGGGCACCTCAGCCTGGGTCTCCATCTCTAACTGCCCCCCGCCAAGCAGGGCCTTAGACACCGCCGCCTGCCCCTCGCAGACGCGGTCCCTGCCTGCCATCTCAGCTGCATGTCCTGCACACTTGCTGCTTTCCCTAGATCTTCGGGGCCATAGAAGAGGAAAGCTCCCTGGGTTTCCCCATCAGAGGAGCTGGAACCAGCCTCAATGTGAGTAAAGCCCTCCTGGGCCAGGACTCCCTGCTGCCCCTGCCCCCAGGACCGCATTCCCTCCTGGATGTCTGAGACCAGGCTCCTGGGAGCCCCAGGCTCAGGCCACTGCAGGGGGACCCTCTTCCTGTCCTGCTCGCACCGCCATGCGGGTGCCCCCACGCCTGTGGGCCCCGTGTTGGACGGGCTCGCACGTCCATTGGCAGCCCTGCCCTGAGGTGCATGTGCCAGGCTCCAACCTTCACAAATGGGGCGCCGGTCACAGCAACCCGAATGTTCTCTCTGCAGCTGGAGGCCACGGTCATGCCGTACCTGCAGGTGCTGTCTGAGTTCCGGGAAGGAGTGCGCCGGATCGCCCGTGAGCACAGAGGTGAGGTGTGCCTGGCGGGGCTCGCTGGCCCGGGGCACCCGCAGGCCGAGGACTGGAGGCGTCCTGTCCTTGCCCGCAGAGGCCCGTGGTGGCTGCACAGCGTCTGCTGGGGTGGCTCTGGGCTCTGCTCCGGCTTCGGCTTCGGCGTCTGCTCCCTGCCTGCCCCCTGTTCGCCTGAGAGCCTGAGGACGCAGGGGTGCGAACGTGTTCTCTCGGGCGGTGCTGAGCGGCTGTCAGGCGGGCAGCTGACCGCAGCAGAAGGATGGTCCGCTTCTCCCGCTCCTCCCTCGCATGAGGTTCCCTCTGCTGGTCTGGGCTCACGGCAACCAGGAGGGCTGAGCTGAGCCTGTGGTGGGCAGCGAAGCCCAGGCCGTGCAGGCGGGGAGGGGCGAGGTTTCAGCTGCGGGTGCGGCGAGGGGGTCCTGCAGATGGCCACTGCAGGGCATGCTCCTTCCCGCCAGGAGCTGGGCTCCGAGCTTGGGACCTGCAGGGCCGAGAGGTGCCCCAGGGACGTCGCCCACCAGCCTGCGTCCAGGCGCCCATTCTCCTTGCTGGCCTCCCTGGTGGCCGCGTAGCTGCGTCCTTCCAGGAGCCCCGCTGGCCCCTGGCCATCCTAGCTCTGTGCACAGGCTCCCCCACCCCACCTGGGGCAGGTCCCCCCGCTGCCCTGCGCCCAGCCCACTGCCGCCCAGCACCTCCCCCACGGGGCTGCCTCCACTCCTCTCCAGGCCTCGCATGAGGTTCTGCCCCAGACTTGGGGGCCGCTCCCCCAGCCTGGACTCTGCGGGCAGAAGCCTTGGCCTCACTCCTGCGGGCCTGTTGGTGGCGGGGCTGGAACCTTCCGTCCCCACCTGTGAGCTTCTCCCCTCCCCGAGGCCGGCTCCCGCTCTGTGCTCCTCTCTTAGGGTCATGTGAATCGTTCTCAGACGTTTGTTCCATACGTTTAAGACTTGGTTTATTGACTTCCTCGAAAATATCCAACTGGGGATTTCCCTTAAAAAAAAAAAGAGCTTGTTGAGGTGACTCACGTGACATAAAACTGGCCACGTTGAGGTGGCCGTTCAGGTTCCCAGTGCCTTCCTGTCCTGCGCAGCGCCATCCCCTTCCGGCCGCCAAACGTCCCCACCCTCCAGAGGCACTCCCCTCCCCCCGCCTCTGGCCGCCACCAGCCTGCCTTCTGTCTCGGGGTTGTCCCGTTGTGGGCGTTTTACATAAACGGATGATATAGCAGAGGACGAGATGGTCGGATGGCATCACTGACCCAGTGAACGTGAGTTTGAGTGAACCCTGGGAGATAGTGAGGGACAGAGAGGGAAGCCTGACGTGCTGCAGTCCACGGGGTCGCAGTGGGATGTGTCTTGGCGACTGAACAGCAGAAACCAGCATGTGACCTTGTCTGTCTGTCTGTTTTACCCATTGTTCCCTGAGAAGTTCAGAGAGATTCCAGGGTCAGTAGAATCCCTGGGATGCTACCCCGGCTTTCCCGTCTCTTAGGTTCACTCTGTTCTCCCAGGTTCTTTTGAGTCTCATTCAGAGATGAAGACGGGGCGTTTTGCCGGTGGGGGCAGGGAGCAGCCCCCTTCCAGCCTGTTCTTTGGCTGCTTGTGTCTGGCTTCTCGGCAGGATGTTTTCGACGTTACCCGTGCTGTGGCACGTGGCTGGGCCGCCTTCCTGTTTCAACACGTGGTTGTCCACTGCGTGTGCGTGCCGCGTTCTGTTCATCTGTTGGCCCTGGGTGGATGTTTGGGCCGTTCGCACCTTTGGTGCACAGCACTGCTGTGAACGTGTGTGTGTAGGCGTCGGCTTGGCTCCCTGTGCTCATGTGTCTTGGGCGCACGCCTAGGAGCGGAGTTGAGGGGCCATACAGCAGTTACGAGCTCACGCCTGTGTAGTGAGAGTGCTGAGAAGTGCTCGGCCATGTCCGACTCCACGACCCTGCAGACGGCAGCCCACCAGGCCCCTCTGTCCATGGGATTCTCTGGGCAGCAGCACTGGAGCGGGCTGCCATTCCCTTCTCCAGGGGATCTTCCCGATGTAGGAACTGAACCCGGGTCTCCTGCGTGGCAGGCAGATTCTTTCCCATCGGAGCCACCAGGGAAGCCCATTAACTTCTGGGGGACCTGCCAGAGCACTTTCCATAGTGCCTGCGCCGTTATACATTCCCACCGCCGGTACACAAGGCTTCCAGTATGTCCGAGCCACTGTCAAGACACCGGTCGTTTTCTGTTCGTTGTCGTTACAGCCATCCTGGCGGGTGTGACGGTGTCTCGTCATGGCTGTGACTTGCATGACGTGGTGATTAGCAACCAGCGGCTTGGCTTTCTGCACATCTCCTCTCCAGAGGTGTCTGTCCAGGCCCTTGGCTCATTTTCAGTTCAGTTCAGTCGCTCGGTCATGTCTGACTCTCTGTGACCCCATGAATCGCAGCACGCCAGGCCTCCCTGTTCATCACCAACTCCCGGAGTTCACTCAGACTCACATCCATCAAGTCCGTGATGCCATCCAGCCATCTCGTCCTCGGTCGTCCCCTTCTCCTCCTGCCCCCAATCCCTCCCAGCATCAGAGTCTTTTCCAATGAGTCAACTCTTCGCATGAGGTGGCCAAAGTACTGCAGTTTCAGCTTTAGCATCATTCCTTCCAAAGAAATCCCAGGGTTGATCTCCTTCAGAATGAACTGGCTGGATCTCCTTCAGTCCAAGGGACTCTCAAGAGTCTTCTCCAACACCACAGTTCAAAAGCATCAATTCTTCGGCGCTCAGCCTTTGTCACAGTCCAACTCTCACATCCATACATGACTACTGGAAAAACCATAGCCTTGACTAGGCGGACCTTAGTCGGCAAAGTAATGTCTCTGCCTTTGAATATACTATCTAGGTTGGTCATAACTTTTCTTCCAAGGAGTAAGTGTCTTCTAATTTCATGGCTGCAGTCACCATCTGCAGTGATTTTGGAACCCCCAAAAAATAAAGTCTGTCACTGTTTCCACTGTTTCCCCATCTATTTCCCATGAAGTGATGGGACCGGATGCCATGATCTTCGTTTTCTGAATGTTGAGCTTTAAGCCAACTTTTTCACTCTCCTCCTTCACTTTCATCAAGAGGCTTTTTAGCTCCTCTTCACTTTCTGCCATAAGGGTGGTGTCATCTGCATATCTGAGGTTATTGATATTTCTCCCGGCAATCTTGATTCCAGCTTGTGTTTCTTCCAGTCCAGCGTTTCTCATGATGTACTCTGCATATAAGTTAAATAAGCAGGGAGACAATATACAGCCTTGACGTACTCCTTTTCCTATTTGGAACCAGTCTGTTGTTCCATGTCCAGTTCTAACTGTTGCTTCCTGACCTGCATACAGATTTCTCAAGAGGCAGGTTAGGTGGTCTGGTATTCCCATCTCTTTCAGAATTTTCCACAGTTTATTGTGATCCACACAGTCAAAGGCTTTGGCATAGTCAATAAAGCAGAAATAGATGTTTTTCTGGAACTCTCTTGCTTTTTCCATGATCCAGCGGATGTTGGCAATTTGATCTCTGGTTCCTCTGCCTTTTCTAAAACCAGCTTGAACATCAGGGAGTTCACGGTTCACATATTGCTGAAGCCTGGCTTGGAGAATTTTGAGCATTACTTTACTAGCGTGTGAGATGAGTGCAATTGTGCGGTAGTTTGAGCATTCTTTGGCATTGCCTTTCTTTGGAATTGGAATGAAAACTGACCTTTTCCAGTCCTGTGGCCACTGCTGAGTTTTCCAAATTTGCTGGCATATTGAGTGCAGCACTTTCACAGCATCATCTTCCAGGATTTGAAACAGCTCAACTGGAATTCCATCACCTCCACTAGCTTTGTTCTTAGTGATGCTTTCTAAGGCCCACTTGACTTCACATTCCAAGATGTCTGGCTCTAGATTAGTGATCACATCCTCATGATTATCTGGGTCGTGAAGATCTTTTCTGTACAGTTCTTCTGTGTATTCTTGCCACCTCTTCTTAATATCTTCTGCTTCTGTTAGGTCCATACCATTTCTATCCTTTATCGAGCCCATCTTTGCATGAAATGTTCCCTTGGTATCTCCAATTCTCTTGAAGAGATCTCTAGTCTTTCCCATTCTGTTGTTTTCCTCTATCTCTTTGCATTGATTGCTGAAGAAGGCTTTCTTATCTCTTCTTGCTATTCTTTGGAACTCTGCATTCAGATGCTTATATCTTTTCTTTTCTCCTTTGCTTTTCGCCTCTCTTCTTTTCAGTGCTATTTGTAAGGCTTCTCCAGACAGCCATTTTGCTTTTTTGCATTTCTTTTCCATGGGGATGGTCTTGATCCCTGTCTCCTGTACAATGTCACGAACCTCATTCCATAGTTCATCAGGAACTCTGTCTATCAGATCTAGGCCCTTAAATCTATTTCTCACTTCCACTGTATAATCATAAGGGATTTGATTTAGGTCATACCTGAATGGTCTAGCGGTTTTCCCTACTTTCTTCAATTTAAGTCTGAATTTGGAAATAAGGAGTTCATGATCTGAGCCACAGTCAGCTCCTGGTCTTGTTTTTGTTGACTGTATAGAGCTTCTCCATCTTTGGCTGCAAAGAATATAATCAATCTGATTTCGGTGTTGACCATCTGGTGATGTCCATGTGTAGAGTCTTCTCTTGTGTTGCTGGAAGAGGGTGTTTGCTATGACCAGTGCATTTTCTTGGCAATACTCTATTAGTCTTTGCCCTGCTTCATTCCGCATTCCAAGGCCAAATTTGCCTGTTACTCCTGGTGTTTCTTGACTTCCTACTTTAGCAATCCAGTCCCCTATAATGAAAAGGACATCTTTTCTGGGTGTTAGTTCTAAAAGTCTTGTAGGTGTTCATAAAACCGTTCAACTTCAGCTTCTTCAGCGTTACTGGTTGGATAACTGTTATTGAATGGTTTGCCTTGGAGACGAACAGAGATCATTCTGTCGTTTTTGAGACTGCATCCAAGTACTGCATTTCGGACTGTTTTGTTGACCATGATGGCTACTCCATTTCTTCTGAGGGATTCCTGCCCACAGTAGTAGATATAATGGTCATCTGAGTTAAATTCGCCCATTCCAGTCCATTTTGGTTCGCTGATTCCCTTTGTTTTGCTGTTGAGTTGTTGGAGCTCTGTATTTGTTCTGGACGCTAGACCCTCTTCAGATCCATGACTCTGAGGAGGCTGGGGAAAGGGGGGCTGTAAAGTAACTAACAGGTTTGGAAAGAAAGCCTGGAGGGAGGTTTGTGCTCCATGGCCCAGAGCAGGTCTCTGTGGAGGTGAGGAGCCCATCTAGAGGACAGCCCCTGAGAGGCCCCAGGCAGGCGTGGCCCGCTCCCAGGCCGCGGAGGTGACAGTGAAGCTGGCCCGCTTTCTCTTACAGCGAGAGTGGCCACTGGGTGCTTGCCTCAGCCGGTGCCCTGGGGTCACCTCAGGGGCCGGGCCATTGAATGAAGGACCCCGGGGCAGGATGAGGAGGAACCAGACAGAAGACCATTGTCCCCCAAGTCCTGCCTGGGGGCTGGAGCCGGTCGGGGGCTGGTCGTGGCCTCGGGGCTCGGAACAAGCCCCTGCCTCTCCCAGGATCGCTGCGCCCTGGCCCCGGGTGGAGGGACGAGGCTGCCTCTCCCAGGATCGCCGCACCCTGGCCCCGGGGTCAGTGTTCCCGGGTGTCCAGGGCCCCCTCTGTGCAGCGGAGCCCTGGTCTCCCTGGGCCTGCCGTCACGCCGGCCTGTCCCCACGCAGGATCCTCGGGGCCAGGCTGTGTGCCCGCTGCTCAGCAGGGCCCTGCACTGTGCCTGGGTCGCGGGGTCCCAGGGGTCTGCTCTGTGCCCAGTGGTGCCCGTGGTGCCCGTGTCGGGTTTGCCTGCCTCCGCCGCCAGCAGAGAGCGCCTGGGCGTTCCCGCGCCCGAGGACTGAGCCGTGTCTTCTGCCCACAGTGCCCGGGGTCCTCCAGCTGAGCGACGCCTTGCGGGACGACATCCTGCCCGAGCTGGGGGTGCGGCTGGAAGACCATGAAGGTGGGTCCTCTGGCTGTGATGGGGGGATGCCGGGGGGCTGCCAGGTGTGGATGGCTCTAGAGAGCAGAGCTGCCGGGACAGGTCCAAGGGCACCGCGCCTTTTACAGGGTCCAAGGGCCGGATCATGCCTCTTGGGCATCGCGCCAACCCCTCCTCTGTCTGAAAGACGACATCTGGGGCTCTGCTCCTGTGGCCTGACTGCCCGACACCCCGATTCTGCAGGGACCTGTCCCTCCGGAGTCAGCCTGTGTCGTGTGGATCGTCAGCGAGTTTGACAGCTGTCTTTTGACTTGGCTGGGGTTTGGGCTGCACAGAAAATGATCGGGTTTTAAACACTCAGGAGAAAGTCTCTCTTTGTGACGCCTGGCTGTTCGGGCCCCCCCACAGCATGGTTAACGTTTGGTCTGTGGGAGCAGTAAGGTGGGGCTTCCCTGCTGCCCTCTGGGGGCCCCGAGGGTGGGAGCGGTGGGCACAGGGCTGGGCTCAGGAGTCTCACGGCCGTTTGCCTTTCAGGACTGCCCACCGTGGTCAAGCTGGTGGACAGAGACGCCTTACTGAGAGAGAGAGAAGAAAAGCAAAGGGTGAGTGAGGCTGCAGGAGCCGGGGCTGGCCGTCTGCTGGGCGTGGTGACCACGGGCGCGTGTGCACTGCACACGCAAGAGTCAGTGTTTAGAGTCTTACTAAGCTCCAGTGTCTGTAAACGTTGAAAGGGAGGACGAACCGGCTAGGCAGCCACTTGGCAGTTAAACAGCAACAGTATCAGCTCCTAATGACGGCAGAGCGTGAGGGGAGGTCTGTTGTTTCTGGTGACCTGCAGACGGGTGTTCCCACCTGCCTGTCACCTGAAGCGTCACCCCGGCCCGGGGGTGAGTGTGTATCCCCCTCCCTCCTCTGCATTCCCGGGGTGAGCGTGTCTCACCTTCCGTCCTCCCCGTCCCCAGGGTGAGCCCCCTCCATCCTCCCCATCCCTGGGGTGAGCGTGTCTCACTCTCCCTCCTCCCCATCCCCGGGGTGAGCGTGTCTCACTCTCCCTCCTCCCCGCTCCCAGGGGTGAGCGTGTCTCACTCCCCGTCCTCCCCGTCCCCGGGGTGAGCGTGTCTCACTCCCCGTCCTCCCCGTCCCCGGGGGTGAGCGTGTCTCACTCTCCGTCCTCCCCGTCCCCGGGGTGAGCGTGTTTCACTCTCCGTCCTCCCCGTCCCCGGGGTGAGTGTGTCCCCCTCCATCCTCCCCGTCCCCGGGGTGAGCGTGTCTCACTCTCCGTCCTCCCCGTCCCCGGGGTGAGTGTGTCTCACTCTCCGTCCTCCCCGTCCCCGGGGTGAGCGTGTCTCACTCTCCGTCCTCCCCGTCCCCGGGGTGAGTGTGTCTCACTCTCCGTCCTCCCCGTCCCCGGGGTGAGCGTGTCTCACTCTCCGTCCTCCCCGTCCCCGGGGTGAGTGTGTCTCACTCTCCGTCCTCCCCGTCCCCGGGGTGAGCGTGTCTCACTCTCCGTCCTCCCCGTCCCCGGGGTGAGTGTGTCTCACTCTCCGTCCTCCCCGTCCCCGGGGTGAGCGTGTCTCACTCTCCGTCCTCCCCGTCCCCGGGGTGAGTGTGTCTCACTCTCCGTCCTCCCCGTCCCCGGGGTGAGCGTGTCTCACTCTCCGTCCTCCCCGTCCCCGGGGTGAGTGTGTCTCACTCTCCGTCCTCCCCGTCCCCGGGGTGAGCGTGTCTCACTCTCCGTCCTCCCCGTCCCCGGGGTGAGTGTGTCTCACTCTCCGTCCTCCCCGTCCCCGGGGTGAGCGTGTCTCACTCTCCGTCCTCCCCGTCCCCGGGGTGAGTGTGTCTCACTCTCCGTCCTCCCCGTCCCCGGGGTGAGCGTGTCTCACTCTCCGTCCTCCCCGTCCCCGGGGTGAGTGTGTCTCACTCTCCGTCCTCCCCGTCCCCGGGGTGAGCGTGTCTCACTCTCCGTCCTCCCCGTCCCCGGGGTGAGTGTGTCTCACTCTCCGTCCTCCCCGTCCCCGGGGTGAGCGTGTCTCACTCTCCGTCCTCCCCGTCCCCGGGGTGAGTGTGTCTCACTCTCCGTCCTCCCCGTCCCCGGGGTGAGCGTGTCTCACTCTCCGTCCTCCCCGTCCCCGGGGTGAGTGTGTCTCACTCTCCGTCCTCCCCGTCCCCGGGGTGAGCGTGTCTCACTCTCCCTCCTCCCCGTCCCCAGGGGTGACCGTGTCCCCCTCCATCCTCCCCGTCCCTGGAGGTGAGCCTGTCTGCCTTCCTCCTCCCCGTCCCTGGGGTGAGTGTATCTCACTCTCCCTCCTCCCCGTCCCCAGGGGTGAGCGTGTTGTCACACCTCTCTCCACCCCAGCCATGTCCTTCTCACGCGTCAGACCCCCTAGAGCGCTGCGAGCAGGATTGCTCTGTGAATCAGGACTGACCCCGCTCTCGGGGACTCGGTGTCCTGCAGAGAAACGGGATGGAAAGAGCCCTTCAGCAGCGCTGGGCCCAGCTCACGTGGTGGGCCCACGAGGCCGCAGGAGGAGGCTGCTGTCAGCTGCGTTTGGGGGCCAGGAGGGGCCTGCGCAGATGTCTGGGAGAGGAGGGGTGAGGTGGCGGGGTTGCCCGCGCCCCAGGGCGCCGCTCTGGACGCCAGGAGGGGTGTATGTGGCGAGGGACTCAGCAGACCCACGATGGGCTCCAGGCCGCTCCTCACGGGCACGCAGCCCGGCACCCAGGCCGCCTGTCCCCTGAGGGGTGCTGCCCGGCAGGGCTCGCCATGCCGTCCCTGGTCCCACCGCACGGCCGGGTGGGCTTCTGCCCCCTCCTTCATGGTGGCCATGCTGAGGGTGACCTCGAGTGTGGTGCCCACTCCCTGCCCTGTCCAGAGCGGGGCCGGGCAGGGGGCAGCGTGTGGGGAGCGGCGGGGGGCAGCAGGGGGCTTGTCCCGTCGCCCTCCCCATCGAGCGGGGCCAGGCAGGGGCTAGCAGGGGGCTTGTCCCGTCGCCCTCCCCCTGGAGCGGGGCCGGGCAGGGGGCAGCGTGTGGGGAGCGGCGGGGGGCAGCAGGGGGCTTGTCCCGTCGCCCTCCCTCTCGAGCGCGGCCGGGCAGGGGGCAGCTCACGGGGGTCTGCTGTCCCACAGGCGGAAGAGGAGAAGAGCAGGAAGAAAGAGGAAGCCGCCAGGAGGAGACGGGAGCAGGAGGTAGCGTCTGCCTGTCGGGGCGGGGCTCCCAGCAGGAAGGCACTTTGACCCCCGCTCTGCCGTCCCTGTCTCTCACGGCCCAGCTGCCCCCCACCTCCATCCCACGCGTCCCTGTGGTGCCCCAGGGAGGCGGCGGCTGCAGGCTGGTGCCTGCTGCCCTGACCCTGCTGTGCGCCCCGCACCCCTCTGTCCTGCAGAAAGCCTCCGCTTTCTGCCTTTAACTCTCCCTGCCTGGGTGTTGCTTCAGGCTTTCTGTCGCTCCCTGAACTTGGGGGCTGGCATGGGGCCCCGCTGTGGGCACAGAGCGGTGACCCCACGTGTGTGTTCCAGGCAGCGAAGCTGGCCAAGATGAAGATCCCACCCAGTGAGATGTTCTTATCGGAAAGTGACAAATACTCCAAGTTTGACGAAAACGTAAGAGGAGCCTTTTTTTTTCTTTTCGGGACATTGTTAGACCATGAAACAGGGACGGCAGGGGTTTGAACTTGGCTGAGGAGCGTCTCTGCCCAGGAAGACGGGCTCGTGTGGGCTGTTTAGGTCCAGCCTGTGTGCAGGACTGGTTAGGGGTTTACAGAGCCTGTCCCTGCAGATGGTCCAGAGGGCGTGGCACAACCGTGCCCCCAGCCAGGGGTTCCACAGCGGGGCCCTCCTGAGACCCTCCAGCCCCTCGTGCTCTCGTGTGTGTTCACTGTGTGCTTTTCAGCTCACACTAGCAAGGTCGCCGACCCAGCTGGGCGCCATGCCGCTCAGCCCCGGGCAGGAGGGCAGTCCCCAGAGGCCCCGACACTGTGGATCGGGGTGCTGGGTGCAGAGTATGGTGTGGGAGCAGGGGTGCACGGGGTGACCGCCGTGCTCTCGCCCCCCAGGGTCTGCCCACGCACGACACTGAAGGCAAAGAGCTGAGCAAAGGGCAGGCCAAGAAGCTGCGGAAGCTGTTCGAGGCACAGGAGAAGCTGCACTTGGAGTACCTGCAGCTGGTTCAGAACGGGGGCCCCCCGTGACCCCCGGGGCCCCGCCCATGCTCCCGCCTGTCTACAGGGGCCCTCTGCCCCCAGTGAAGTGCTCTGTCCACAGAGGGCCGGGCCGCCTCCTGCTCTGAGTCGTCAGTAATAAAGTCTTCCCAATTGGGGGCTGGGCTCTGTCTGCCGTCAGCCTGCACGGTCAGCGCGCGCCGGGCTGGCCGGGCTGCTGGATCAGCAGGTCACAACTCGGGGGCTCAGACCGCTGAGTGGCTTCAACCGAGGACCGTCCCCCAGCACCCCCATCCCCCCACAGTACTGATGGCTATCAGCTAATCTCTGCTGTGTGGGCGCATTGGGAGGCATTTGAGCAGGAAAAAGATGGGCTCAAACTGGCAGAGCCTGCGGCGCCGCACACAAAGCCTGCCCGGCCGGGCACTCAGATTCTGCTAGCTCAGCTCGCCGCCCTGTCTCCACGGCAATCTTGCAGGCGGGCGGGCGGGCAGCAGGGCCGGCTCAGCACCCCCAGGGTGAGATGGGGGCCGCAGTGTTCTCGGGTCCCCGCCTGGGAGCATGTCCTCCCCACCCCCGTTCACGCGTTTTCACTCCCGGAGGAGGAGGAGAATCCCCACTGAGCTCCAAGGCGTGTCTCCAGCCTTGGTCGAGGTGGGGGCACCGAGGGGGCCAGGTGGGCTCTGCAGGGACCATGGTGGGGGGGCCGACGGGCTGCGGGTCGTCGTCCCGTTCTCGCGTGGCAGTCGGTGCAGTGACCCAGCCCGTGGTTGGGGGGGTGTTGGTCATGCCCAGGGCTGGGCGTGCTCACCCTGCACCCTGCCCACAGGAGCACCGCTGGCAGAGCAGGTGGGAGCACGTGCCCACCCACGCTGGCTGCACTGGGGGGCCCAGCCCCGTGGGGGCACAAGGGTGGGCCCTGTGAGGACGGGCTCTGGGCGTCAGTGTTGGCGTGCTGGGGTGCTTCACTTGTGTCCGACTGTAACCCCTGGGCTGTGGCCCCTGGCTCCTCTGTCCATGGGATTCTCCAGGCAAGAATACTGGGGTGGGTTACCCACATACCACCTCCTGCAGGGGACCTTCCCGACCCAGGGATTGATACGTTCAATGACAAAAACATAAGACACCAGTAAGGAAAAAAAGCCACAAAACAGCGAGACAAGCCCAGGCCAGTTACCCGGTGCTGCCCCGAAAGCCGCCCCAGCTCTCGGTGCTAACGCGACAATGACCTTATCGCTGAGCCTGGCCCCGCCTGGCAGGTCTCGTCTTGGTCAGGGCCCCCACTGGGTGCGCTCAGGGTGGGGTCTGCGCTCTGGAGCCAGGGTGCTGGGTGGGGGCCCCCAGGTCCACGGCCTCAGTGCTCCCCAGACAGGAACCACGTGCCCTTGGGTGTCTTAACTTCAGAGGCCTCAGGGGCCCCCTCATCACCCCCCGAGGCGGGGGGCACGGCGAGGGCGGGGAAGAGGGCAGCAGCCGTTGAGGAAAGCGCCCCTTCACCCGGTCGCAGTGGCTCCGTGGGTTGGAGTGAGAACGCGCCCCTCTGCTGCACGTCATTGGGGGATGTTCCGAGGCCAGAGCAGAGGAGTCACGTGGGACCCCGACACCGTGTCACTGCGTAGAGCGCCGGGTGACTCACCCCCGCGGGATGCGGGGACAGAGCTCCGCGGGAGAGGAGGTGTCCCGGAGGGAGGAAACAGCAGGCACTCACCCTCGGCTTGTGGACACTGGGTGCTTCCCGGCCCTGCAGGCTGAGGGGCTACCCTGGTGAACGTGAGCACCCAGGCCGGTTCCGGCTCTGAGCGGCAGCCCCCTCCTGGGAGGAAACGTCCTGAAAGGAAGGGAGACATGGGGCAGACCAGGAACCGCACAGTGATTGGGGGGTCTCCGGGACATCAGGCCGAGGGTCCAACATGGTGAGATCCAGTGAGATGACCTCAAGAGCCCGGAGGTGCAGAGCGTGCGCCTGGTGGGGCCGGGGTGGGGTGGGGGCTGACTAGAAGGGGGCCTTCACAGTGGCAGGCAGTCTGGATCCCTCACCTCTCGGCCACGGTGGTGGCTGCAGGAATCCACGCCCAAGGCCACGTGCCCCCGGGGCTGGTCTCCGGGCACAGGTCTTGGGTGGGATGTAAGTACCAGGAAATCACGTGGAGGGCACAGGGAGCCTTCTGCTGCAGCTTCCTGGAACTTCCTACTATTTCAAAGTCAAAAGCCTCAGCAGCCTCCCCCAGCCCAGTCTGGGAAGACCTGGACACTGAAAAGGAGCCGTTGAAATCCAGCGTCCACATTTGCCCTCGAGGGCAAAGAAGACCAAGACGCCATGCCTGTCGCCGTGGGAGGGGACGTGTGGCCCACAAACTTGGTTCTCCTAAGTGGCAAGATTAAGCATCTCCACCCCCACGGACACTGTGCTTCAGGGCCCCCAGTGGCCCCACTGAAAGGGCAGTGGGCCGGCGGAGGAGCAGAAGCGGACGGAACGGGGCGGTTGGACAGCCTCCGTTCCTGGGCCCTGAGTGCAGCCCTGACTCGGGCCAGGCCATCGGTGGGCTCTGAGCTGAAAGTTGGGAGCTGACGGTTCTCACGATGGTGGAGCGTCATCCCGNAGAGCGCCGGGTGACTCACCCCCGCGGGATGCGGGGACAGAGCTCCGCGGGAGAGGAGGTGTCCCGGAGGGAGGAAACAGCAGGCACTCACCCTCGGCTTGTGGACACTGGGTGCTTCCCGGCCCTGCAGGCTGAGGGGCTACCCTGGGGAACGTGAGCACCCAGGCCGGTTCCGGCTCTGAGCGGCAGCCCCCTCCTGGGAGGAAACGTCCTGAAAGGAAGGGAGACATGGGGCAGACCAGGAACCGCACAGTGATTGGGGGGTCTCCGGGACATCAGGCCGAGGGTCCAACATGGTGAGATCCAGTGAGATGACCTCAAGAGCCCGGAGGTGCAGAGCGTGCGCCTGGTGGGGCCGGGGTGGGGTGGGGGCTGACTAGAAGGGGGCCTTCACAGTGGCAGGCGGTCTGGATCCCTCACCTCTCGGCCACGGTGGTGGCTGCAGGAATCCACGCCCAAGGCCACGTGCCCCCGGGGCTGGTCTCCGGGCACAGGTCTTGGGTGGGATGTAAGTACCAGGAAATCACGTGGAGGGCACAGGGAGCCTTCTGCTGCAGCTTCCTGGAACTTCCTACTATTTCAAAGTCAAAAGCCTCAGCAGCCTCCCCCAGCCCAGTCTGGGAAGACCTGGACACTGAAAAGGAGCCGTTGAAATCCAGCGTCCACATTTGCCCTCGAGGGCAAAGAAGACCAAGACGCCATGCCTGTCGCCGTGGGAGGGGACGTGTGGCCCACAAACTTGGTTCTCCTAAGTGGCAAGATTAAGCATCTCCACCCCCACGGACACTGTGCTTCAGGGCCCCCAGTGGCCCCACTGAAAGGGCAGTGGGCCGGCGGAGGAGCAGAAGCGGACGGAACGGGGCGGTTGGACAGCCTCCGTTCCTGGGCCCTGAGTGCAGCCCTGACTCGGGCCAGGCCATCGGTGGGCTCTGAGCTGAAAGTTGGGAGCTGACGGTTCTCACGATGGTGGAGCGTCATCCCGCGGGTGGCTTGGAGGTGACGGGGACCAGGAAAGGTGTGCTCTGCCCATCACCCCTCCCTGCATCTCTCAGTCTCCGCATCCCCCGAGAGGGACACATGGGCCTGAGGGGTCCGCTGTGGGGGAGAGCCGGGCTAACCTGCACAGAGAGGTCTTTCCACTAAGAACACAGAGTCAGCACTGAGTGAAGCTTCCAGACCGGTGCCGCCCAGGCAGACCCTGGCTCGGACGTAGCTGAGGCTAGAGAGCGGGCTGCCTCCGGGGCCGGGCTGAGGCCCCTGCCCCTGGTCGGGGTGCCCTCATGGAGGAGGCCATCCACCTCACGTCCTGCTCACAGGCTGCACCGGGGAGCCAGGCACAGGCAGCCGGTGCCCACGGAGGCGGACGGGCTCCTGCAGGAGGCGGGGCCCGAGGAGCGCCAGCACCGCCCCCAGCGTGTGGGCCTTGACGGTGCCGAGCAAACCTGCCGCAGAGACGTCCGGGGACATGCGCGTGTGGACCGGGCGTGCTGGGACTAAGGGGTTCTCGGGTCTGTTCACGCGATCGCGCGGGCTGTGTCCCCGTGTCTTCGTTTAGGACCTCGCCGCGTGAGGTCCCTTACGGAGTCGTCTTCCGCCGAAACGGCGGCCGAGGCCAATGAAGCACGCACTCGAGGGCACATCAGAGCGCCGGCGTCTGTCCCTAGGTCACCCTCCCTACCTTCCCGTGTCCGAGACTCGTCACGATCTGGTAGTCTTTGTAACACGCCGCCAGGGAACCCTCTCGTCTTCATTCATTGGCCGCACAGCATGCAGAGGCTTAGTTCCCTGACCAGGGACTGAGCCCACCCCCTGCGCTGGAAGCATGGAGTCTTCCCCACTGGACCACCGGGGAGGTCCTTCACCCTCTTGCCTTTAGTGGAGAACATGAGTCTTGCCCTGCAGCTGCAAAGGGCGAGGTGGGGAGTGGGGACTGGCCCCGCCAGGGCGCCTGCAGGGGTTGTGGGGGGCCCAGGAGGTTCCCCACCCCACCGCAGCCTGGTCAGCAGAGTCCGTGCTGTCCCCTTTGCATTTGGCCTTTGTACCCTCACAAGCCACAGCAGACCCTTCTGGAACAAGATGAGGTGAAAAACTTTAACCTGGAAATTACCAATCCACTAGTAAAACTGTGTTTCTTTCTTGCATGTGTATGAAACCTCTTTCCAGCTTTAAGAGCCAGAATTGTCTTCCTGCATGCGTGTGTGTGCTTATCTGCTTCGGTCACGTCCGACTCTGCGACCCTGTGGACCACAGCCCGCAGGCGCCTCTGTCCATAGGGTTCTCCAGGCAAGAACACGAGTGGGTTGCCATGCTCTCCTCCAGGGGATCTTCCCGACCCAGGGACTGAACCCACGAGTCTTACATCTCTTGCACTGGCAGCTGGGTTCTTTACCATGGGCACCCCTGGGAAACCCAGAGCCTTCCTGCTTCTCTCTAAGGAGAAATCTTTCGTGTTTTCATTATTAAAAAAAATATTACACATTCACAATTAAAAAAAATCAGATCATGGGACTTCCCTGGTGGTTCAGTAGTTAAGAATCTGCCTTAATGCCAGGGAATGTGGGTTCGGTCCCCGGTCGGGGGACCAAGAGCCCACGTGCTCCAGGGTGGTCGAGACCAGGACAAAACTCCTGAGGCTGCGTTGCCGAAACCGGAGTCCGCGCGCCACGACTGAGACCCGACTCGGCCAGACACATTTCATAAATAGCAAATCATGCCGGAAGCCACCAGAATAAACTCGCAACCGAGTGTCTCCCTAAGGGCATCTCTGAGTGAGCCTGTAACACTTTGGGGACAAGCTCCCGGCTCCTTCCCTCTAAGGGTGTGCGTTTACAGACACAGCCCATGTCAGGCACCCCTCTCTCTGCACGGAATAAACAGGATGTTTTCTGATGTCAGTATACTGCGATTTTCCGCTTCCTCTGTGTGTCCACGTGTCTGTGTCACTAGAGCATCGTGACCTGGGTGCCACCATCCTGGGGAGGCACGTGGGTGCTTCTGGGACCCAGGCTCCCCTGCTTCTACCAGTCCTGGGGGCTGTTTACTGAGCAGCGGCCCCCCCAAGAGGCGAGGGCCAGGGTCCCCTCCAGGGTCAGGTTGCTTAATTTAAATCCACCTGTGGCTGTACTGTGGGGAGTGGGGCAGAAAATACAGTCAGAGTGCAGGCAGGTGAGGATGGCTGCCTGATCTCATGAGAGACGTGAAGAGACCGGGTGCAGTTCCCAAAGAGCCGCTGTGGCGAGGTCAGCTGCAGGGGGTTCTGGTTCCCACTTCCGTTGGGGAGTCCAAGCCCCAGTGCCTGAGATCTGAGATGTCAGACCCAGGCAGGGGGCTTGGGATGGCAAGGCTAGCATCACTCTGAGCCTGACATCTGCCTGTCATGCCCACGGGCAGGCAGGGACACAGCGTGCCGCCTGGCCCAGCAAGCACCTTGGGGCACCGGCCCCGGCTCACCTCCCAGTGGGACTCCCAGGCGCTATCTTTAGGGCCGTGAGCCACCCTGAGCTATTTGCGGCCCTGGAATGCAGCTGGGGTCATCAGAACAGACACTTGAGCAAAATGTTTTTATATATTAATACATTGCCTGCATTGAACTGTATTCCCTAGCATCACAGAATGTTGGCACTAAGAGGTTATCTGAAAGATCACTCACCTCCTTTAGTAGATGAGGAAACTACTGTCCAAGAAGGTGAAAGTCTTTCTCAAGATCATAAATCCAGGACAGGGTGACTCTCTGGATGGTTCATGATTTACAAGGAACAGTGGTCCCAATGTCAGCAGGTAGGACGAGAGTTTGGGGCTTCCCTGGTGGCTCAGAAGGTGAAGAATCTGCCTGCAATGCAGGAGACCTGGGTTTCATCCCTGGGTCGGGAAGATCCCCTGGAGAAGGGAATGGCTACCCACTCTAGTATTCTTGCCTGGAGAATTCTAACAGACAGAGGAGCCTCGCGGGCTACAGTCCATAGGGTCGCACAGAGTCAGACAAAACTGAGCAACTTAACCCTTCCAGGATGAAAGTTACACTGGCCAAGACTTTAAATCACTCCTAACATGCGATATAGACACACAGCATCCCCACGTGAGTCCAACAGCATTTTCATCTAATAAGGAAACGCTGCTTTTTCTTCCATTGAATCCTAGATAAAGCTGTTGGCTTGTTAAGGGGCTAAGTTGCATGGGGGAATGGGGAGACAGAATAAGAAATACCTTTGACTGAAGGGACTTACACACACACCCCTGGGTTGTGGGGAAGTGACACTGCCACGATCTTTGGATGTAAAAAGTGATCTGGACAGCCTGCCTTTCTTTTATAATTGCCTCCTAGTTGTGTGCTTTTTTTAAAGATTTTTTTTTTATGTGGGCCATTTTAAAAAATACTGAATTTTTATAATACTGCTGCTGTTTTATGTTTTGGTTTTTTGGCTGTGAGGCAGGTGGGAGCTTAGCTCCCTGACCAGGGGTTGAACCTGCCCCCTCTGTGGTGGAAGACCAAATTGTAACCACTGGACCACTGCGGAGGTCTGTGATTTCCACTTTAACGTATTAATGTCACATTCAAGTTGCACAGTCCTTGTTGGGCTTGATTTCTCTTATTGTCCCTGCTGTAGTTGATTCTGCTGATCATGTTATTAGTACGTCTTCACCTTAACCAAAAGCAGCCACAGCAAAACCAGGATCAACAGAAATGCCACACCCTAGGCTGCATGTCTCCGGAGTGGGCAAGAGTCATCACAAAGAAGGAACTACTCATCAGGCCTAAATGTGGATAGTCATTTACAGTTAACTGTATTCTGAGAGTATTGCATTTGTCCCAAGGCAGCTCAGAAAGCTTTAGAAGCGCCCTTGAGGAAGAGGGAAAAGCAATCTCATGGTAACGAGAATATACACAGGGATTTCTCTGGTGGTGCAATGGATGAGTCCACCGGCCAGTGCAGGCGACACGGTTCGAGCCACTGAGGGAGCGTGCCACAAGTACTGAGCCGGAGCTCTAGGGCCCACAAGCCGCAGCTGCTGAGCCTGCCGTGGAGCCTGCGCTCCACGAGAGGAGCCGCTGCAGTGAGCAAGCTTCACCCTGCAGCTAGAGCAAGCCCGCACACAGCAACAGAACCCCAGCACTACCAGAAGTAAGTGGCATGTAAAAGGTTAAGTTAAAACAAGAATATATATACAGATGTGAAACGGGGGGATGGGGGATCTGGAAAACCGTGATGGTCCTCGCCTCCGGTAGCTGAAAATACAGAAACTATCTACAAGAATAAGGGCAAGGAAAGTCAGCACAGAGAACCCTTTAAATTCAGTCATGATTTACTTTCCAAAATGGAATAGACTCAACTCCTAGCAGTTTTGCTTAAGTAACGTGGCCTCGAGAAAACCACTTCACCTCCTCCTATGGATTTATCTGTTACCTCCTACAGACGCTATGCCATATTAATACATCTCTTTACTTCAGCAGTGACGACAGCAAGTTAGGTGTCCATCCTAACACCTAAAACTCTGGACTAAAGAGTCCCAAGTAAAAACAGTCATTAAAAAAAAAAAAAAAATTTCATGTAAAGTTACCCAGGGACTCTAATGCAGAAGTAGTATCTGAATTCTTTAGACACAAATGCAGCAAAATGTGTCAATAACTAAGCTGCATCCTTTGTAATTCTTTCAATTTTTTGTTTTTCTATTTCAAAACAAAGTCATTTGTTTAGCTTGTGAGCATAGTAATTAGATAATGTTTCAGATATCATTTTTGGAGCACAGGACTAAATAACAACTATTATAAAGGACTAATATGAGGGGAATGCTTTCTTAATACCTGGCTTCCCAGGTGGCTCAGTGGTAAAGAATCCACCTGTCAGTGCACGAGACACAAGAAAGAGGTTCCATCCCTGGATCGGGACGAGCCCCTGGAGGAGGAAATGGCAACCTGCTCCAGTATTCTTGCCTGAGGAATTTCATGGGCAGAGGAGCCTGGTGGGCCACAATCCACAGGGTCACAGAGAGTCAGAGGCAACTGAGCATGCGTGCACGAACTGTATTTCTGAACCTGAGTAGGGATACTTTGAACTGTTTGGTCATATGTTAAATAAAGTATTTTTTGTTTTTAAAAAGATTCCTGATATTACTCGATTCTTTCTCATGAACCCTAAATATAATTCTGACTTTATTTCTCAAAATAATCTTCATCATCTTTTAGTGGAAAATGTCACTTCATCAACCCGTTAGCAACGAAACTCCTGCTTTGTCTTGATTTTATTTTTTAAAGAGGACCTATGGAGACAGAGAAGGCCGTGAGATGTAGCCACAGCTCAGAGCCCCCAGAAGGAACGAGGCAGGAAGGATCCTCCCCGAGAGTCCCCTGGAGGTAACTGAGCCCTGTGCCACCTTGATTTCTGCCTTCCAGCCTCCAGAACCGTGAGCGAACACAAGGCTGTTGTGTCTTCTAAGCGCTACAGTTTGTGTTCCTTCGTTGTGCCATAGGAAGCTGGGACAGCATTCTCAGTCCTGCTCCCGACACAAAGGCTTTGGTCGTCCACCTTGCCACCAGTTCACTTAGCTCCCGACAAAAAGGCTTTGGTCGTCCACCCGTTCACTTAGGTGACCTGGAGAAGGACAGGCTGCCTCCCTGCAGCTAGGGGAGCAAGGACCAGGTCCACTGGTCAGCCCACAGCCTGCCCGCCCAGTGCTGGTGTGGTGGGAGGGGTGCTCCCCCAGCTCCCTGACACCTGCACTGACCCCCAAACATCTGGGCAGGGCCAGACCCAGGGGCCTCGTCAATATGAGTCTTTATTAAACCGGAGGAGGAAGGCCCCCACACCTGAAAATTCTGGGGTTCTTTTCTGTTGCAGTTCACGCCTCCTCCCCCAGCTCTGCCCCATCCTTACCAAAAGCAAAGCAAGGTCACTGCAGAGAAGTCAGGAAAGCCAGTAAGGCTTGGGATGCCATTCCTGCTCCCAGTACAGATGCAGGTCCCCGCGTTGAGGGTCGAGCTGGGCACCGGCTGGCCATCCTGTGGTTGCTGACCGTATGTCCTTAATAGTCCCGCCAACTTTCGCCCCGTGAAACTTGCTAGAACAGATTAGGACCTGTTTCAGGAGCAGGCTCATTCAAAGACAGGAAAGTTTCGCAAGAAAGGGACAAAAACGACCTCTCAACTGAACAGAGTGCCCAGAAACNTCTCCTTAAGACAAGCTATAAAAGCATCTAGCTTCCAGTCTTTTCATTCACGATATTTACAGGTTCATTGTCTTGACTCTCGACTTTCTGAATAACTGTAAGATCTTGCTTTTTACTCTTAGAGAAGGGAATTCATCACTGGTGACGTTGAGCCAACAGACGCAGAATCCGAATGGCACAGTGAAAATGAAGAGGAGGACAAATTGGCCGTAAGTTTCTTCGTGAGCTCACTGGTGGTCTGTTTCTCTGCTGCTGCAAGTAAGACGGCCTTGGCTGGTGATCCAGTGGCTGGGACTTCGTGCTTTCTCCGCCACGGCCTGGTTCTAGTCCTGGTCTGGGGGACTGAGACCCCAAGCTGTGCAGTGCCATGGGGGATGCGTGAAAAAAGAGATAAGGTGGATTTCTTCTGTGCAGAGGAGGACTCCTAACAGTAGGCGTGCCTTCGCCCTTAGGGTGAGTGTTTAGATTTCTTCAGGACGATGAAACAGTGGCTTGCAAGTCTGGCGTCTGACTGGCTCTGTCAGTTACCAGCCACAGTCCCCCTTCTCGGCCGTCTGGGGCAGTCTGCATGCAGTGCGGACCGTCTGGGGAGGCGAAGGAGGCAGAGACCCCCAAGGGGAGAGCACACCTGTGCCCAGGAGGGCAGGTCCTGGAGGCAGGGCTGCGGTGGGCAGAGCACACAGGAACTCAGAGCTGGCGAGGCAGCCCTGGTGCCTCTCACCCCCGGGCGCTGGAGGACGCTCTGAGCGCCCCCTGCGGGCAGCCTTCTCCTGGGGCCGGTGGGGGACCCGGTGAGCTGGCGCCTGATGGCCCATTGGAAGGCGTCCTTCTATCCCAGAGTGTAAACATTCAGAGAGGGTTTTTTGAAATACGTCATTTTTGGTCGCCATGTGTCTTTTTGATTGTTTACAAGCACGTCACGTCTGGTGTAGCTGAAGCTGTGCCTGTGGTAGTTCTGCATCTGGTCTTCACTATGGGAGGAGACTCTGCCTCTGCTAGCCTGAAGACCCCGGTCATCATTTCCCCTGAGAATCGCGCATCAGGGCTGTGACGTAGCAAAGACTCCCTTCCTCCCGGGCATGTCACCTTCCTCTCGCCACCCTGCTGTTTGCACACTGCCTCTGTCCCAACACGCCTGCAGCCTCGGGTGTGCAGCGTGGCGGCATTTCTGTTGCGGAGGTCCTGGAGTGTCCTCTGCTGGTGATTGTTCTGAGTGGATGGCAAGCCAGCGCTAGGTGGCCTCTTCCCGTCGGGAGCCTGCACCAGTCCTCGGCTCTGCTCCCTGAGGAATAACATCCAGATGTGGGTGCCTGAAAGGCTCTGTTCCTCCGAGGCATTTGAGAGTGTGGTGGCACGGTGGTCCTGGAGATGCAGATTCAAAGACAAGGAGTTTGATAGAGGTTTTAATGGGATTCTGAAACTATTCTGTATTAAATAAGCCACTGCAAAGTCTGTAAACGTGTTGCTTCCTAGTAAGCATTCCATTCTGCATCTTTGCATTTGCAGGGAGATATGAAAAATAAAGCAGTCATAGCAGAAAAAGAAGCCGCGGCAGCAGAAGAGCCAGCCCCGAAGGGCATTCCGGAGTTCTGGTTCACCATTTTCAGAAACGTGGACATGCTAAGCGAGCTGGTGCAGGTAGGCGCACGGCACGCTCTCACTTAGGCGGGCGAGCCGTTGTGCGCTCGCAGCAGGTGTTGACGGCGGTGGAAGGGCCTCTTGTGTGGCCGTAGCTTTGGCGGGGGAAGCGCCCGGGCCCCGGCGCCCTTGTGCTGTGGTCCCGGGGAAGGCCTGCCTCGCGGAACCTCTGCCGAGCCCGAGGTAGCTTTGCTGTTGGCTGCAGCCTCGCCCCAGGAAGAGAGTGAACAGATTCCCGAGCCGTCCCCGCTTCACTCACGTGATGTGGACACGAGGGGAGCGTGGGGACGAGGGCCCGGGTGCAAGTGCGGGTACTGAGGGCTCCAGTGTGTGCGCACGTGCGCCCGCCGTGTCTGTGCGTGGTGACACGTGGGCGCACGCTGACTTAGTCTTGTCTTTTGATTAACTTTTGAAATTTGAAATGGCCTGTCATGCCGTCTTGCTAATGGTACAAATATTTAACAAGTTGCGATTATTCTTCTAGTGATTTTCCTTGAAAAAGTCTTTTTTTTTCCTCAATGGCAGTGGCCAAGCTGTCTTTGTCTTGCTTTATGGAGCTTTCTGTAGTGAAATGGTGAACCACTTAAAAGGTAACAAACGTGGTGCTCCCTGGGGTGAGTTTCCGGAACTCAGAAATCAGTGCTGCCCAAAAGTCCACAGGGAGGTTGGGATCCGCGTTTGGTTCGGGTGGGTCAGCACAGTGCTTTCACATCGGAGCGTGTGGCCGTGGTGGGCATGCAGACGGCGCTCGCTGCTGCAGCTCCTGTGCGGTTCCAGGGCAGCGGTCATTGCGGTTCAGAAACGCGCTGCGTCGCTGCCTCCGCCTTCCGCGTCTGACGAGTGTCGGGGCACTGGGGCCTGAGAAGGCACGGTAGGAATGCGCTCCTGCTCTCCGTCCAGGCTGGGGGATGTTTCAGATGTGTTAGAGTAGCCTTATGTTCCTCTTTTTTCCTTAATATGTGTGTGTGTGTGGAAGTACAGTTGGCCTGCAGTGTTGCAGGGGGATAGCCTGGTGGTTCAGTGACGCACACACATAGCTTCCGTTACAGATTATTACAGGATAGTGACTGTAGTTCCCTGTGGTATACAGTAAACCTTTGTTGCTTGTTGCAAAACTACTTTTTTTTAATTGGAGACCTAGCATTCTATTCAGACTAAGTCAAACAAGTGGAAGCAAAACGTCATAAACTATTCCGGCAGCAAAAATCTGTAAGTTTTCTAAAATATACACGCTGTTATGCATATGTGTACAACAGCTTTTCTCCTATGCTTGATAAAGACTCGACAAAGAACATCAAAAACAGAGGTTGAGAAATTGGAAAACAAACGGAATGAAATGCGAGCACTGAACACGAAAGAGAAAAGTGAGGCAGACGCGATGAAGGGCCACACAGCCTGGCTGTCTGTAAGCATGGCTGCTCAGCAGGAGCGCAGCTGCGGCCTTGGAGGATAAAAGCAGTACCTGGGCATTTGTACTTTTCAAAAATTCCAAGATTATTCTGATGTGCATCTGGTTTGCAGGTTCTGGCAGGTGCTTTCAGGCTTTTTCTGTTAAGTGGTGGTCTTGGTGATAGAGGAGCCTATTGTTTTTTGTTGACCAATCATGATACAATGATACTAAATGAGTAAAAGTTACAAAATCACAATAGCGAAAGATGTTTATCAGTTTTCACAATCAACAGCCAGACAAAAAGTTAAAACTAATTACAGTTGCCATAATGGGAACATGATGATCCTAACAGTAGAAAATAATTACTTACAATTTGGGGCTCAGGCAGAGTGATATGGTCAGTGGAGGTGCAGACATGAAAGGCTGTGCAGACAAGCGAAAGGTAAGAAAGTTCAGCACCACCAAACCAGCTCTAGAACAGATGCTAAAAGGACGTCTCCAGGCAGGAGGCACAAGCCTGTGTGTTCCTGTCCGAGCTTTGCTTCCATAGGAAAAGATGTGGTTTAAGAACAGTCGACCCTTAGGGATTCCTGGCCGCCCAGTGGTTAGGGCTTGGTGCTTTCACTGCTGGGCCCAGGTTTGACCCCTGCTTGGTAACCCTGTAATCCGAGTGGTGTGGTCCAAAAAGGGAAAAGGAAGAAAGAATACTGGATCGTGCTTTTAGAAGAGTGCCGTGAGCCAGGAATCTATTGAGAAGCTTGAGGAGTACCTGCTGGAAGCAGATCCTCACTGGCTGTATGTTGGAGCCTCCCGGGCAACTTGTAAAGCGAAGCAGCAGCATCAGTGCCTCCCACCCCCAGTCAGTGAGGCTCTGAGGTGCTTGTAGAGGCGCGGGGATTCTGATGTGTCTTCATGACTTTGAAACTTGAGGGGAGCAGCTTTAAATCAGCCCTCGAGTAGCTTCCACTGCTGGCCCTTAGTTTTGGAACTGCTCATTTAGGCCATCGAACGTCCTCACTCTCCGGTGTTGGTGCGTGGCTGGTTGAAGATGTGGAGACCTTCCTGGTGGTTTCACCATGAGGGCAGTCCCGTGGGCGCTGCTGGCCTGACTGAGGAGGAGGGAGATCCCCGTGCATCACTGTGGAGCCTTGCTTTCTGCTTCTGGAATTTGGAGTTGACATCTCATATGGATGTGGCCTTTAAGAACTGTTTTGAGCTTACCTTTTGTCCAGAGACTTGCAGGGTGCCTTTGCTATTGCTGGTTTTGCTGTTCTATGCATTGTGCATTTGGTTCCAGCACCCTGCAGTAACGTGAACGTAGCACTAAAGTGAGTCATGTGAGTTTTTTGGTTTCCCAGTGAGTAACAGACTTAGGTTTACACTGTATTATAATCTGCTCCGTGTGCAGCAGCGCGGTGTCCAAAAAACGCACATCCTTGTTGTTCAGTCACTCAGTCATGTCTGACTCTTTGTGAGCCCGTGGGCTGCAGCGCACCAGGCCTCCCTGTCCATCACCATGTCCCGGAGCTTGCTCAGAATCATGTCCATTGACAAAAATGTACACATGTTAATTTAAAAATACTTTATTGCTAAAGAATGCTAACCATTATCTGACAACCCAGGGTTGACAGAAGCCTTCAATTTGCAAAACAAAACCCCAAATATCTGTGAAGTGTGTTAAACGAGGTCTGCCTGTGGTGCAGAAAGAACTTAAAATTGGGAAGCTGGTAGTTTTCAGGCTTAATGAGCCTCAAGAAATTCTTTAGACTTCTNTTTGCAAAACAAAACCCCAAATATCTGTGAAGTGTGTTAAACGAGGTCTGCCTGTGGTGCAGAAAGAACTTAAAATTGGGAAGCTGGTAGTTTTCAGGCTTAATGAGCCTCAAGCAATCCTTTAGACTTCTGGGGTGAAGAAGTGACTGATTTACAAATAAAGCACCTTTGCTTAGTATGTGGTCTCTGGGTTTCAGGTCTGAGTTTTTCTCAAATGACTGGCGTGGTAGACTTGGCGTTTGAGTAGTGACGACTTCTGAAGCCTAGAGCCGTCGTCAGACGCGCTTCTGTAGTGCCTGTCATTAGGGTCTTGGGTGCGCTTTGTAAGTGGTCTTGACTGTGGGTGACTGGGTCCTTCCTGCCTTGTGCACTGGGGGAATGGCTGCCCAGGTCAGTAGCATGCCCAGGCCTCTCTTCTGATCCTGTCTCCTGGGGCTGTGAGGGCCGTCAGTCTGCACGGACAGCCTTTCTGTTTCCTCTGCACTGACAGCTGGGGGTGCTGTGAGGGCCGGCGGGGCTCCTGCCCCATGGTGGGCTCCCGCAGCCCCGCCCTGCGGCCAACCCGAGGCGGGTGGCGAGTGGGCGTTTGGGTGGCTTCCTGGGAGGGGCAGGGACAGGGCAGGGCTGATGGCCCAGGGTCGAGGGGGAGGCGAAGCAGTGAGTTGGTGGGACGGGCGTGTTGTCTTCTGCCGCTCACCAGGGCCTTCTTTTTTTCTCTTTGTGATTAGGAGTACGATGAGCCAATCTTGAAACACCTGCAGGATATAAAAGTGAAGTTTTCTGACCCTGGACAGCCTATGGTGAGTACTGCCTGGTGTCAGAGGGTCAGGGTCCCCAGGGGGTTGAGCTAGGAGCCAGCAAGAAACGTGCCCGCCTGCTGGGTGCCTCGAATGACACGCCCCACTCCCAGTCTCCCGCATCACTCAGCAGCGTGCAGGCCAACTGGTGACTCGCCCAGAGGCGACTCAGGCCTCCCGCTGCTCGGTGGCAGGTGCAGCGCTCAGAGCCAGACGGGCCTCCTGGCCGGGGTGCTCACTGTGCCGTGCTCTGCCTTCTGAGCCGGTTTATTTCCTCGGTCCTGTGGGCTGGTGTCACCCTTCTCTCAGGTATTCCCCAGGGTTTTGAGGATAGGATGTATATAGAGCCGGTTACAGAGGGTGGCGGGTGGGTCCTCAAGTACAGCACTTTAGCAGAGGTTCTCGGGGCTGGGGGAGGCCGGCGCCCTCGGTTTTGAGAGTGACTCAGGTGGGTACGGTGGAGAGGCGTTCCTCTGCTCCTTGATCTGTGCTTCCCAGAATACTTGTTTCTCTGGGCTGCACGCCAGTGAGTGAGCCTGCTGGCCCCTTTCTCTGCAGCAGTCTCAGCACGAGGCTGCCTGCGCTGGGTCCTCTGAGAGCACTTCCCCAACCTGCGGTCCCTCTGTGCCCGGCGGGGCCCATGTCAGCGCCACCTGCTGCCTGCGGCTCTGCGTTTCAGGTCTGGCGCCTGCGGAGCGCAGGGCTTGTCCCCTTTCCTGTCCAGTGGGTGGCCTGGGGCCACACACCTGTGTCTGTCCCTTCCCTGCTGGCTGCACCCCGGAAGGATGTTCAGACACCCCTCTGCAGGTGATGCCTGCGCACGGTTTGGGGGCCCTTCTGGTAGCAAGGGAACCCCCTCTTTCCCGCCACACCCCACTCATCGCAGGGCCTTCCCAGGTGGCCCTCTTCACCCGGGTGAGGCTCGGCCTCGCACCCCTGGAGGCGTCCTGTGGCAGTTAGCTGTAGCGCGCTCCGATGGGTGTGAATCCTCGTCCCCTGGGGTGGTGGGGGTGTACGTGCGTATATATGTGATTTGATGATTCCTGCCTTCCTCGGCCCAGCTGTCTTAGCTTCCCAGTGGACACTGGCGTGGACACTCTGACCATGTGCTCCTTCAGGACCTTCCTGGCTTCAGGGATCAAACTGGGGCCTCCTGCGCTCCCGCGCTGGCAGGTGGACTGTCTACCGCCGTGCCGCCCGGGAAGTTCGTGATTATACACATACCCTCCCTCGTGAGTCTCCCTCCCACCCGGGAAGCTCATGGTTACACGCATACCCTCCCTCGTGAGTCTCCCTCCCACCCGGGAAGCTCATGGTTACACGCATACCCTCCCTCGTGAGTCTCCCTCCCACCCGGGAAGCTCATGGTTACACGCATACCCTCCCTCGTGAGTCTCCCTCCCACCCGGGAAGCTCATGGTTACACGCATACCCTCCCTCGTGAGTCTCCCTCCCACCCGGGAAGCTCATGGTTACACGCATACCCTCCCTCGTGAGTCTCCCTCCCACCCGGGAAGCTCATGGTTACACGCATACCCTCCCTCGTGAGTCTCCCTCCCACCCGGGAAGCTCATGGTTACACGCATACCCTCCCTCGTGAGTCTCCCTCCCACCCGGGAAGCTCATGGTTACACGCATACCCTCCCTCGTGAGTCTCCCTCCCACCCGGGAAGCTCATGGTTACACGCATACCCTCCCTCGTGAGTCTCCCTCCCACCCGGGAAGCTCATGGTTACACGCATACCCTCCCTCGTGAGTCTCCCTCCCACCCGGGAAGCTCATGGTTACACGCATACCCTCCCTCGTGAGTCTCCCTCCCACCCGGGAAGCTCATGGTTACACGCATACCCTCCCTCGTGAGTCTCCCTCCCACCCGGGAAGCTCATGGTTACACGCATACCCTCCCTCGTGAGTCTCCCTCCCACCCGGGAAGCTCATGGTTACACGCATACCCTCCCTCGTGAGTCTCCCTCCCACCCGGGAAGCTCATGGTTACACGCATACCCTCCCTCGTGAGTCTCCCTCCCACCCGGGAAGCTCATGGTTACACGCATACCCTCCCTCGTGAGTCTCCCTCCCACCCGGGAAGCTCATGGTTACACGCATACCCTCCCTCGTGAGTCTCCCTCCCACCCGGGAAGCTCATGGTTACACGCATACCCTCCCTCGTGAGTCTCCCTCCCACCCGGGAAGCTCATGGTTACACGCATACCCTCCCTCGTGAGTCTCCCTCCCACCCGGGAAGCTCATGGTTACACGCATACCCTCCCTCGTGAGTCTCCCTCCCACCCGGGAAGCTCATGGTTACACGCATACCCTCCCTCGTGAGTCTCCCTCCCACCCGGGAAGCTCATGGTTACACGCATACCCTCCCTCGTGAGTCTCCCTCCCACCCGGGAAGCTCATGGTTACACGCATACCCTCCCTCGTGAGTCTCCCTCCCACCCGGGAAGCTCATGGTTACACGCATACCCTCCCTCGTGAGTCTCCCTCCCACCCGGGAAGCTCATGGTTACACGCATACCCTCCCTCGTGAGTCTCCCTCCCACCCGGGAAGCTCATGGTTACACACATACCCCCTCCCTCGTGAGTCTCCCTCCCACCCGCACCCCCACTGTGTTTTCAACCAGACAGAGGCCCAGGAAAGAAGGAAAAGGAGGAAAATGTAAAGAAAGGAAGTAACACCCTTGGCTTGGAGAGATGACAGGGGACAGAGATGGAGAGGGAAGTGAGTGGTCGTGTCCATTCAGCAGGAGGGGGAGGTGAAGGGCAGCAGAACAGAGCTGCTGGTTAGTCCAGCCCAGTCCCCAGGGTGGCCCGCCCACACCTGTGGTCACGACCCTCAGCAGTTCTGAAGGAAGAGCGTGTGCTGCCGGAGCCCAGCGTGGAGATGGGTTTCCAGGGGACAGGTCAGGAGAGGCCTGGGAGGGATCTCACTGCCCATAGCTGCCTTCCTGTCTTGTACCAAAAGTTTGACTTCAGTTTTAGATTCAAAGGATTCAACAACAAAACAAACCTCTTGTTAAACACAATTTCAGTTTTTTATGGAAGGTTATTTAACTTAATAAAGTCATTAAAAGAAAAGAATAGAAATGATAGAAGTAACCGTGCGTGTATTACCAGATTGGGCCGGCAGCCTATACCCAGACTCCAGCAGGCTGGGGTCCCGACTGGGAAAGGGTCCCGATTGGGAAGGGGTCCCGGACGGTGCGTCTGCCCTGTGGGAGATCCTTCAAATTGGAGTTTGGGGGTTTCCTGTTTACAATCTCAGGCCACGAACCGATATTGTGATCAGTTTGTGCTCAGAAATGTAGCTCTGGTTTCACTTTAACTTTCAAAATGCTGTTTGTTTCATCTCTAAGATCTATTAGACCACGAGGGGCTTGCCAGGCCTCCAGGGACTTAAGAGATTCCAGGACCCATTCCCTTCCTTATCTAGAGTGCCACCTGACTTGCTTGTGCTCGCAGGAGATGCAGGTTTGATCCCTGGGTCAGGAAGATCCCCTGGAGGAGGGCATTGCAACCCACTCCGGTATTCTTGCCTGGAGAGTCTCATGGCCAAAAAGAGCCTGGCGGGCTCCAGTCCATGGGGTCACAGAGAGTCAGACATGCCTGAGCGCGAATGGTTTTTACCATCTGTTTGTTTCACCTTGTGCGTCATAAGACTTCTTAGACCCCGAGGGACTGGCCAGGCCACATGGAGCTGAAGAGATTCCAGGACCCACTCCTTTTCTTATCTAGAGTGCCACCTGACTCACTGTGCTCGCAGGCAGGCCTGGAATCCGGGCAGGTCAAGAGCAGGTCAGAGCCCTGCTCCCTGCGTCTGACGCCTGAACAGGGCGGTTCTCCGTGTGTCTCCCTGGCACGGTCCCGACTGCGCTGTGCTCTCCCAGAGCCGGGCAGCTTGTCGGCCTCCTTTCTCTGCCGCCTGGTCTCTGCCCGCCTGCGTCTGCCTCCCAAGCCTTCGTGGCCCTTCTCCACCTCCTCCCCTTAGTTTGCCTAAATTACTTTCCCAGCTGATTGTTGTACCCTTGGAATAAAAATAGGAAGAGCCAACATTTAACTGGTAATGCCTGTGACCCTGGCTGCCTTCCGACTGCTCCCGCAGAGTAATCCTCAGGTGACCTCATGGAGAGAGGGGCTTGTTTGTGATGGCACGTTACAGGCGAGGAAGCAAAACCACAGGGAAGTTGAGTGCCTTCCCAGAGTCGGACAGTGCTGGTGGACAGAGGCCGTCCAGGCCCGAGGTGGTCCCTTGGCTGTCTGTGGTTCACTGAGCCCTGGGGAACCTGGGCTGAGGGGAAGGTCTGCACATGCTGCTGCTCCCAGCCAGGTGTCCTTCTCAAATAGAACACATTCCTCAAGACTGGATTATGGAGTCCCAGAGTGTTTCATTTTGTTAACTTTTGATATTGCAGAATTGCCCTTTGCAGTACACGCGTGCCCTTGTTTCCCAACGTGCTGGCCAGTGCTGCGTTCCTGGAACTTTTTACCCAGAGAAGGGATCTCATTGTCTGTTCTGTTCTGTTCTGCGGGCACGCATGTCGTCTGTGTTGCCACTTGATTTGTTCCCACTGCTTTGTACCCCCTCTTGTCTGTTGAGTGCTTTGTGAGTGAAGGGTGAGCGCGTCCATGGTGGGTCCCAGAAGCCTTCTCTGCCCACGTGGAGGCTTGTGCTTTCACTGTGGGGCCGGGAAGGAACTGCTCTGCCCGAGAGCGGCAGAGCTGGGGCTGGGCTGCAGCTGGCCTCCCCCTCCAGAGCCCCGCCTGCTGTGCCCACGTGTGCACCCAGGGTGGTGGGGGTCTCCCCAGCCTGGCCTGGGCTCTAACTTTGGGCTGGTGGTTTTGCAGTAAAGACGTTCTCATTACGTGGCCGCACCATCTGAGCTCTTCAGGATCCTGCCTTAGGGAGCTGGGTTCCGGCAGGTAGCGTGTGGTTTGTAAAATCTGCCCCCAGTAATCTGCAGATTTCAGGTGGTGTTGACCCTGAGTTTTTTTTTTTTTTTCCAGTCTTTTGTGTTAGAGTTCCACTTTGAGCCCAACGACTACTTTACCAATTCAGTGCTGACAAAAACGTACAAGATGAAGTCAGAGCCAGACAAGGCGGACCCGTTTTCCTTTGAAGGCCCTGAAATTGTTGATTGTGATGGGTAAGAAGATGCCATTTAGCTGCTTTTCTGAAACACAGGACGTGGTTTTAAATCGTCACAAGTAAGGCAGAAGTTAAGAAGAAAGCGAGAAGCCTTTTATCTGTTTAAAAGCCCAGCAGACAGAGATGGAAATCAACGAAAGAGTCTTTCCATTTGGGGATGTGATGGCTGGCGCTGGGAAGTGTGTCCTGTGGTTCCCTGGGCCAGCATGTAGGGTGGTGGCCCAGTTTCCCCAGTTTAATGCGGGCGTTGGGATACTCGGTCTCCCAGAGTGACGCGGAGACCATAGGAGTAGCCGGCTCCTCGGCAGGGCCCTGGTGAGTGAGCGGCTGGGTTGGGGCAGGGCCGCCTGAGCACGTGAGGTTTCAGGACCCAGTGGCTTGGTGCCGTGGTCTTTGGACCACCAGGGAGAGCAGCTTAGAACACGTCCTCTTGGTTGGTTTGAGACACTTGGGGAAATCATTTTATTCTTGATTGAAGCAGTTACTTACTGAACCAAGATGAATTTCTCTGTGTGAGTGAGTATACAGAGCTTGATTAAAATTCTGCTGGACTCGGATGGCCAGAATGCTTCAGAAAGACGGTGGCCCAGGCCCAGGCCCCCGAGTGAGCCTTCCTCTCCGCGCGCACTCTGTTGGCCAGGGTGACTCAGAGGCCAGCCCACTGAGGCCCGCGAGCACCCGGCAGCCGAATGTCCTTCACTGGCTGGTCTTGGCAATGGCCGGCGTGCTGTCCCCATCTAGTCCTGCTCACCTAGCTGTCTTCAGACCCTGTGCCTGAGTGGTAGCGTCCTGTGCGCTGTGGGGTCTGTAAAGGGGCAGCAGTGACGAGCTGCTACCCAGATGTGGTCATGGAAAGGACCTGGCGGGACCCTGTGGAGCGTCTGCGGGGCCGCTGTGCGGCCCTCCTGCGCCCGGGGCCTCCGCCTCCTCAAGCGCCCAGTGCCCGCTCGCAGGTGCTTGCGTCAAGTTTCCGGTGAAGCACCAAGCTGTGACCTGCTTGCCGGGCACATGGTAACCACGGTCTTATCCCTGTAGGTGTACCATTGACTGGAAGAAAGGAAAGAACGTAACCGTCAAAACCATCAAGAAAAAACAGAAACATAAGGGCCGAGGCACCGTCAGAACAATCACCAAGCAAGTCCCCAACGATTCCTTTTTCAACTTCTTCAGCCCGCTTAGAGGTGAGTGGGCTGGGTTGATCTGGCTGGGTTGTGGCTCCTGTATGGACGCGAACGGAATGCCGGCGACCCTCAGGGTGTCCCCCGGCCCTCTGGCAGACACGGTGCTGTGGGTTGCCCTGCCAGCTGCAGCTGTCCTGGTGGGCCCATGGGTGCCCGTCCTGGTAGGAAGCCCCCAGGCAGCCCTCAGCCCCAGGGAGGGGCCTGCGGGTGCTCTCACGTGTGCGCAGCTTGCAGGTCGTCCCCCCACCCCTCTCAGACTGGGCTGTGGTGTTCTCTGCGCACCTCGGTGTGGAGCGCGAGGCGGTTGGGCATTAGGTATTGTGACAGACGTGGGCTTCGGGCAGAGTCGGGGCTGAGCAGCGGCGCCCGTCCTCCCCTCCCCCAACTCCAGACCCAAAACGGGGCTCGGAGGGCTGAGAGCACAGTTGCATGGCCGTCTTCATGTGGCGTCCTACTCCCGAGAATTCGACAGCCAGGCCTGCTGGCCGTGCTGGAGTACGGACATGAGGGCAGGACACTGTGTTCCGTGAGCAGGAGCCAGTGAGGGTGCGGCAGCCCTGCCCCAGGGCATGGTGGCCCCAGCCGGTTTGTGGAGGCCGCCCAGGGCGCCACTGGGCTCTGACCCCGAGCCCTGGGTCAGGCTGCCCATCCCCATTCAGCCCCTTGTTCTCCACGTTGTGGCTGTTGTCTCGGTTGGTTCTTGAGCCTGAAAGGCCCCAGGGTGTGTCAGTTTAGGGGGTAAGGTCAGCTGTAAACATGATTCTCACATTTCCTTGTTTGGAAAGATCCCTTTCAGAGCCTTGCTTGGGAATGTTGGAGGTTTCCTGTGTGAACTCACCGTGAAGAAGAGGGGGGTTGAATCCTAACTTCACTGAGCTTGTTGGACTTGCAGATGACTAATAGCAATTAAGATGGGGGTTTGGGGGGAGTTTGGCTCAGAAACTGTGCTGTGGTGGTTTGTTCAGTCGTGTCCCACCCTTTTCAACCCCACGGACCGCAGCACGCCAGGCTTCCCTGTCCCTGTCCGTCTCCCGGAGCTCGCTCAGACTCAGGTCCGCCGAGTCGGTGATGCCTCCAGCCATCTCACCCTCTGTCGTCCCTTCCCCTCCTGCCTTGTGTTGTGGTTGCACAACTCGGAAATGTATCAGAAGTTACTAAGTTGTATACTTGAAGTGGGTGAGTTTTAGGGTGTGTCATGTATGGAACGATCAAGCAAGTGACACGCTCTGTGAAAATGAAGAGGGAGACAGTGGGGAAAGATGATGGAGCAGTCAAGGAAAAAATTAAAATGACTTTTCAGATGTGGGAAACAAACACTGCTAGTCCACGCCCCCTTCAGTGTTGGTCCCACTCAACCGGCCCAGCAGTCGGTGAGCAAGCCCCTGTGATTGCTGCCCCAAGGCCAGAGTACCAGAACCTGCATCTCTCTTGCACGTGAGGCTGGGCGGCCGCCCTGGAGGTGGGGCTCACTCCACCGGGGCCCAGACGGCAAGTGCTCCCCAGGGACAGGCCTCATAGCGGTGGGCCGCTGGGGAGTGGGGGACAGTGCGTGCCCAGCAGGAGCCTCACGCACTGCGTGAATGTCACCAGGCCCTGCCGAGCACAGGTCAGGCCTGCTCCTCTGTCGCGCTCGGCTCTGTCCTGGGCTGACCTGGCGTTTGGCACTGGAGGCTCTGTGGCTCAGCTTCAGTGCGGGGCGTGGGGTGCTGCCACCCTGCGCACCGGGAGGCGTCCCCTCCCTGCTCCTTTGCAAGCAAACAGAAGTAGAGTCCCAGCCTAGCTGAGGGGCAGCGCCTCAGAGCCATGAGGAGGGACTTAAGAGCTTCCGGTGTGGCCCCGGTGTGCCGCTCCACCGCTGATGCTTTAACCCTCCGCGCGTGCTCTTCTGAAAGTGGTCTTCTCCAGCTGGGCCTGGGGGCCGGGAAACCCTGGGCAGTTGCAGTCTGCGGTGGGAGGAGCAGGTGGGGGGCGTCCCGCTTTGGCGATTTCTGGTATACCATGCTGCTCATCTGTTAGCCGAGTGTCCCGTGTGGGCTTTAGAAAGGTTTGGTTATCTGTGTAATCAGATGTTTTCTTTTTTTCTAGCATCAGGGGATGGAGAATCACTGGTAAGATTTACATCGTTATTAAGAGTCTATTCTGCCTGTTTCCCGACTAGTTCGCTGCTTCCTTTTTAGCCCGTTCCTGCTCCCCTAGAAACCAGGGGTGAACCTGTGTCCATTGCACCGTGGTGGTGGGCTTCAGGGGCAGCGCGTCCTTCAGCCTGCGCCCAGCACTCGCCTGCCTCTCCTGTAATATGGCAGCGCCAGCGCAGGGCGCCTTTAAACCAGGTCCCAGGCAGTGGGGTGGGGTCTGGCGAGAGGATGTGACATTTACCCTGTGGAAACAGGTAAGCACTGAGCTTCCCCTCCAGGATGAAGACTCCGAGTTCACGCTAGCCTCCGACTTTGAGATCGGACACTTCTTCCGCGAGCGGATCGTGCCGCGTGCGGTGCTCTACTTCACGGGGGAGGCCATCGAGGACGATGACAACGTAGGTGGCCCGGGGGGCCCATGCGGTGGGGCGGTGCTCTCTGGAGCCTGGGGGAGAAGGCATGGCCGAGTGTCTTGGAGCAGAGCCCCCAGTGCCTGAGTCGGCCTGTGCAGTGACGCCGTCAGGGTTTCCTCTCAAGACCCACAGGCTCACTGCTGCATGCAAGGTGCGTGGCCGGGGTAACCCCCAGACATGGGGACTGTCACTCAGCGCCACGTGGGGACTCTCAGAGCCGAGCCATGGTGGCATGTGGCGTGTTGCCTATAGAGAGAGAACCTCATGCTCCACAGGAAGACGGGCTCCCTGGGCCAGCCCTTTCCTTTTGGTCTGGAGGAGCTGGCCTCGCAGGCAGAGCTTGGGAGCGGGGCCCCTGAGCCATCGCCCGAGACCACTCTCCCTTGTGGCCATGGCCCAGGGCGCCGCCAGCCTTCTTGCTGTGTGGAGAGGTTTCCGTCCTGTCGTGTTCCAGGAAGCGGCTTGGTTGACCTTTACTCCCTTGTGTTGAGCACCCTGGGGTGTCCTTTCTGGTGAGGTTTGGGGGGCTCCCAGCCGAGCAGCAGAAGCCGGGCGGGTCTGCGCTGCTCAGTGCCCTCCTGTGTGCCACAGGCCCCAGGGCGGCACGCGTGGGCCAGCCCAGGCGTGCGGCTGCGTCGCCTGAGACTGGTGGACTAATTAGATGCAGTCTGCCCAGCCCAGGAATCCAGGAACACGGGCACGCACGGCGTGGCACATCCGGCGGTCACGAAAGCACCGGCTTGCTGCGCAAACCTCAGTTTAGGGAACGTTGGTTGTACAGATTGTGTTCCAGTGCCGTCCAGTAGCACCTTCTCCAGCGATGGCAGCGTCCTGCACTCTGTCCACTGCGGCAGGCCTGGCACTGCATGACGCTGATGATGTGAGATACGGCCGTTGGCCGCTGAGGAGCCAGAGGATTGGGTTTATCTAATCTGGCCAAGAAAGATCTCGTGGCTGCACACTGGAAACCCCCTCCAGACAAGGGTCCGCAGGCCTTCTGGTGATCATATACCCACCATTGTAAACACCTGATTATGCAGGTGTGTATTTATTTACTCACAGTACACGCAGGGCAGCCACTCCTGGTGACATCTGTGTCTGTTTTCACTACTGATGCCATCGGCCACACACCACAGGCTCACGGTGTGGTCCAGGGGCTCACTCAGCCCACAGGCCTGGAGCCCCAGTTCCGCAGGTTCCCGCATGCGTGCTGGAGCTGACGTAGCACTCCAGCGACTCTTCAGGCTCCTGAGCCAGGAAGCGCAGTGGTGTGGGGACAGGCATGTGAGCCCCGGTGTCAGGCCTGCTCGGGGCAGTGCAGGGGCTGGGCGTCGAATCGGGGTGGGTGCGTGCAGGCGTTGGGACTTGGGCTTCTGCACTTGCGTGGGTCACCTTGCTCAGAACCTTGGCTCTGCTAGAATTTGAGGTGGCTGCACAGAGCTCTCAGAGGACGGCCCAGGGTGAAGCGGTGCCCGTGGAGCCTCAGGAAACCAGCACGTGTGAGGCTGGTTCCTGTGAGACGGGCTGCCCAGCACTGTCAGGCTGCTCGGCGTGGCTTAGGAAGGAGCCCGTGACGTCCCCACCCCGCTGCTGCTCCGGCTGAGGGGGCGTGCAGACCAGGCCCGACACTGCGCTCTGCTGAGTGCCTTGGGGCTGTTGCTGAGGACTGTGGGAGGGGGCTCCAGGAAGAAGGGTGGTGAGAGCAAGCCTGCCCCTTCTGCAGGTGCCTGTTGATGCAGCTGACGGGAGTGGGGTGCGTGTAGTTTTGTTTGCTTCCGGGAGCAGCCTCGTATCTGGGGCTGGGCTGGGAGCCTGAGCAGCAGTGTCTTTGGACACACGAGAGGTTGAATCCAGACGTTCACTCAGCCACAGTGTTGGAGGGTCTCCTGGCGTAGTTCAAACACCAAGGTTCTATTACATTCCTAGATACAGATGAACGGTTTCCCCTGTCTGAGATGCAGAGTGGCACTGAGAGTCCTGTGTGTAATGAAACCACACGGCTGGTTGGCTTAGATCGGACTGTTCCCTGGTTGGACACGGCGCACCCCCAAGCTGACCGGCTCCTGTGCCCCACCCCTACCCGTAGTCTTTGTTTGGGGTGGTTTTCAGATACCTGGCGTCCCACAAACATGGCAGGACACAGCAGGAAGCTGGCTTCTGCTCAGAGGCCAGGCCACTGTGGACATGGGGCAGGGGCTGGGGCTGGGTCAGGTTGCCACTGCGCTTTCTAAAAATCTCTTTCCTTCCCTTGCAGTTTGAAGAAGGTGAGGAAGGAGAAGAGGAGGTAAGAGCTGGCTCACGTGAGACGCCGTTCCCCGAGGTGGTCCTCGGCCATCTCTCCTGAGTGGACGGAGGCTGTGGGGTCTAACTGGCCACCATACACTTGTCTTGTGGGGACCTGTCCCGGAGGCCCTCAGCCCTGGCGAACACTTGCTAAGACGCAGCAGATGGGTGGCAGTGTCGAGTTGGACCCTGCAGTTGGCTTATGAAAGTGCATCTTACAAAGTAACCATTTAGCAAACAAAATCCACTTGTTCAGCAGTATGTTTGTTTCAGGGTCATCTGTGAAAAAAGTGTCCAAAGGAGGGATTTGGTTGAGTGTGGGTGATAATGATGGTAGCCGATTTCCTTGTGAATCAGAGGAGTCCTGTCTGTTCAGCTCGTTGTCCCTCCTTTTGATGCAGGAGTTAGAAGGAGACGAGGAAGCAGAAGATGATGACGATGCCGAGATTAACCCCAAGGTGAGTTGTCGGGGATTCCTGCACCTGTGTCTGCTATACTGCTGAGCTTTTAACACATTCCTAGCCTTGAGCCAGGCTGCTGTGAACACGTACCTGTCATTCTCATTAGAAAAGTGAAAATTGTACCAGAAATATACTCGGTTGACAATTTGAGTGTTGAATGGTTTTCCAGCTCTTTCTCAGTCTGTGCCTTATTTATGTAAACTTACTCTGGAGAGCAGCTTTACGTTCCTAAGCTTTATGGTATAGTTGGCAGCATGAATAAACCTTTTTGTTTTGTGTTTGTTTTTGGAAAAAGTACAGAGATAGGGTTTGGTTTGTCTTGACGACTAGAATAAAGGAGCAGTAGGCATGATTTTACAGTTGTAACTGGACTAAGACTAGGAGGAGATACATCTCAGTAGCTTAGATGATGTGAAATATGCCAGGAAGCTTTGCAAAAACCAGCAGAGACACAACTGCTGAAGATGAGTGTGGGCCCAGTAATCTTACACATGAGTGAGATTTAACCTCCCGTCTCGGATGAGCTCACGTCAGGGAGCTTGCCACGTCACGCGTGTTTTAAGTACAGAGCTGTTTTAATGCTGTTCTAAAGCTGTATTGAGAGCCACTGTTCATGTGCTCACATGAAATTTATGGCTCACCTAGTCTTAGGACTAAGCGTATCACAGCTGTCAGAAGACTGGCTGTGCTCGGCGCTGTGGGCTCTAAGTAGACGTGGCTGGCAGTCACCCCCGCTCGGGCCTGAGGCTGGCCTTGTGTGACCGGGTCTGAGCGCTCCGTGGCGCCAGCTGTGTCTACGAGTGCACGCTCACGGTGGTGCTTGCTTCTGGGGACGGGTGTGAGTGCGTTTACCACCTCAGCGTGCCGTGTAGGCACTGCTCTGGGCCTGAGCTCGGACACGTTCATCTTGTCTAAGCCAGCCTGTCCCTTTTACGGTGGAACCGAACACGCCAGGGCCCCAGTGCCTCGCCCTGCACCGTCAGGGGAGGAGCCATGCCCTGCCTGCGCCCAGGCGTATGTGCCTGGCTGTTCTGCAGCCCTCAGGGGCCTGAGGCCCACGTTCACAGTGGGATTCCAGGCCAGAGGCAGACGGCTCCGGCCTCTGCCCCCGACTCCAGGGCCCACCTGCCGCCCGTGCCCCACGGCGCCGAGGCTGCTCACTCCTCCTGTCCTGTTGTCTCTCCCGTCGTCGTCCGCCTCTTCTCTCCATGGCCAGGCGTCCTGTCCTCTCTCATATCTGGTCCTTCTAGAAGAGCAGCCTCACCTGCTGACCACAGGAGGAAGGGACGGCCAGCGCTAACCCTTCGTGAGGGCTTCGGTGTGTTTCGCCGGTTGGAGGCGGGCAAGAGGGACCGGGGCTCGTGGTGTGCGGGCCCCTTGTCAGCCGTGCCGCGGGGTCCGGTCTGGTCCTCTGGGGCCGTGATGGGACACTGCTCTTTCCTCCTGTTTAATTTTGTGCATTTCATTTTCTCTCATGCTGATGGTTCCTTTCAATTTTTTTCCCCATTTAGGTGTAATTTTTGTCTGTTAATCATTCATACGTTTCTAGGTAAGGTGGAATGCCATTCATTCATATCTTCCAAACGTGTGGTCTGTGTTGTGTAACGATGCCACGCTGTGACTGGTAGCGTGTCCGGGACGTTCGACGTGTGCAGGGCTGCACAGGGCTTTCTGAGAGCGGGTGTGCACTCTGAAAACCAGCCGACAGAAACCACACCAGGCTCCTGCTGGCCGAGCCCAGAGGTTGTTGCCAACCAGGTAGTGGCGGAGTCACTGGTGTGGCGTCTCTGTTGACAGTGGGGCTGCCCCCCTTCCCATCCCTCCTACCCCTGCTCCCCGCCCCCAGTAAGAGGCCAGAACAAGGGGCTGGGACCAGAATGCCCGGGCCCCTTCCACATGGGTCTGGGTGCCGTGCAGACCGGCAGGGAGTGAAGGGTGGGTTAATGTGCCAGAATGTTCTGCCTCGGGAGCTGCTGGCACCAGCGTCCCGTTGGCATCGCTGAGTGCTGTGGAGGTTGCCGAGGCGTGTGCGGCTTGAGCAAAGGAACCAGCTGCAGACCGAGGCCATCCGCCCTGGCCCCTGCGGGTGTCGCGAGTCCCCCTCACAGACGCCGCTGTTGGCTCCTGTGGGAAAGGGAGGGAGTTGCGCACAGGAGACCCATGTGAAGCCGGGTGGCAGTGTTGGCATCTGGGCGGGAGCAGGGCTCCCAGACTGGTGTCGGGGGCTCCCGGAAGAGCAGAGCTGTGTCTGCACCTCAGAGCTGGAGGGGGCGTCTCTCCGCATCCCCTCCCTTCACTCAGGCGGGCTGGCTTTCTTAGGAAACCAAGGCAGGCAGGCGACGCAGCTGCAGAAGCCTTCGGTGGGTGACGTGCACACCCGCCCTGGGTGCTGTCAGAGCGGTCGTGTCTCCCTGCTCTTGGCTCCGCTGCCTGTGTCGTCCAAGGGAGTCACCGAGCCCGTTGGGCCCGAAGCCCCTCTGCTCCCTGCCCCCAGCTGGTGAAGTGGGCCGTCCGTGAGCAGCCCAGCGTGTCCTCTGGCAGAACCAGATGCTCACGCCATCGAGTCTCTCTCCAGGTCTGGAGCTCCTGTGGAGGAGGCCGCTCCCAGGACTGGGCCACCAGCGCTGAGGCTGGGGCAGGTCCGAGGGGGCCTACCCTCTCGGGCAGTTGCTATCTGTGAAGGGCTTTCTCTTAAACACCCCCAGCGGGCAGAGGGTTGGCGCTCTCGTCCCTTGATGACCGGGCTTCTGACAGCTTGTGGCGTGAGGGCGGGAGTCCTGCAGGCTGTTTTGGCCTCACAGGCCAGAACCCAGCGTCTGGTTGACAGAGTTCACCCGCGGGGCTGCAGGGCTCTGTCAGTGCTCCAGCCTGGAAGTTGTGTCCGTGTGGACGCTGGCCCGGGGTGGGGCTGTGCTTGGTCTTAGGGAGGCAGCGTGCCGCAGGTGGCCCCGCTCCCCCGCCTGGTGAGCTCCCCTCCGCCTCCCCCACCGCCACCCCACCCCCACTGCCCGTCTTGGCCTTGGGACAGCCAGTTCCCACCAGCATCTGCGGCCCCCGAGGTGAACAGTTGGTGATGCACGCTCCTGGCAGAGAAGCTGTGGCCCCAGAGACGGCACGCGGAGTTGCGTGCTGCTCCGCCCTTCTGCCCACTCACTGTCCATTTCCCTAGAGGGAGGTGGTGCCACGTCCCGGGCCCGAGCCTCCTGCCCGGGCCCACCCCCTCGGCCTCAGCTCTCCAGCCTGGAGACACACGCCTCCCCTTGTCCCCAGACGGCTGCACGCCGCCGACCCAGCCCGGAGCACCTGTGCACACCCAGTGAATCTGGAACCAGCCTCTGAGCCCCGTGGCCGCGTGTCCGGGCTGCCTCCAGGCCCCCTTTGAGATGACAGTTGGAGTTAGGTCTCCTCCAGGTGGAACTTCTCGTCAGGGTACTCGCTCTGGGCCCAGGCTCCGGGTGGTATTCCTGGGGAGCATGTGATGAGGCGCTGTTAGCCCAGCGCTGGGCTGGCCCGGGGCCAGGCCTGGAGCAAGCATCCCGCTTGGCCCTGTGCTCGTGCCCTTGGCGTGAGGGGCTCAGCCCGGGGCCTGCGCTCACTGTTATGCCTCTGTGCATCCTTCACACCTGGGCTTTTCGTCCCGCAAGTATGGGTCCCACAGGATGGCTTGTTAATCCTCAGCATTAGTTGTGTTACCCCAGAGGTTTCTTTTAAACTGTGTGATGCCAGTTTTTCTTAGACTCTTGGACATGCCAGGTTATATTCAGAGTAATTTGTCATCTTCCCAGCCAGAAATCATGGGTTCCTGTTGAGTAAATCATTGGCTCAGAAGTATTGGTAAAATCGTGTCTCTGAGGCTCTTGTTTGCTAAACAGGTTGAAACACTGTGAGCTGTTCCCCGTTAGACGGTAGGCAAGTGAGTCTGCTCTGGGGAGTGGTCTCCCGCTCCCTCTCCTGGAAGGCTAGCGTGCCCGCTGTGGGGCTCCTGGGAGGGTTGGGCTTTGTCTGTGGAGCGCGTGGTGGCCCCTCATCCACTGTCGTAGCCTTGTCCCCGTCAGTAAGTGGAGCTCTGAGGCCTGGGCTCGGGGGCAGCTGTGCCCCAGGCAGGGCCCAGAAGCCTGGTCCAGCTGTGCCGCCCCAGAGCCGGGCCTTCCCGCCGGGCCGCGCGCTGCTCTGGTTAACCACTCTGTGCCACTGAAGGACCCGCACCCTCAGATCTTCCTGTGACAGTTAGCGTGTCTTTAAACAAGAAAAGGCAGCCCCACTATGCCCTTGTTTCTGGGAAGTTAGCTTATTTTTTTTGTTACTATTTTCAAAGTGTATGTTAGCAACCAGTCTTTCAGTCAGAACAAGTGAAGTATTGAGTCTTTGTTTTCGTTGTTGGATGGAGATGCGTGCTGATGGGCTGCCCGGCTCCCTACAGTCTCGTTTTCTCTCGTCGACAGGAGCCCAGCCAGCCCTCGGAGTGCAAGCAGCAGTGAGGCGCCCGCGTGGACGGTGCCCGCACCTGACTCGCCTTCAAGTGCATGACTTTCACCTTGACTCCCCCTTTCACTTTACTATTTTGCTTAACCTGTACAGTGGCAGCTCAGATGCATTTCAGAGATAGGAGGTTAATGCCAGCACCCTCTACGGCCTCGGGCACAGCTCAGTGGACTCACCCGGCCCTGCCTTGGGGAGGGCCCTGCAGATCGCATTGGGGGATCACTGGACGCCAAGGGCACGTGTCCAGGGGTGTGGTTCCAGGGCATCTAGCACTGGCTCAGCCTCCGCCATGAAGACACCCACGCGGTCTCCAGTCCCGGCAGCGCCAGCGGGGCAGCCGCCCTTCTCACATTGCTCTTCCTTTAGTTTCATTTTCCTGACCCTGAGGCTCCAGCTTTTGTGGTTCATCTCGTATTTATTTCATCTTTCTCGCTGGTGACGGCTTGGGGCGTGCACTGTCGCGTGTCATGCAAGTTTCTGAGACCCTGTGGGGACCAGACGCCCGGTGCCCTGAGCCGGAGGTGCCGGCCGGGCCACAGACCCTGCGGAAGAAGCTGCTCCCTCGGGACATGCGNCCCAGCCCGGAGCACCTGTGCACACCCAGTGAATCTGGAACCAGCCTCTGAGCCCCGTGGCCGCGTGTCCGGGCTGCCTCCAGGCCCCCTTTGAGATGACAGTTGGAGTTAGGTCTCCTCCAGGTGGAACTTCTCGTCAGGGTACTCGCTCTGGGCCCAGGCTCCGGGTGGTATTCCTGGGGAGCATGTGATGAGGCGCTGTTAGCCCAGCGCTGGGCTGGCCCGGGGCCAGGCCTGGAGCAAGCATCCCGCTTGGCCCTGTGCTCGTGCCCTTGGCGTGAGGGGCTCAGCCCGGGGCCTGCGCTCACTGTTATGCCTCTGTGCATCCTTCACACCTGGGCTTTTCGTCCCGCAAGTATGGGTCCCACAGGATGGCTTGTTAATCCTCAGCATTAGTTGTGTTACCCCAGAGGTTTCTTTTAAACTGTGTGATGCCAGTTTTTCTTAGACTCTTGGACATGCCAGGTTATATTCAGAGTAATTTGTCATCTTCCCAGCCAGAAATCATGGGTTCCTGTTGAGTAAATCATTGGCTCAGAAGTATTGGTAAAATCGTGTCTCTGAGGCTCTTGTTTGCTAAACAGGTTGAAACACTGTGAGCTGTTCCCCGTTAGACGGTAGGCAAGTGAGTCTGCTCTGGGGAGTGGTCTCCCGCTCCCTCTCCTGGAAGGCTAGCGTGCCCGCTGTGGGGCTCCTGGGAGGGTTGGGCTTTGTCTGTGGAGCGCGTGGTGGCCCCTCATCCACTGTCGTAGCCTTGTCCCCGTCAGTAAGTGGAGCTCTGAGGCCTGGGCTCGGGGGCAGCTGTGCCCCAGGCAGGGCCCAGAAGCCTGGTCCAGCTGTGCCGCCCCAGAGCCGGGCCTTCCCGCCGGGCCGCGCGCTGCTCTGGTTAACCACTCTGTGCCACTGAAGGACCCGCACCCTCAGATCTTCCTGTGACAGTTAGCGTGTCTTTAAACAAGAAAAGGCAGCCCCACTATGCCCTTGTTTCTGGGAAGTTAGCTTATTTTTTTTGTTACTATTTTCAAAGTGTATGTTAGCAACCAGTCTTTCAGTCAGAACAAGTGAAGTATTGAGTCTTTGTTTTCGTTGTTGGATGGAGATGCGTGCTGACGGGCTGCCCGGCTCCCTACAGTCTCGTTTTCTCTCGTCGACAGGAGCCCAGCCAGCCCTCGGAGTGCAAGCAGCAGTGAGGCGCCCGCGTGGACGGTGCCCGCACCTGACTCGCCTTCAAGTGCATGACTTTCACCTTGACTCCCCCTTTCACTTTACTATTTTGCTTAACCTGTACAGTGGCAGCTCAGATGCATTTCAGAGATAGGAGGTTAATGCCAGCACCCTCTACGGCCTCGGGCACAGCTCAGTGGACTCACCCGGCCCTGCCTTGGGGAGGGCCCTGCAGATCGCATTGGGGGATCACTGGACGCCAAGGGCACGTGTCCAGGGGTGTGGTTCCAGGGCATCTAGCACTGGCTCAGCCTCCGCCATGAAGACACCCACGCGGTCTCCAGTCCCGGCAGCGCCAGCGGGGCAGCCGACCTTCTCACATTGCTCTTCCTTTAGTTTCATTTTCCTGACCCTGAGGCTCCAGCTTTTGTGGTTCATCTCGTATTTATTTCATCTTTCTCGCTGGTGACGGCTTGGGGCGTGCACTGTCGCGTGTCATGCAAGTTTCTGAGACCCTGTGGGGACCAGACGCCCGGTGCCCTGAGCCGGAGGTGCCGGCCGGGCCACAGACCCTGCGGAAGAAGCTGCTCCCTCGGGACATGAGGGCCATGCTCGGCCTTGGGGATGGGGCTGGGGCTGTGGGCAGAACCAGGGTTTGCCAGGCTCACGGGGAGGGGCTCCGGCTGGCAAGCACGGCTTTCCTCCGTAGTGCGACACGTCTTGCTTTCTCGTAGCTCCCGTTTCTTGGCCCCACACTCATTTTGTCTTAAAAGCCTTGGGTTCCGAGCGAGCTGTCCTTGGTGGTGTGTGGGTTTTGAGTGTGTGACCTCTGGCCCGGGGAGTTCAGGCTGTGGCCAGGCTGTAGAGTGCTCAGCCTTACTTAATGATACATTTGTAACTGAATACAGTGTTTTCAATTTGTACAGAATAGTTAGAGTATTCTATTAAAGTTGTGAACCATGGACCCAGCGTGTGTGTCTTCCTTGGGGGGCGGCGGCCACTCTGGGCGCTGGGTGTGGGCGGATGCAGGGCCTCCCGACTCCTGGTTTGTCTTTGTTCCTGCGGCGCGCTTCCCTGTCGATGGGTTGGGGTCCCCGTCCCCGAACCCAGCAGAGAGTCATTTCTCAGCATTTGCAGGTTTGCACCCTCTAGGATGGAAGGTTCCAGAAGGGACTCTCCCTTTGAGAGGGCCGTGTGCCGTGGGTCTTCTGGCCGCTGCTTTTCCGGGCTTTCCTCCCGCCCCCTTCTCAGGAGCAGGAGCTCTTCCCAGAAAAGACGCATCCGGCGTGAGGCCCGCGTCTCCGCAGGCCTTTCTGGTCTCCGGTGTTTGCGCCGCCCCCTTGCCAGAAGCACCCGCTCCCCAGGCCCCTTGCTCCCGCTCCGCAGCTGGGCCGCTGCCGGTGCCAGGGCCGGCGGGCAGGTGGCTGGGCGCCCCCGCCCCCGCGTCCGCACAGGGGTCCAGCTCACCCGACGCCCGCCTGCCTCCGCCCGCCTGCCTCCAGGGCTGGCGTCTCATGAGAGCGGCGAGAAAGGGGAGGGCGCTGGTGGCCGTGCGGGAGGGTGGGGAGCGCGGAGCACGGCTGAGGGGTGAGCATGCGTGCAGGGACGACTGGAGCTGGGAGGGCTTGACTGAAGTGCCTGGGCGGCCGAGCCTCAGACCCCAGCAGTGGGCGGTGGGGACCCTTGCCCGTGCCCGCCCGAGGCCATCAAGGAGAGGCTGCCTTGTTCGCACCCACACGCAACCAGTACCCCATCCTTGGCGAGCGCGAGGCCCCCACATCCCCACCCTGTCCCCTCGGGAGCCCCCACTCCAGGCTAGCTGCTGTCACCGCCGACCCGGGGCACTCCGTGACTGTGCTGACGGCAGAAGGGCGGACAGGGCGGTGGCGCAGGGCACTGTGCCCGGGGGGCCTGCAGGAGGCGAGCCGACGCCACGGCGCTGGGGGCACCTTACCTCGCTGCCGCTGGTCCCTCTCCCACGGCCCTCACCAGCGGGCAATGCACCCGAGTTCACACCCGAAGCCGCGGCTCCACCCTGAGCGCAGAAGGATGTTGGCCAGTCAGGCGAGCAGCTGCTCTTCGGTGCGTTGGTGGACAGTGGCGAGCGTGTCCAGGCGGGTGTGACGAGAGCCAGAGGAGACGGTTAGGCTCCCTGCCCCCAGCTTGTAGGCTTCAGGAGAGGAGGTGCGTGTCACCGGGGTGCGAGTCTGCGGACACGGTTCGCGGTTTGAGGTGGCCCCAGGGTGGGGCGGCCCCTCACTCACCCCCAGGAGGCAGGAGGGGTCGAGCCCCCTCCCTTGACGAACTCCTGGCCACACAGGACCAAGGCACCGCCCTGCCCGTGGGGAGCACCTGGGGCGTGTTGGGAGGAGCAGAACCTATGTGGTGAGCACACTTATGTGTGAGTGCACGCTGGCGCACGGGAGTGCCTGCATGGGAGTGCAACTGGTGCATGGGAAAGCCTGCGTGTGAGTGCACACCAGTGGATGGGAGCGCCTGTGTGTGAGTGCACGCCGGTGGATGGGAGCGCCTGCGTGTGAGTGCACGCCGGTGGATGGGAGCGCCTGCGTGTGAGTGCACACCAGGGGATGGGAGCGCCTGCGTGTGAGTGCATGCCGGTGCGTGGGAGCGCCTGCGTGTGAGTGCACACCAGGGGATGGGAGCGCCTGCGTGTGAGTGCACGCCAGTGGATGGGAGCGCCTGCGTGTGAGTGCACGCCGGTGGATGGGAGCGCCTGCGTGTGAGTGCACACCAGGGGATGGGAGCGCCTGCGTGTGAGTGCATGCCGGTGCGTGGGAGCGCCTGTGTGTGAGTGCACACCAGGGGATGGGCGCGCCTGCGTGTGAGTGCACGCCAGTGGATGGGAGCGCCTGCGTGTGAGTGCATGCCAGGGGATGGGAGCGCCTGCGTGTGAGTGCACACCAGGGGATGGAAGCGCCTGCGTGTGAGAGCATGCCGGTGCGTGGGAGCGCCTGCGTGTGAGTGCACACCCGTGGATGGGAGCGCCTGCGTGTGAGTGCACGCCAGTGGATGGGAGCGCCTGCGTGTGAGTGCACGCCGGTGGATGGGAGCGCCTGCGTGTGAGTGCACACCAGGGGATGGGAGCGCCTGCGTGTGAGTGCATGCCGGTGGGTGGGAGCGCCTGCGTGTGAGTGCATGCCGGTGTGTGGGAGCGCCTGCGTGTGAGTGCATACCGGTGTGTGGGAGCGCCTGCGTGTGAGTGCATGCCGGTGTGTGGGAGCGCCTGCGTGTGAGTGCATACCGGTGTGTGGGAGCGCCTGCGTGTGAGTGCACGCCAGTGGATGGGAGCGCCTGCGTGTGAGTGCACACCAGTGGGTGGCAGTGCCTGCGTGTGAGTGTACGCCGGCCCGTGGGAGCGCCTGCATGTGAGTCCAGTCATCCCATGTGGAGGCTCCCAGCTCAACAGGAGGCTGGACAGAGGCGCTGCAGATGAGCACTGGGATGGCCCCTTTCTCATCCCCTCTGGGAACCGTGTGGCAGACGAAGTGGGTTCACCTCAGGACAGTCGGGGTGGAGGGCGGCATGTTGAGGTCACGCAGTGTGGCACTGGGTTTTGTTTCCCCTGTGGGGTAGGAAGGGTGGGCGAGGGGGCCCGGCGCTGGGGCCTCGGGCTGCCGCTTGGCTGTTCTGGGTACACTTGGCAAGACTGCCACACGGAGCCCTGCAAATGTGCCCTCCCCACCGAGCACTGGGTCTCTGACTCCACGGCCACGGCCCCTCACGGGCCCCCGGTTCGGTCAGGCCTTCCCATTGCAGCTGGAAGGTCACAGAGCATCCAGGAGCATTGCCCAGAGCNACTTGGCAAGACTGCCACACGGAGCCCTGCAAATGTGCCCTCCCCACCGAGCACTGGGTCTCTGACTCCACGGCCACGGCCCCTCACGGGCCCCCGGTTCGGTCAGGCCTTCCCATTGCAGCTGGAAGGTCACAGAGCATCCAGGAGCATTGCCCAGAGCCATCAGCCTGGAGGCAGCGGGGTGGTGGCATTCGTGGTGGCCTGGCCAGCGTGCCCGGCTCTGCCTGGAGCTGCAGCTGCCTGGGCCCAGCGCTGCTTGTGCAGACAGGCCTCCGCCTCTGCCCCCTAACTGCCGCGGGCCGGATAGAGCTCTGATGGCCTGGGCGCCCGCCCGGCCTTCACGATGCTCCCTCCCGTGGTCTCTGCTGTGAGCTCCCCAGGCCCTCCTTGCTCTGTCGCAGGCCCCAAGGCCTGGTTCCCTGCCTCCCTCAGGGCCTGCACCTCATCTGTCACTGCGTCCTCAAAACCGAGGGGTGGGCTCCGGGTCCAGTGGCCACTCTGACCCCCTCCTCAGCCAGCCTCGGCACCGCAGCTTCTGGGAAACACGCGGCCCAGCGCCCAGGCCTCGGGGGGCAGGAGCCCCCAGCTGAAGGCGGCAGCAGTGGCTGTGCATCCCGCATGGGGCGACCCTTGACAGCAGGAGCCCAACGACACGGGTCTCAGAAGTGTCACCTGAGTGGGTGGGGCCTGGGACGTGTGCACACTTGTCACGTGGGGAGGTGTGGTTGTACACTTCACTGTAGCTGAGTTTTCACAAGCCCCACAGATGGGGGTGGTTCCACTTAAAACTCTGGTTTTGCTTTTACGGGTTAGGGGTTTTGGCCTCAGGGCCCAGCCTGGGCACCAGTCCTCCCGGGCCCTGGCTCACCCTGGTGGCCGGCCTGCCATGTCGGTTCACGGCCTGCACTCTGGGGCAGGGGCCCTACAGAGCTCACTTCTTCCGGGTCCCCGCCTTACCCCGAGGCCCACAGACTCCCCCTTCAGTCCAGGCCGTGACAGGGCCAAGCTGACTCAACCCCGTCGTTCTGCTCCCTGAACTCTTCCCAACCAGGGGGGCAGGGTTGGGTGGGCTCGCCCCGGAGGTGGGCGACTAGGCTGGACAGAGGGGGAGGGTGGAGCCCAGGGTAGGGTCTCTGGCCTACTGTCCACTCAGTCTCTCCTCCCTACTCCTCTTTACTGCCTCCGAGAGTCCAGTGGGCCGGGCAATGCTGGCTGGGCTGCAGAGGCCCGGTGGGACAGGGACCACCTCCAGCTGCGCCGCCAGCCAGGCCCCTGGTGGACGAGGGTGCTGTGCCGGGGGCTGGGCCCTGCAGGAGGGCACCGTCCCGAGCACGGGTGACCCTTGGCTAATGGCCGCCATGCCGAACTCGGGCCCCTGCCTCCAAGCCCTCGTGAGCAGCTTCCTTCCTGTGGGGACAGACGTTCCCCCTGGCCCCAGGCTCAGAGGGCAGGGCCACGTGGGCAGCTGGAGCCCATGACCCCAGACCCAGCCCCACTCTCCGCAGAGTCGCTGGCAGGCAGTCCCTGACAGCAGGAGCTCCGGGACCCTCCTGGCCTGGGCAGGCCTCTGAACTCGCCCTGATGCTGTGGACACCTCGGCCTCCTCCTCGCAGCCCCAGAGCCTGTCCGTGGATTCCCACCAGGCGCTGGCCCTGGAGACCCCCATGAGTCCCGCTTCCTCAGGCCACTGGAAAGGTGCAGCCCGGCTACAGTCCGAGGCCAAGGCACCATGATGTGCCTGGGTGCAGCCTCCGGCCGCTCCAAGGTATCACTGCTGGCCCAGTCACCGGCCCATCTGGCCACGTCGACAGCTCGGAGAGGCGACCAGACGTGGCTTTCCATGACAAGCCGACAACCCTATCCACGCTCTTGGGGCCTGTGGACCTCGCACAGAACACAAACAGCCTCTGTGGTCTCCTTCCCCGGGGGCTGCCCAGGGCCCCTCTTGCAGTCGAGCATGCCTACTTGGCTGTGGCCTGCCCAGGTCTTGGTTCTGCATCTGGGGCCTGAGGGGACCCATCATTTCCTGCCCTGGGGATTCAGGGAGGGGAAGCTGGGGTGCGAGGCCAGAACCACCTCCTTCCCAGACCCTGAGTACAGGGCTGGCTGCCCACACCGCCTCCCCAGAGCCTGCGGGCTCAGAGCCCAGGGCCTCTGTGGGGCTCGGGCGTCCTCCTGGGGACAGAGGCTCTTGGGCGTGGCTCTGGGCCCCTGCAAGATGGGCGTCCTGCCTCAGGAGGTTCCAGGGTAGGGCAGGGCAGATGGCTGCAGAAAAGGGTAGGGTGGGCAGGAGGCAGGGGAGTGGGTGCCAGACCCTGGTCCTCAAAGTGGGAGGCACAAGGGGACACCCGAGAGCATGAGGTGCCTGGGCTGGTCTGAGGGGCCCCAGGGACCCAGGGCCAGGGTGCCTGCCCCCCTAGCAGCTCATGGGTGGGGGCCAAGATGGGGCTGGCGGCTGGCAGGGGCCTCGTGCAGAGACATGTCAGAGACTGCAGTGCCCAGCGAGAGGCCGATGGGCCAAAGAAAGCAGAGCCTCCACCCGAGGAGGGGCTGAGGGGACCCCCTGGCCGGGTCCCTCCCCACTGCTGGTCCCCTGTCGGCCGCCTCCTGGGGCAGCTGCCCAGGCCCCTCGGAATGTCCCGAGCCTGCTCTCCTCGCCTCTGGCTCCCCTTCCTGGCCAGGAAGTGTTTACTGCCAGACCACGAGGGGCTCTGTCTCCTTGTCCACGCCCAGGGAGAGCCAGGTGATGTGGAGAACCCCTGCTCACCTTGAGGACCCAGCTCAGAGTCACCGGTGGTCTCCACCCGTGGTCAGCTGGC
>SJYX01016900.1:111896-153198 GCA_006410675.1 Oreotragus oreotragus
CTGGCTGCAGGCCCGGGGGAGTGGGAGGGTGGGTGGGCAGGGTTGGGGGGCGGCCTCACTATCAGACCCCCTGGGGGCTGTGTCAGTGTCCTGGGGTGGCTGTCACAAACGACCACAAAGTGTGGAGGCCAGAAGTCCTGGATCAAGGTGTTGGTGGGACCACGTCCCCTGCCAAGGCGCTACAGGAGGGTCCTCCCGCCTCAGTGTTTGAACTGAGAATTTCCAGAGGTACAAGTTGGGTTTCAAAGAGGCAGAGGAACCAGACGTCAAATTGCCAGCATCCACTGGATCATCGAAAAAGCAAGAGAATTCCGGGAAAACATCTGCTTCTGTTTTGTTGACTACGCCAAAGCCTTTGACTGTGTGGATCAAAACAAACTGGAAAATTCTTAACAAGACGGGAATACAGACCACCATATCTGTCTCCTGAGAAACCTGTATGTGGGTCAAGAAGCAACACTTAGAACTGGGCATGGCACAACAGACTGGTTCCAAATTGGGAAAGGAGTAGGACAAGGCTGTATGTAACTTACACGCAGAGTAGAGTGTTGGTTGCTTCCTCATGCCCAGCTCTTTGCAGCCCCATGGACTGAAGCCCGTCTGGCTCCTCTGTTGGTGGAATTCTCCCGGCAAGAATACCCGAGTGGGTAGCCGTTCCCTTCTCCAGGGAATATACCCAACCCAGGGATTGAACCCAGGTCTCCTGCATTGCAGGCAGATTCCTTACCATCTGAGCCACCAGGGGCTCCCTTATATGCGTGGCACATCAAGCAAAATGCCAGGCTGGATGAGTCACAAGTTGGAATCAAGATTGTCTGGAGAAATATCAAAAACCTCAGATGCGCAGGTGATCCCACTGTAATGGCAGAACGTGAGGGGGGAGCTAAAAACCCCTTGATGAAGGCGAAAAGCTTCTTTTCCACAAAGCTGGCTTGAAACTCAACCTTCAAACAACTAAGAGCATGGCATCTGGTCCTGTCAGGTCACGCCAGTCACTCAGTCGTGTCCAGCTACCTGCAGCCCCACGAACTCCAGCACACCAGGCTTCCGGTCCATCTCCAGCTTCCGGAGTTTACTCAAGCTCATGTCCTTCGAGTTGGTGACGCCATCCAACCATCTTATCCTCTGCTGTCCCCTTCTCCGCCTGCCTTCAATCTTTTTCAGCACTTTTCAGGGTCTTTTTCCAGTAAGTCAGTTCTTCACAGCAGGTGGTCAAAGGACTGGAGCTTCAGCTTCAGCATCAGTCCTTCCAATATATATTTAGGACTGATTTCCTGTAAGAGTGACTGGTTTGATCTCCTTGCAGTCCAAGGAACTCTTAAGCGTTTTCTCCAGCACCACAGTTCAAGAGCAGCTGAGCTTTTCTTTTATGGTCCAGCTCTCATATCCATACATGACTGTTAGAAAACCCGTAAGTGTGACTAGCTGGGTCTTTGTCGGCAAACTAATATCTCTGCTTTTTGATATGCTGTCTAGGTTGGTCATAGGTTTTCTTCTAAGGAGCAAGCATGTTTTACTTTCACGGCTGCAGTCACCATCTGCAGTGATTTTGGAGCCCAAGAAAATAAAATCTCTCACTGTTTCCGCTGTTTCTCCATCTATTTACCACGAAGTGATGGAACTGGATGTCATGATCTTCATTTTTTGAATGTTGAGTTTTAAGCCAGCTATTTCACTCTCCTCTTTCACCTTCATCAAGAGCTCTTCAGTTTCTCTTCACTTTCTGCCACGTGGGTGGTGTCACCTGCATATCTGAGATCATTGATATTTCTCCCAGCAGTCTTGATTCCAGCTACAGGGTACGTCATGTTAAGTGCCGGGCTGGATGAAGCACAGGCTGGGATCCGGTCCCATCACTTCACGGCAAATAGAAGGGGAAAAAGTGGAATCAGTGACAGGTTTTATTTTCTTGGGCTCCAGAATCAGTGGTGGTTGACCCATAAAGAAGGCTGAGCACCAAAGATTTGATGTGTTCAAGTTGTGGTGTCGGAGAAGACTCTTGAGAGTCCCTTGGACTGCAAGGAAATCCAGCCAACCTGATTATTCATTGGAAGGACTGATATGAAGCTGAAGCTCCAATACTTTGGCCACCTGATGCAAAGAGCCTGCTGCTGCTGCTAAGTCGCTTCAGTCGTGTCCGACTCTGTGCGACCCCATTAGCCCACCAGGCTCCCCCGTCCCTGGGATTCTCCAGGCAAGAACACTGGAGTGGGCTGCCATTTCCTTCTCCAATGCATGAAAGTGGAAAGTGAAAGTGAAGTCGCTCAGTCGTGTCTGACCCTCAGCGACCCCATGGACTGCAGCCCACCAGGCTCCTCCATCCATGGGATTCTCCAGGCAAGAGGACTGGAGTGGAGTGCCATTGCCTTCTCCGTGCAAAGAGTCTACCCATCGGAAAAGACCCTGATGCTGGGAAAGACTGAAGGCAGGAGGAGGAGTGGGCAACGGAGGACGAGATGGTTGGACGGCATCATCAAGTCAACGGACATGCATCTGAGCAAGCTCCAGCAGATGCTGAAGGACAGGGAGGCCTGGGTGCTTCAGCCCACGGGGTCGCAAGGCGCTGGACACGACTGAGCGACGGGTCAACAGCGTCCGTGGACGGGCAGTTGCTTCCACTTTTGGCTGCTGGGACCCTGCCGTGAACACGGGTGTGTGACCATGTATTCAATTCTCCGCTTTCACTTCTTTTGGGAACAGACCCAGAAGGGGGACTGTTGGATGACATGATAATGCTATTCTTAATTTTTTGATGAAACACCAATACATTTTTTAAAAAGACTCAAAGGTCAGTCGCCACATCGAGAGTGGGCCTGGGGTGGGGTCGTGAGAGAGCAGTGCTCAGAACTTTGAAATCATTTTATCAGTTTCTTAACGTTTTATATGAACAATTGGTCATTTATTTTGGTAATTTTTTTAAGTAGTAAAGAATTTGATTAAAATATACATGACAGGGCTTCTTTCCTGGATGGCTCAGTGGTAAAGAATCCTGCTGTCAATGCAGGAGACAAGAGATCGATCCCAGGAAGATCCCACATGCCGCAGAGCAGCTAAGCCAGGGCACCGCAGCTACCGAGCCTGTGCCCTGGAGCCCGGGAGCCACAGCTACTGAGCCCATGCGCCCTGGAGCCTGGGCACAACAAGAGAAGCCCCCACAATGAGAAGCCTGTGCCCCGCAACGGGAGAGCAGTCCCCGTGCCCCGCAACTGGAGAGCAGTCCCCATTCTCCGCAGCCAGAGAAAAGTCTGTGCTGCAGTGTAGACCCAGCACAGCCACTAAAATGTATGTGTGTGTGTGTATATATATATATATATGCATAGACACATATACCAGAAACAAGGCCCAGATGACACAGCCCCACCCCAGACGCTGCCCGAGCCTCTGCGGTCAGGTGGCTGGGAGCAGGATGCCCCGCCTGCCCCGGGATGGCACTGCCCGGGCGGCTGAGCACCGTCCAGGAGGTGGGGGCCGTGCCTGCCCACTCGCCCTCTCTCCTTTCCCGTATTCTGCTCGTATGTTCGTCTGAGTGTCCAGAAAGGTCCCTTGTCTCCCAGCTGGCTCCCCTCTCCTCTCCCCACTCCATGATGATGGGAGAGGACCCTCCTCTCAGCTCCCGCAGGCCTGGACCTGCCCGGCCCTGTCCCCACCGCGGGATGTCCTAGCTGTCCAGTCAAGGAAACAGCCTCCACCAGCATCAGTCACTCTGACTCCAGAGAGCTGGGTCTCTTGGGCAGTAACGTGGTCCATTCATGTCCAGAAACATTTCCTAAGCACCTGGGCTGGACCCCGAGGGTCCCGGGGACTGACAGTTGTCTCTGCCTTTCCAGGACTGGCAGTGACTTCTGAGCGGGGTACTGACGGATGAACAGGAGTTTGCCAGGGCCTGAGGAGGGGGACAGTGCTCTGGGTAGTGTGACTGTTTCTCATTCGATCCCCAGTGCCTTGTGAGGTGGGGCGTGCCCTTGGACTCCAACTGAGGGGGTCAGGGACACGGCCCTGAGGGACCAAGGCCGGGCTGATGGTGAGAGCCTGGAACCAGGTGGGGACAGGCCTCCTGCCTCCTGCCCTTGGAGCTCTCACTTTTCCCAGGCCACAGCTTTGAGGAGAGGAATTGAGGACAGGCCTGAGTCACAGGCCAACGGGCTGTGTCAGGCTCACAGGCTCAGGTCACGTGGTGTCAGGCCATCTCTCAGATGCTCCAGCTCCAGGCAGCGTGGGCCTCCCCCATCCTCCCCAGGCCCGCACTGGAGCAGTCAATGACACCCCAAGCTGTGTGCTTGCTGAGAGCCAGCTTGAGGTCATGCCTGGCAATCCCAGAGGGCTTCCTAGAGGAGGGGACTTCCAGGCAGGGGGGCAGGGCCGTTCCTGAGCACTGCCACCTGCAGGAATAACATGGCAGGGAGCCCCAGGCTTGGGGCTGCCATGACACACAGCTTCCTCACAGGCTGCCCTTTGCCAGGCTGGTTGTGCTGGAGCTTGGAGGCCTGGTCTCGTCACCGCAGGGAAATGACCTCATGGGGAGTTTTGAAGAGGCGCCCTTGCTCCGCCCAGCCTGCCTGACACCCTCACCCAGCTGGGAAGGAAGGCAGGAGTCCCCAGCCGGATGTTTGGGGACCAGTCTCTGTCTGCCTGCTGGAAGGGGGTGCCCTCGGCTCCCTGTGAATCCAGGAAGTGGCCCTTGGATAAATATTAGTAAACTTGGCTCAGACCAGTGCTGCCTGATGCCGGTGTTGTGAGGCAGGGCCCCGCGAACACCCCCTAGCCGGCGCCCGCTCAGGCCCTGAGCAGAGCCAGTTCCTGCCCCCAGGCTCGGGGCGCGGTCAGATGTGTTTGAGGCCCCCTGGCCGGCTGTGTGACCTCCGCTGTCACTCGACTTCTCTGAGACCCCTTCTCCATTCCTTGCAGAACCAAGAAAGCCTCCCCAGTGGCCCCCAGCTCACGGGGTGACCCGGAGGAAGAAAGCAGGGCCCACACTGGCCTCCCCAAAGTGCCAGGCCCCATCTCTCAGGCCAGGGCCCCCCGCACCCAGCACCAACTCAGCCCAGAACCCGCTGAGGCCGGAGCTGCTTGTGGATCCACACCGCGCGCCTCCGTCTTGGGCAGGAAGCCAGCCTGGCGGGTCCTCCCTGCCATCAAACAGCTCGGGAGGTGTCCCCCTAGAAGACCCTCACGGGGGTCACACGTGAGCCCTTCGCTCTGTCCTCACGGTCCAAGGACCCTCCGACCGGCCTGCGTGGGAGGCGGGAGCAGGGTCCCCTCCTTGCTCCAGGCCCACGCTGGCCTGGCTGAGTCAGGCAGGCAGACGTCCGGCTGGTACGGGTGCAGCTGCCCGGTGGGGGTGGGGAGGGTGCCGGTGGACTCCCACCCGGTGACCTGCCCTGCCAGCTCCCGCGGACCCTCCCTCAGGACACCGCCCCCAGGCCGCTGGTCACTGGCTGGCCCTGGGGGTGCCTGGCCAGTGGGGACAGGGAAGAGCACCGGGTGGGCCTGCTGACCGCCGCCCGCCTGGCCTCACCTGGACTGCAAGTCCACCACGCCCTGCCTGCCTCTCGCAGCTCGTCCTCCCCAGCGCTTCCGCCACATCTGAGAAAGGGGCATGAAGAATGCCCCCCGGGACCTGGCTCAGCTGGCTCCTCAGGAAGCCCTCTCTGGCACCCTGGCCCCCCCCAGGGAGACTGCCAAGCCGTCCTCTCGGCCCCACGACCCCCAGCACCCTCCCCACGCCGAGTGCCCCCAAGGCAGGCAGGGTTCCTTCCCTCTCCTCCAGGCCCCAGCGCCAGCCAGGCCTGCAGGTACCCAGAAGATGCTCAAGCGACGCTGAGTGTCTGTGGTGTGCCTCATCCTGACAGCTTCCACCGCCTGGCGCCTGGGTCAGGGCAATGGCCAGAGGGCCTCAGAGGGGTCCAGGCAGGGTGCCAGGCACCCAGCCAGCTCACAGTGGCCCCCTAGAGGCAGTGGTGGAGAGCTCGGCCCTGGTCTGCCTCCCTGCGTCCCCCAAAAGCCCAGGACACAGAACCTTGGAAAGAAGGGTCAGCAGTCTCACCATTACCAGCTCTGCTGGGATGCTCTCAGCAATGGGGAACTCACCCCTTACATCTCTGCCCTTGCTGCCTTGGGAGCTGTGTCTCCCCGCCCCACCCCCGACCCTGTGCTTGCTTCATCCTTGGCCTGCTCCCCTGCTCTGCGAGCCTGCCGATTCCTGCTCCCCCGTGCTGTCCGCAGCCTGACCAGCGGGCCCTGTGCTTGCTCTCTGCTCCCTTCCACAGGCCAGAGTCCTGGGCCAACTCCACCTCTCAGCTGCCCCCCTTCCACACCCCTGTCCATCCACTCAGGCCTGGCCTGAGCCGCCCATCTGAGCCAGCCAGCGGCGCGCCTTATTCCTCACGGTGACCCTGCAGGGCCCAGGCTGGGAGGAGGCAGGGCCAGGGCAGGTGGCGGAGGGCCAGCTGGCTCAGGGTGGGCCTGCACCCAGGAGGTCCCACCTGTGGCTTCATGCTCCGCCTTCGCTGCCTTGGTTATTAATCCTTTTTGAACCAGAGTACCTGCGTTTCCACTTTGCACCAGGAGGTGGGGCGGCTGTCACACCCAACAGGACTCAGCTCACCTTGCTCCCTTCGCTTTGCAGTACCTGCCCAGGTCATAGCCAGGTAGGCTGTTTTGAAAGTGGGGGCCCTGGAGCAGGTGGGGCCCCCACAGATCAGATCCCCTCTGTCGGCTGGACCCCCACACCTGGGAACCCAGCAGGAGCTAGCAATCACTTCCTGCTTCTGTTAAACCCTTCAAAAGACGATGGTGATTAAGAACACTAGTCTGGCTGGCAGGCCATGACTCGGTGGCCCCTCCCCAGCACAGGCGGACCCCCTCCCCGGGCAGGCAGCAACCCCTTTCCCGCCCCCTAGGCTCCCAGGCCCCCGGCAGGTCCCTGTGTGTCCTCCCCACACGCCCACAGTGGAGAGGCCTGGAGGGCCCGAGCTGAGGGCTGACCCGGGAAGGGCGCTGGAGCACCCTCACCTGCCCTCACGCTTACTGGACACTACGGGGAGCTGTTCTAGCACTTTCCGTGGGTTGCCAAATCTAGCAAGTGGCTGTTGTCTCTTAACAAGTGAAAACTGAAGCTCCCGACACCTGCTCTCCGGCCGGCCGGGACCAAGGAGGAGAGGGCCGGCAGGCGGCAAGGTGGGAGATCAGGCCGGCTGGGGCAGGGCCGCTGGAGGGTCTCCCCAGGAGGGAGCCCCGGACGTGGAAGGAACGGGGCGACCGCTGCCTCTGCCCCACAAGCCCTGCGCTGGGTGTCAGGGCGCCTGGAAGGTGGGGGTCTGGGCCCCGCCATCACCCTCCCCGGGCCGGCCCGGGGCTGCGGGCGCTTGCCCGGGTCTCCCGGGCAGTGAGTCACAGCGGGCAGGGCTGGCCGCCGCGCATTCCTCCGTGGGGCCGACGTCCCGGGCGGGGTGAGGACCGGGGGGTTGGAGCGCCGGGGAATCGAGGGAGCGGGGCGCAGGCTGCAGACACGTGGACTGGGTGGCCCGGGGCGAGGATGCTGTGTGCAGCCCCGGGGCCACCGCGGCGGGCGGGGAGGGGGAGGACGGNACGGCGGGGGGCGGGGCCGGGGGCGTGCCCGGGGCGGGGGGGGCGGAGCGCGCCAGACGCGGCCACTATAAAGGCGGCTCCCACGCCGGCGGAGTGCACCGCGCTCTCTGCCATCCTTCGCTCGAGCGTCGTCTCCCTCCAACTGTCAAGCTGGCGAACATGAGGAGCCCGGGAGAGGTGCTGAGAGAGGGCGAGCTGGAAAAGCGAAGCGACAGCCTGTTCCAGGTGTGGAAGAAGAAGCGCGGCGTGCTCACCACCGACCGCCTGAGGCTGTTCCCCACCGGCCCCGGCGCGCGCCCCAAGGAGCTGCGTTTCCACTCCATCCTCAAGGTGGACTGCGTGGAGCGCACCGGCAAGTACGTCTACTTCACCATCGTCACCACCGACCACAAGGAGATCGACTTCCGCTGCGCGGGCGAGAGCTACTGGAACGCGTCCATCACGCTGGCGCTCATCGACTTTCAGAACCGCCGCGCCCTGCAGGACTTCCGCAGCCGCCGCGAGCGCGCCGCGGCCGCCGCGGAGCGGGAGCCCGAGGCCGGGGCGGGCGGCCAGTCCTAAGTCCCGCCGCGGTGAGTGCCAGCCGCCCGCTCGGCCGCGGCGCGCGGTGGTGGGGGAGGACGTCGGGTGGAGGTCCTGCCCCGTCTAGGTGTCAAGAGGGGACCGGGTGCCGCGCCGTCGCGGCGCGCCTGGGGCGCGCGGCAGGGGACATCGCTTTCACCTTCTTTGTAGGGGCCTCGGGATCCCAACAGGTGGACCCTGGCTGGCTCAGCCCCGGGCTCGGGCCCAGCTCCCTGAATCCTTCTCTCTCCACAGGACAACGCGGGCCGCACCATCGGGCACCCGGAAGATGCCCGGGGAGACAGGAGCCCGACAGCACCTAATCGCTGGCCAGGGCAAGGATACAGCCCGGTGCCGCTCTACTTCACACACGATGATCTTTCCGTGCTGATTCGCTGAGCCTCCCAGAGCCCGCTGTGCGGGGAAGCTAAGTTATTAGCTGTCTGTGTATTTATTTCGATGGCACCTGTATCCAGACCGTCCGTCTTAACGTTTGTACTCCACCACCATTCCAATAAATCACTTGAGTCTTTCTCTTTTCTACCAGCAAGTGTGTGATGCAGTGAGCTTTTTGTGGGCGGGGAGCCGGTGGTCCCTTCAGTGGGTGTTGCTGGGGGGAGCGGCCACCCCAGGTGTCGGAAGGGCAAGGAAACACGCTGTGAGTGCTCACGGCCATCTCCCAGACCCTGGTCACACTCTCCCAAGGTGGGGCAGTGCTCCCCGGGGGGCCCTGGCTCACTCCGGGTGTGAATGGGGAAGCTGGGACCCTGCTTGCTGACCAACTGGCCCTGTGTGGCCCGCGTACCTCCCCATCCAAGCGGTTCTTGCGTGCCTGACCTCAGCTGCCCCCTCTCGCCCCCTCTTGCTCACCTGCCCATCGCTGAAAGGAGGGCCTCAGGCCTCTGATGCCCACCTGCTGCCCTCCTCTCAACCCCACCCCGGGCTGGACCAGCTGTCAGGCCCTGCTGGCCCGTACCTGATGTGTTGGGCCAGCAAGGCGGCCAGTGTTTCTGGGCAAACAGGAGAGCCGTCTGCGCCCTGGGCAGGAGGCTGAGGCCTCCGAGGGGCCTCCGAGGGGCCTCCGAGGGGCCCGGGATGTGTCATCAGGAGGGAGGCCTGAGATTTCTGACCAGTGGGCAGCTTCCGCCCTTCCAGCTCTGGAAGTGGGGTGTCCAGGGTTGCCCCCCAAGCCTTGGGATGGGGAGGGGAGATGGGCCCCTCCACCTAGAAATTCTGTAGGTGATGAAGCCAAGGATGGAAGAAAAAGATGGGACACCGATCCTGGCCTGGCTAGGGCACGTTCACATCACCTTTGTGGCTGGAGGGAGCCAGGTGTGGGGGTGGGAGATGCTGTGGTGGGGGCAGTGAAGGGCCCCAATTGGGCCTTAATGTCGGTCTTACCCTGGACTGGGGTGGGGGCCACCATCACAGGCTTCCTGACTCACTGGGTCGCTGGGGTCAGGCTTNGGGGCCTCCGAGGGGCCTCCGAGGGGCCCGGGATGTGTCATCAGGAGGGAGGCCTGAGATTTCTGACCAGTGGGCAGCTTCCGCCCTTCCAGCTCTGGAAGTGGGGTGTCCAGGGTTGCCCCCCAAGCCTTGGGATGGGGAGGGGAGATGGGCCCCTCCACCTAGAAATTCTGTAGGTGATGAAGCCAAGGATGGAAGAAAAAGATGGGACACCGATCCTGGCCTGGCTAGGGCACGTTCACATCACCTTTGTGGCTGGAGGGAGCCAGGTGTGGGGGTGGGAGATGCTGTGGTGGGGGCAGTGAAGGGCCCCAATTGGGCCTTAATGTCGGTCTTACCCTGGACTGGGGTGGGGGCCACCATCACAGGCTTCCTGACTCACTGGGTCGCTGGGGTCAGGCTTGTGGGGGGGGGGGGCGCAGTCCTGCTGGGAGGCTGGGTGCTGGGTCCAGAGAAGAAACCATTCCTGCGATACATGTTTTCCTCCACAACAACACTGTGAGGCCCCAGGGCAAATGGGAGGGGGCTCCTCCAGAGAGTAGAGGCCAGCTCCAGGGCCCCCACTGACCTAGGGGCACCTCATTCCTGCGCCACCCTGGAGATCTCTCCCGCCAGAGCCTCTGGTGGATGACGGAGGTCAGGGAGTGAGGCCCCGGTGCCTCACCAGTTCCTGGTGGGGCTCACGGGGGGCGGGGTCTGACCTGAGCCCTGCGGATGGGAGAGTGTATGTGTGCTCGTGTGTGTGTGTGTTTGTGTGAGAGAGAGAGAGAGAGAGAGACAGAGTGTGCATGCGTGTGGATCTCGGCTCTCGGAGTCTCCTCCAGGAGGGGCCATGGAATATTCCAAGTTTAATAGCTTTTGTTAAAAGTAGCCTGTGGGGGAAGGGTGGCCTTCCTGGTCTCAAGGGCGTCTACAGACACCCGACAAGGTTGTCCTCTCCTCGCTGGTTCTCGGTGCGGCAGGCCTCCCTGTGTCTGCTGCCCTGTTGCCATGGGACTTGGGCTGGGGTGGGGGGCGGCAGAGGAGCGGCTCCCCGGTTCTCAGGCCTGGAGGCCTGGCTCTCTATCTGTTGGGCTTCCCAACATGAAACGAGGGCTCTCCTTCGAACTCTCCCCAAGCCTCAAATGCCTGACCTTTTAAAACGACCCTGTCCTCTTTCTGTTCACCAGAAGCAATTTCAAGGGCTATGGAGGGTGTGCAGGCAGAGTGTGCTTGGCAAGGGGTCGGCATTGGGGCTGCGGGTGAGCAGAGAGCTCCATCTCTAAGGACGCGGGCAGAGTCGTCTGGATGGCAGCAGGAAGGATTCCTTGCTGGCTTGGGTGGTGGACTCCAGGGCCGGGACCCCTCTCACGCTGGGATGCTCTTGGGCGATTCTTCTCTCCCTGGACCCCTGGGGCCCAGCTGCAGGCTCTCTCCTCCAGGAAGCCCTCCAGCCTCCAAAGCGGCATCCCACCCCCTCCCTAGATCCCCTGTCCAGCAGGCAGGAGCCTGCAGAAACCAGGCTGCAAGAGGTCCCAAGGGAGTTTATTGCCAGCCTGCCTGGGGGCCAAGGTCACTGGGCTCTGTCCATCTTCCGGGGCACAGGCTGCCTCCAGAGGACCAGGAGGACGATGAAGTTGACGGCAAACTGCACGTGGCCGAAGACGGGGACGCCGAAACTACGGTACAGGAGGCCGCCCAGGGTGGGCCCCAGGGTCCGCGTCAGCGGCTGCACAGAGGCGCAGAGACCCAGCATGGTTCCTGTGGCGGGGGGAGGGCGGGTCAAGTCCGGCCTGGCCAGTCCCTGAGCACCACTGCCCCAGCGGCCCACGTCCTGGACACGGCCCCAGCCTCCCTGTCCCACCGTCCTCCGCTCCGCATCCCAGCTCGCTCCACCTGGCCTGCCTGCCGGTCTGCTCCCTGGAGGCCACGCTGGGGAGCACTGCGGCCTCCGGATGTGGTGCCTCTGCCCTGCTCCAGAAAGTGGGAGCAGGGCCCCAGGTCATGGGCCAGGCGCCACCCCTCAGCCTGCCAGGGACACAGCACCCCAGCCCAGCTCGGCCCAGACTGGGGAGGCCCCCATGTGGGGGCTGGGCTGGGGTGTACTGTAGGCCGCGATACACTCCAGGGCACCCCCGTGACCTTTACTGCCCTCGAGTGTACTGGAGGGAACACCTCCATAGGGCCGGGGAGGAGGTTCATGTGCTCAAAGGACGCCCCCTTCTTTGCAGCTGCTCCCCAGGCTCACCTAGCTGCCTGCACCCCTTCTACCTGACACCCCTATGTCTACCCTCCCCTTGTCAGCTGTGCCCTATGCGGGCCACCAAGCAACGTGTGCCCACAGGTCCAGGCTGCGGGGTCCTCAGAGGCTTCTCTCCAGCGCTGGAAAGCCCCGCCTGTCCGTGGACCAGGTGGGCGTGGCCTGGCGAGGCCCCGCCCAGGCTCAGGGCCCGTGTTGGGGGAATTTCAGAGCAGTCCCTCCCACCGCCCACAGTTCCTGCAGACACCAGGGAGCAATTACCGCCCCCTCTGCCGTCTCCAGTTCCCAGGCTGGCGCTGGGAACCAGCTCTGGCTCCTTCCGAGTTGAGGGGTGGTGCCCCTGGCACCTGGGCCCGCTCCTCTTGCTTCCTTGCAGGCCCTGCCCTCATCTCTCCAGGTCTTCCCCTCCTTCTTCCAAGTGGCCTCTGGGCAGAGTCGGCTCACTGCCTCCAGGAAGCCCTCCAGGACCAGTCTAGCCTCCCAAGACCACAAAGTCACAGATCTAGGGGACCATGGGGGTTTCCAAGGTAGCCCTGAGGAGACGCCTTGTCCGGCAGCCTCCCCACTGTCAGCGGGGCCTCTGGATCTGTCTGCCCCTCCCGGACACGCAGATGGATGGACAGAGGGCCACCTGGGGTCCTGAGCTCTCTGGCTCTGCTGCTGCTGAGGCCTTGTCCACAGGAGCCCCTGGCCTTGACCAGCACTATGCATAGGGCGGTGTGGGGCGGGAGCCTGGAGCATCAGGTCCAGGGACCACCCCCCCCAGTCCAGACTGGAAACTCCCCGGCCTCCAGAAGGAAGGCAGGCTGCAGAGTGGGATGCCGGGGTCTGTGTCTGGGGGTGTCTAGCCCCACTGGGGGGCCCAGGGGCTTCTTAGACTAAGGCTGCTGTGAGCCTTCGGTCACTGGTCCCTTGGGAGGCACCTGAGCCTGTGCCAGCAGGGATCGGGAGGTGTCCCGGCGCTGGCCCCACCCCCTTTGGGCTCCTGCCATTCTCTGCGCCTGGCCCTTTTCCTAACCAGCCTCCGCAGCAGCCTTTCTGAGCTTCACCCCACACCCTGGCTCAGCTGGGGCTGGCCTGGGATGCCATCTTTCCTCCCCTTTCTAGTGAAACCCTGTGCATACTTCAGCCAAGCCAGATACCACCTCCAGGAAGCCCTCGTCCCTTCCCCCAGGCTGGCCTGGGGCTGATGAGCAGGGCCTGGTGCAGGGTTGGCTGGGCTGGGTGGCGGGCAGGATTCTCACCTGAACCCTCTTGCGGGCTGCCACCCTGCCCCTGCCCACTCAGACCCCTGGCCACCCATTCTATCCAGTACCCACTTGGTTCCCACTCAGGGCAGCTGCTCTGCCCCAAACTGCTCATCAAGCTCCCCAGAGAGCAGGGCCGGGGAGCCCCCCAGGGCCTGCCCTTCGCCCGGCCCGGGGACCTCACTCACCCGTGTCTGAGGTCGAGACGGCCTTGGTCAGCATGCTGTCGGTGACCACGTTGAGGGCACACAGGCTGAAGACCAGGCCGGGCATCAGGAGGCAGAAGTGGAAGACGCTGGCCATCAGTGCCTGGCGGGAGGCAGGTGGGGGCTGTGGTGACTCGGGGGGTCGCCCACCCCTGAGGTCCCGCTGAGGTGGTTCTGGGTGGGCGTTGGGGGCAAGAGAGCCCCGGGGCTCAAGTGCACACTGGGCACCTGAGGAGGGTCAGCAGAGAGGGCCTGGGACCCTGCTCTCTTCAGGGATAGTGGGACGGGGGGTCTCTCACCATAGCCAGTCCCACCAAGCTGAAGACCAGCACGCTGGCCCGGAGCAGGGCTGCCTCGGAGAAGTGGCTGCTCAGCCGCCCGATGACCAGGCCCTGGATGACCTGGGTGAGGGCGAGAGGCTGGAGGTGGGCACGGCCGGGCCTGGGGGTTGTCTGGGCTGCAGCTGGCTGGGGGGCCTCCCCCGCTGCCCACGACCCCTGGGCCCCTGCCACCAGCCCCAGCAGCGACAAGGCACAGGGCAGAGGGGCGAGCCTGCGACTCCATGATGGCCCCCAGGTACTGGGGAGACGAGGCCTGCAGCCTGGGGGTCTCACACACGTGCAGACACATGCACCCACCCACGCACACACATGTTCCACATCCAGAAATAATTGCATCTCTGCTGTTTCAGGTGTGATGAAAGTGAAAGTGTTAGTCGCTCAGTCATGTCCGACTCCGCAACCCCATGGATTGTAGCCTGCCCCAGGCTCCTCTGTCCATGGGATTTTCCAGGCAAGAATACTGGAGTGGGTTGCCATTCCCTTCTCTAGAGGATCTTCCGGATCCAGGAATCGAACCTGGGCCTCCTGCATTGCAGGCAGATTCTTTCCCATCTGAGCCACCAGGGAAACCCTGAAAGGGCCGGTTAACTCCTGACAGGGATGGGGGAGGCCGTGACTACGGGGCGAAAAGCTCACAGTGTGTCCAGCCCTGGGGCCCTGGGGAGCCCCCTCCCATGTGCCCTGGGCCACCACCACACTCCTCTGCTCCCTCTCAGCTCTCTGGTCTGGGAGCTGGGAGCTGCCACAAATGGGGAGGCTAGGGCACGCGGGGGTGGGAGGTGGAGGGGGCTGCACTGGGACGTGAGCCCAGGGTCCTGGTGGCCGTGTGGGGTCCTCCAGCAGCTAGCCCTTTCGAGGCCTGGCCCTGGCAGGCAGGCGCCTCGGCCACCACCTACTGGGGCCAGGGTCTGGGCCAGCAGGCCGCTACTCCCATGATGACCGGGTAAATTGAGGCCCGCGGTCCCAGAGTGGGGTGGGGTGAAGCCCAGGCTGGTGGGCTTGTCCTGAGCCTGGGCAGGAGAGGAAGGGGCCACAGGCTCCCCGAGAGACCCCCCACCGTTGCTCAGCCCTCCACCTCCAGCTTTGTCCCCCTTGTCCTGGCCCCCACCAGCTCAGCCCCAGGGTCAGCCAGCCAGGGGCTGGGTTAAGGTTCAGCTCCCCTTCCTGCTCTCAGCAACTCCCCATGGGGGTGGGATGAAAAGCCCAGAGCGGGGACACCCTTGACACCTGGGATGTGACTCAGAGGACAAGCCCAGCCCACAGGCCGTTCCCAGGCCGGGGTGAGGCTCCCTAGCTGGTCCCTGCCTCTTCCACCAGGCAGGCAGGAAGTGCCCGGGGGAACCGTGAGGCTGGAGCAGCACCCACTGGAGCTGGGGGTCAGTGTCCCTCTGGGCTGTGTGACCCGGGGTGGGGGTGGGTCCAGCCCCGTGGACCAGGAGGGCGCCCTCTCCTTGCTGCCTGCCTGGCATCATGAAACTGTCTCAAACCACAACCAAGGGTGTCCTTTAAAAAAAAAAAAAATCCCACTTTTACACTTGCTTATCTTCATTTTGTTTGTTTAAAGGGAAGATCTACTTGACAAGTTTCTTTTAGTACTTGACACCCCAGAGGAAATCAACAAACCAGGAGAGAGAGTGAAATCTGTCTCCATTCTTCATACAGACCCCGAGACCAGGACCCTGATGTGCTGGGAGTCAGCTCTCCGTTTTCCCATTAACTTAAAAAAAAGCCTAAGCTTTCATACCTTCCAGGTTATTACATGAAACCAGAGTTAGTAAACTAGTAACTAGAGTTAGTCAGAAATTTCACTTTCTCCCAACCCTCCCACCTGGAGACCCTGTCCGCTCACCCAGCCCACTCCCTGCCGCCCTGGCCCGAGTGGCCACCGCCTCCCGCAAGGTCACACGGGCACAGGCACCCAGTTGCCCCTGCCCACCCCTGCTCTAACACAGCCTAGGGGCGGGGGCAGCCAGCTGGTAAGACCACACCCGGCCTCCACAAGGCCCCACCCACAGCGAGTACATCTGAGTAAATCCAGGTCCTTCTAGGCTTTGCAGCCCGCCCTCCATGCAGGCCTTCAGAGCACAGTCCTCTCCCCGACCGCCCGAGCCGCCCCAGGGCCTCTGCACCTGCAGCCCCTCCCTGCGTGAGGCTCTCTCCCTCCGGGCCTCTCCCTGGGCCGCGGGAGAGCCCCCAGCTAGCTGGCCCCACGCCGAAGCAGCAGTCGCTGCCCTGACAAGGGCCCTGACTCGCCTGGGTTTTGTCTCCCCTGACCCGGCAGACGCCTAGCTGGTGGGGGCTTGTCTCTGAGCCCCCGCAGGACACAAGCTCCATCCCTGCAGTGCCCCAAGGGCTCAGTGGGGGGCCCTCCCAGAAGGGCTCTCGAGGGACAGAGGGCTGCAAGTGCCCCCCAGGGGAGGAGAGTGAGTGCCGTCCCTTCCAGCTTAGGACCACCTGGGCTGTCCTCGTTGAGATCCCAACCCCAAGGATCTCCACACTCAGGGAGCTGGGGGACGCGGTGAGCACCTTGGGTGGGGCAGGAAGAGCTTTGCCAGGGCAGCTTCAGCTGCGGCGGGTTCCCCTCCCTGGACCCCTGGTGACCAGCCCTACCCTGGATGGGATGGAGGTGACAGAGGCCCTCTCTACAGACACAGCTCAGGGCCTCAGCTGCCCCCACCTTCGCCCGCAGGACTGAAGGCCTGAGGCCTGGCGCCCAGCCGCTCTGCAGGCTCCCACTGGGCCTGTGGGAGGGTCCCCAGGCCGCACCCAGGCTCCCCCCCGTCCACCTGTCCACCCCATCATCACAGGCACCGGAGCCCCCGGCCCATCTTGGCAGGCCCACCCTCACCCTGCACCAGGCCCGAGGCTATCAAGGTCCATCCCTGGGGCTCTCAAGGGGTCTGCCGACTTCAGCCAGGGCCTGGCTTCGGTCTCCTGGCCTCAGGGAGCCCAGGACGAGCTCAGGCCCCCGGCAGGCTCGGAGCAGATCTTTATTTTACTTGTTTAAAATATATATATTTTTAAATTTAAAAAACTGTTATTTATTTTTGGCTGCAACACACACGTGCAGGATCTCAGCTCCCGCGCCCAAGGATCCAACCTGCGCCCCCTAGAGTGGAAGCCTGGGGTCCTAACCACCGGACCGTCAGGGATGTCCCGGGAGGGCCGTTTAGAACAAGGCTCCAGCGGCCCCCAGTTCAGAGCATCTGTTAATCTATTTCCCCCTCCAGCCTGGCACTTCCCAGCCCACTGTGGGGTGGGGGCCGGCCCCTCCCCGGAACGGCTATTTCAGTCCGGGGTCCAGCCCAGCCCCAGGCCCAGAGGCTTGGGCGGCAGATGGCCTGGAGGTGCTGGGACCGCCACCCGCTTCCGGAGAGGTTCAGCGCTCCCTCCGCCGTCCGCCAGATCCCAGAATAGCCCCTCCCGCGCGCCGGCTGTCAGGCAGACGTCCCGGGGGGCGGCAGGCTCGTCGCCACCTGTCCCCACCACGGTCGCACCGCCGGTGGGTAGGCATGGGGCACGCAGAGCCCAGCCGTTCTCCTGCTCACGCGCCCCCCATGGGGGTCTACTCCCCACTCCCAGCTGGCCTGGCACCACCGGTACCCCGGTGGACGCGGGGAGGGCCGTGGGCCTCTGACGTGCTTCCTGATGGCAGGTTGAGGGCTCGCCAGCCCCCAGTGTGGATGAAGCTCCGGTCTCCCCTCTCAGATGGGACCCCTCCACCCCCGGGCAGAGAGTGCGTGTGTGTGCGTGCTAAGTCGCGTCCAACTCTGTGCAACCCTATGGACCGTAGCCGGCCAGGCTCCTCTGTCCATGAGATTTCCCAGGCAAGGATGCTGGAGTGGGTTGCCATGCCCTCCTCCAGGGGATCTGCCCGACCTAGAGGTCAAACCTGCGTTTCTTACGCCTCCCGCATTGGCAGGCGGGCTCTTTACTGCTAGCACCATCTATCTGCAAGGCTCAGGCAGACAGGGCACGCAGGTGCAGACGCAGGTGTGGGAGCCGTGAGCAGGGAGCGGGGGACAAGCCAGAAGCGAAGGTGGACGGAGCGCCCGAAAGGTGGGCACGCAGGATGGCTCCCGTGCTGCTCAGAAGCCGAGGGGCTGGTCTGCGAGGCCCTGGGACTCTGGGAGTGCCGGGAGCCCACCTGCCTGGTGCACCCGGCACCCACTCACCATCTGGAGGACCCCGAAGAAGGACATGAGGTAGCCGGCCTGGGCGGCCTCCAGCTGGAAGAAGTCCATGGAGATGATGGAGAACATGACCATGAAGAGCCCTGCGCAGGCAGGAGTCAGGGGTCAAGGGTCAGAGGTCAGTGGTCAGGGCTGTGCAGCCGTGCCTGTCTACCCCCTTGAGAGTTGGCCCGCCGGGGCACCAGGGGCCTGCCCACAGTGACTGGCTCAGGGAGAACGGATGCGAGCCTTCCCCGAGGTCCTCCCTGGCGGGTCTGCCTCACGGGGCTGCCGTGGGCAGTTATTGAGAATGTGCCTGGAGTTGCCCTTGCCCAGGGTGGGCAGACCCCAAGGCCCTCTGGAGGGGTGAGGGGATGGGAGACCAGGGGGCCCAGGCATGCACGGTGGGAGGGTTTAGCTCAGAACTGAGGTCGATAACCTGGGTTCCCGTCACCGTGCCCCCCTGAGTGTTCTGGGGGCAGGTGAGCTGGGAGGGGCTCCCCCAATGGCAAGGGGGAGGCATTTCTGCAGAGGAGGAGTTAACCCTTTAGGGCCCACGTGGGAACGCCTGAGCGCCTGTGAGTGAAGCCTCACAGTTGTTCTTTGCAAAGCTTCCTGGGTTGGAGGACCCCGAACACAGGCTCGGAGGGGCCGCTCCTGGGCCTGACGGTGCTCAGGGGCACCCTCAGGCCCCCAGGAAGGGATGCAGGGGTGGGCAGAATGCGTGTGTCCCCCTGCAGACCCACTGTCTTCTCTCAGACTGTCCCGAGAGGCCTCGGAAGCTGCCGAGCAGGGCAGCGAGAGCTTTTGTGAAGCAGGGGTGACTGGGGCCTGAGGTGAGGTGGAGACCCTCGGTCTATCCTCCTCCTGGACCTGGGTGGCCAGGCCTGCACCCACTGGCTGGCCGCGCCCTCCCTGGGACGGATGTGGGCCTGGGGCTCAGCGGGGTTTGGAGCATAAGAGGCCGGGCAGAGGAAAGGCTGTGCTCCGGCTGCGGACCCCTGGGACTCTAGGCCACGGACCCCCAGGACTCTGGGCTGCGGACCCCCGGGACTCTAGGCCACGGACCCCCGGGACTCTGGGCTGCGGACCCCGGAATTCCCAGCCGCAGACCTTGGAACTCTAGGCCACGGACACTCCCGGCCGTGGACCCCAGAACTCCCAGCTGTGGACTTCAGAACTCCTGGCCACCCCGGCCGGCCCTGGACTCACCTATGGGGAGGCCACAGATGACCTTGACCAGAAACACCGGCAGGACGCCTGGCTGCAGCAGCAGGCGGGTGATGGCCTTCAGATCAAACACGCTGGCCTTGGGTTTCCCTGGGGCACACAGAGGGGCCGTCAGCCCACCGGACAGCGGCTGAATGCCCCCGGCCCTGCGGGCCGATGGCTCGGGGCACAGCCCCTGCTGCCACAGCTGCCCTGGCTCGCTGTGGTCTTGGCAGTGTCCCTGAAGGGAGGGCCGGGCTGGGGGAGCGCGGGCCCCAGGCCCAGGGTGCTGGATGCTGGGGGCGGAGGGCTCACGCCCCACACTGGCTGCATCCCGAAGGGGCATTCCTGGGGGCTGTAACTGGCCAGGTGCGTCGGGCAGGGATGCCCCGCTGGGACACACCTTGGGTGCATCTGCACCGGTGTACCTCCTGGGGCTCACCTGGCGGGGCTCACCTGGCAGGGTGGTCTGGGCGTGGGCGCCGGCCCCCTTGGTGCTGGCTGGGATGCAGGTGACGCTGAGGAGGGCTCCCAGGAGGGTGGCCACAAAGGCCACAATGACCGGACACTGAATCCTGGGGGCGGCACTGGTGGTCGGGGGCTCAGGCCGCAGGGCACGCGGGCCCCCTGCCCCTCCAGCCACACTGGGGCTTGAACAGCTTGTTCTCACCCCGCACCCCACCCCTCACACCTCCCCAGGCTTTGGTCTGGAGGGCGGGACACGGGACCCTCAGGGCGCATTCATTAGGGGATGGGTGAAGGAACAGACCTTCCCGTCCCTGGGGATCTCTGAGGGTGGGTGGCCATGGGGGCAGGATGCTGAGCCCCAGAGCGGTGGGGACAGGGGATCCCGGGGGAAAGACCCGGTCCCCAGAGCCCTCTGGCCTCTGCCTCGGCGGGACTGGAGGGGTTGCCCAGCGTGAAGGCTGAGAAGGCGACCGTTGCCCTGAGTGATTCAGGAAAGGCGCGGTACTGGCTCACAGTGAGTAGGGTGCCAGGTGGCACTGGGGCCGGGGCATCGGAGCAGCCAGAGATACTGGCCCCGATGTGCCTGGTGGGCCAGGGCCGGGCTTTGAGTCTCAGCCCCACACGCCCACATGGAAGGCCGTGGGGTCCCCGCAGGCCCATCTGTGTCTGGGGTGCTGTCAGCCCTCCCTGCCCTCCTGGGGAGGGCAGGCCAGCACTTAGTGGGTCTCAGGAGGCCCCACTTCCAGGAGGGTGTTGGGCAGGCTGGGCCTGCAGGGTGGGGGGCTTTTGGCCTTTAAAGACCCAGGGCACAGCCCTTAGGGCACCTGCCCACCTGCCCGCTCTCCCACCAAGGCTGTGACTCAGACTCTCCCCTCGGCTTTCCCTTCTGAGGGCGTGCTTCCCCTCCATGGGTCAGCGCAGCGACACTCAGCCTGTGACGCCCCGGGACCACAGGGGCCTCAGCCTCCAGCGCCAGGCAGGCCGTGCGTGTCAGCCGGGAGCAAGGGCGCGGAGGCCTGGCCCTTTGACTGTCCCTGTCTCCTCCTGAAGGCTAGAGGAGAGAATCGGGAGCTTCTCACTGAGCCAGGCTGCATGGACCTCCAGGCCTGGGCACGGCAGAACACCCTGCCCCTCCGCAGCAGAGCAAACTCCTACACATCCTGCAAGGGCCCTCTCTGTGAGGCCCTGCCCTCCTCCACAGCAGGTACCCTATCCTAGAGAAGGGCTTGCTCTACTCCAGGGCCACTATCCGCCCCCCAGGGTGGGGGGGCCTGGGTGGGGCCCTCCTCTGAGACCCCCATGGGCCAGAATGTGGACCAAATGGACGGCAGCTGTCCTGGCCCATACCCCATCAGCGTCCTGGGAGAGGCTCCCTGTGCCCTCAGACAGGGCAGCCACGAGCTGGGATTCTCCTGCTCCAGCTCCAGCACAGGTGCCCACACGTGCGCATTCACAGCTCCCCGGGGAGCCCCGGGGAGGACAGGGGTCTCCTCCACGTGGGATCAGGGAAGCCCGTGGGGACTCCATACCAGAGAGGCTGGGCCCCGGCTGCCCTCATTCCTGGGCTGGGACCTGCCAGGGCTCATACCGCTGGTCAGGGCTGCAGCGGGCCCTGAACCCCGCCCCTCCCCACGGGTCCGTCTCTGGTCCCCTGCCGATGCCCACTGTCCGGGATGTGGAACATTTGGGCTTTGTGGCTGCCCGGGTTCTGGACAAATGGGTGTGTCAATCGGCTGCCAGGTGGGAAAGGTCAGAGGACCCTGGACGCCCCGGGAGAGGACCCTGAACGTCCAGTGTGGGTGGGTTTGGACCCCACAGCCCCTTCCCCCAGATGGCAGGAACACCCCAGCCCTGGTAGCCAGAGAGAGGACCTTTTCTTCAAGACTGTGGCCTCCGAGGCCTACACGTCACTGCTCTAGGCCTGCCCGGGCAAGGACAAAACCAGCTTTCTTTGCCAGAGGCCCCGGAAATGCGCGAGCGCAGAGGCGGGCACTGAGATGGTGATTTTGGGAGCCAGTGACAAGCGAGGGGTGGGCAGTTGGGCGCCAGGCCCCTTCTCTGGGGGTTCTCTCCTGTCCCGTGTGGGGCAGCCAGTGAACTAAAGGGGCACAGGGCCGCCGACAGGCCCCTGGAGGGCATGGGGCCCCCGCTGCCCGGGGAGGCTGGGGTGTCCTTCTGCACGCACAGCGCTCTCCGATTCCCCCGGAGAAGACGGCAGAAGGGAGAGTGGAGGACGGGAGGAAGCTGCCCACGCGGGGCTCTGCCGTGGGGGCGCCCCCTTGCTGCTGCTCTTGTCAGGGCACCCCCCGAGTCTGCCTCCGGCCCGGGCACCTCTGGGGTGCAGCTCAGGCAGGTGGGGCTCTGGGCCGTCTGGCCCCTGGCTCACTGCACCGTTTTTATTTAATACAAACTGGGTGTGGGCCACGAGGCAGGCAGGCTCACGTCTTTGTCCACTCACTCCCTCTTGCTTTCGGCCGGATGGGTTGACGGGAGATTGAACGGACAGACCCTAGAGACCCTCGAAGGCCCTGGGTCGGGCTCAGGGCGCCGAGCTCTGTCCCCTCTCGGTGGCTAGCTTGCTGGGTGACCACCTTTCCTCAGATGCCAGTGAGGGCTGGGCTCCCGGGGGCCACCCTCTCAGGGCGCCTGCTTCCCGCGGGGGATGCCTCTGGAACCAGCCACGGCCGGTCGCGGCTGCCACAGGCGCTGGTCAAACGTCAGCGGCCGCAAAAACACTGCCTTTCACCCTTATCTCAGGGCCCGGGATCTGCCGATCCGACCTTATCAGGCGGGCGGGAGGCCTGTCCACCTGCTCACCTCATGTGAGCCCTGCTCACTCACCCTCTCTGCCCGGCACCGTCCAGTCTGAGGTGACCACTCCTCATGAGCCTGGGGCTGCCCTCCCATCAGCTCCAGGGCTCCCAGGGGGTACTGCTCCCGCCAAGGCCCCCCTCAGGGCCTCCAGGCCTGCGCACCCTGATCCTGTCCCACCTGGAGGGGCCTGGGGTCAGCTGGGCCCAGCTTCAGGTGGAGCCTGGCTATGAGGGGCCTCCTGGAGTCACCAGCCACCTGGTCTGAACTTGTGGGGAGGAGCCCCCTGTCCTAGCTGAGCCCTGGCCCACCGCACTGTGGGTGGAAACGTGTCTGACAATGGATGCCTTAAGGGGCCACCCCTGACTCAGCTCCTCTTTGGCTTCAATTGCCAGAAAACAGCCCTAAAGCCACGTCCAGCCTAACCCTTCACGGTCCAGCCTCTGTGCCCTCCAAGCCTCTGCCCACGCAGGTCCCCAGGCAAGCCCCCAGCTCCTTCCGCCTTTGCGCGGGCTTTCCCAGAGCCCTGTCCAGCCGACAGGTCTAAGCCGAGGTCCAGCCCCACTATTCTCAGCCATTCGCGCTCCGTCTGTGGACCCCCGAGGGCCTGACACACCAGGGTCCGTCTGCAGGCCTGCATGACCCCCAGGTGGCGAGGCGGCACGGCCTTGGAGAGCCGGGGCAAGAGGCGGTGGAGCGGGCAGCCTGGCTGCCCTGCATCTCCTCAGAGCCGCTCGGGGCAGCCCTGGTGTCTGCTCATTAACCCGCGATTTTCACTGGGCTGGGAGCCTTCCATCAGCAGGGTGAGGGTTTCCCGTCCCCTCGTCCAGGGGCTGAGGTATGGTCCTGGGGGAGACCAGCCTTCCCAGGCCTCCAGATAAGGAGGGGGTCACACTGACCGAGTCACAGGGCCCTTTGGGCATGGCGTGGGACTGGGATCACTTAGCACCCAGGAAGGCTGGCCAGGGACACTGCACCCAGCTTGGCCTGACCGCTAAGGTTTGCGGCTGGAGGCGCTCAACTTGGATAAGTAGCATGCCTGGGTGGGTCACCTCTAGGGGAACAGAGCCCTTGGGTGCTGGCCTGCGGGCTCAGTGATATCTGTGACTGTGGAGCAGCCCCTCAGTGCCCAGAGGAGCAGGGGGTCCTGCAGAGCCCCCCACGCTAATTCTAGCCTCGGGCCTGGGCTTGCACTCTCAGCAGTGCCTGACAGGTGGTCGCTGTTTCTCAAACGCCTGAGCCGTTCCCCCAGACTCGCCCCCCAACCCCACCAGGACCCAGCTGCGGTGGGCTAGGCAGGCTGGTGCTGCCCACCCCAGGGGCACGTGGCCCCCCTGGAGGAGGGGCTGGTGGAGGCCTCCCCAGGCTGCAAGGTGCCAAGCTGGGGGTCCCTGAGTCATGGAGCTGCCCCTCACCTGCTGAGTGACTCAGGGCTCAGGTCTGGGTGCTCTGCGGTAGCCAGGCCTCCCAGCCCTGAGCTGCAGGCTGGGCCTAAACCAGTTATACCAGTACCTAGCCCAGGGCAGCAGCTGCCAAGGCCACTTCCTCCCTCCACCTGCTCCCTGGTGGTGTTGGGGGGGTGGGGCATGGTTGGGGCCTTTAGGGGCCTTTAGGGCAGGGGGTGCTGGGATGGGCAGGCAGAAACAGCAAGGGGAGACCTCACTGCCCCCTGCTGCAGTTTCCATCAAGGGGGAGGAGGGGTGGGAATGCAGCCTCTGCATCCCGCCTGCCCTTGCCGTGGGCTGTGCTGGGAGGCAGAGCAGGTTGAGGCTAGCAGAGAGGCCGGACAAGGAGACAGGGGCCCAGCTCCTGCCATAGGGCATTGGGGCCCCAGAGGACCCCCACTTCCCAGGGCCTTGAGGGGGCACTGGGAGCTCCACTGAGGGGGGCCTTACCTTCTGTGGGGCTCTGGTTTCCCCACCCATCAAAGAAAGTGCCTTAGACCTCAGGATGGAATTGGGAAGCTAGTGGAATGCCCTGGAAGGTGAGGGCAGGGATGGGGTGAATTTGGGGGCTTCTAGGAGGGGAGATCAGTCCTGGGTGTTCATTGGAAGGACTGATGCTGAAGCTGTAATTCCAATACTTTGGCCACCTCATGTGAAGAGTTGCCTCGTTGGAAAAGACCCTGATGCTGAGAGGGACTGGGGCACAGGAGAAGAAGGGGACGATAGAGAATGAAATGCCTGGATGGCATCACTGACTCGATGGACATGAGTTTGAGTGAACTCCGGGAGTTGGTGATGCACAGGGAGGCCTGGCGTGGGGTCGCAAAGAGTCGGACACGACTGAGTGCCTGAACTGACTGACTGAGGAGGGGGAGGGAAGTGAGTGGTCTTTCCTGGGTCAGCAGCTACGCTGGGGACAAGGGCAGGTAAAGACAGGAGGGATGGGGGGGCGGCTGGCCCGAGGAGGCCTCTGGGTGTGTGCACTCTGCAAGGTGAGCAAACCTGCCCAGGGCCCAAGGAGGCAAGCGGCCGGGCTGGGAGGTGAAGCCCCAGTCCTGGTTCTGATCCTGACCCCCAGGGTCAGCAGGTGGGGCTGCCCCCTGCCCCACGTCTCCTCACGCCCCAGGTGCTCCTTCTCACTCATGGCCCCGATCCTCTCTCGTCTCTCCTTGGGCACACAGAGGCCCTCTCTCTCGACCTGGGGCCCGTCTACTGAACCAGGGTCCCGCCCGCACTGAGCAGGGACGGAGGCGGCCGCGGTCTAGGGGAGTCCGCATTCGGGGGCGGTGGGCTCCGTCCTCGACCCTCAGGCCTGGATACTCCTCTGAATCCCGTCTCTTCGGGTCCTCCAGGTGGCTTTCCTTAATTCCTGGCTTCTACCACGAAGCGCTGGGCCCCAGCCCTCCTCTGGAGTAGTCCCAGGGCTTAGAAACCCCCGACTTGAGAGCACGGCCTTGTTCTCCTCCAGCTCAGACCCCCCCATCAGCCCACTCGGAATTCCTTCATGCATCTACCGGGCGCCAGACTCACCCTGGTGGGGACCCAACTCGTGCGGGTAGCCCGGGTAGCAGGGACCTCAGCGAGGCCCACGGCTCCCCCAGGCCCAGCCCAAGTCCAAGTACGGCCTTGCGTTCACACTTAAAGCCCTGCTACCGGTAAGTCACTTCAGTCGTGTCCGACTCTGTGCGACTTCATAGACGGCAGCCCACCAGGCCCCCCCGTCCCTGGGATTCTCCAGGCAAGAACACTGGAGTGGGTTGCCGTTTCCTTCTCCAAAGCATGAAAGTGAAAAGTGAAAGTGAAGCCGCTCAGTCGTGTCCGACTCTTTGCGACCCCACGGACTGCAGCCCACCAGGCTCCTCCATCCATGGGATTTTCCAGGCAAGAGTGCTGGAGGGGGTGCCATCACCTTCTCCGCACTTACACCCCAGCCATCAGCAAAACCAACCCAGATCCCTCCACTGCCCTCTGCCCACCACGGCCGCCCCTGGTCCAGCCGCCGTGCTCTCCCAGCTGGACCAGTTCCGTCCCCTGTGGCCCCAGCCCCCACAGTCTCGACACAGCAGCCAGGTTACCCCGGGCCCCTGCTGGAGGGCTCCATGGCCTGACGCACTGCCCACCCCTGCTCCGTCCACTCCAGCCTCACAGGCCTTCTCGCGTCCCCATGTGAGGGCCTCTGCCTCCCTGGAGGTCCTCCCGCCTGACATTTGAGGAATCCACGTGGCGTAAGCCTTCAGACTCCGCCCACCGCGTAGGCCACGCCCCTGGATGCCCACGCCCACCCGGAGGTTCCAGCCGGTTCCCCTCCTGTGGACCCACCAGGTCAGGGTGCCCGTGGGGAAACTAAGGCCCAGAGGGCGGCGGGCCGGGCTGACAACTCACCCGCACGAGCTGCTCAAGGTTCCACCGAGCAGGGAGCCGAAGATGAGGCCGACGCCAAAGCACAGGCCCAGCCGGCCCAGGGCCGCGGGCCGCTCCTCAGGTGTGGACAGGTCCGCGATGACCATCTGGGCAGCTGGCGGGTGGGACGCGGGCTGGGCCGCGAGGACCCCTCACGGGGCCCAGGCCACGCCTCCCCACTGCACCCCGCTCCCCACCGGCCACGCCCCTGCGCTCCTCCGACCTGCCCCCTCCCTGTCACCCCCCGCGTCACCAGCTGCACCCCGACTTGTCCCCAGGCCGCATGCTCCCCACCGCCTCTAAGCCCCGTGGGAGCACAGCCCACCGCGTACACCGGCCCCTGAGGGTGGCGTCCGCCCCGCCCCCGGCTCAGGCCACGCCCACAGCAAGCCCCCCGCCCTGCCCTCCGCGCCCTCCAGTCCCGCCCTGGGCCCCAGCAACGGGGACATGTTTGCGAGGGCGCCCTACCTGGCAGCGTGTGCATGAGCGCACCCGGCAGGCGCGAGGCGAAGAGCAAGGCCACGCCGGGCAGGGCGGGGACGCAGGCGGCCGCCAGGAGCAGGTAGAGGGCGGACGAGGCCAGGAAGGACAGCGCGAAGGCTGCCCGCGCCCCGCGCTGGTCTGCGAACCTGGGGGCCCACACCCATGACCCTCACCGGCAGGAGGCAGAGCTGCCCCTCTTCTGCCCCACACCCGCCCCTTGGGACGGCCGGGAAGCTGGGCCGCAGAGAGGTCCCGGCGGTCTGCGCCTCCCTCCTCGCAGGGCCTGTTTCTCCACCCTTCCAATGCGGCAGTCTTCAGTGACCTTGGGGAGTTTGACCTACTCGGTCACTCCCTCTCCTAGTGAATAACTTGTGGGATGCATGCTTGACAGAAAGCTCTTCCTGGGCGCAAGTGGGGAACGCCCCTCACCCACAAGATCCCTGCTCTGTCCTGCGTTACCGGGTCTGGAGCCCCTTCTCTCCCATGGAGTGACTCTGAGATCTGACTCCTGCCACACTGATCTGTCCACGCCAGGATTTGCAGGAGGGTGAGCCCAGCGCCCCCAGAGCATTAAGACGAGTGGGAGTCCCAGTCCCCAGAATTCTCTTTTCCAGAAAAGTTGCTGGTGGAACCCCCCCAGCTCAGTAGAGCAGGGCATTTATAGCCACGAGACCCTCACCAGTTACATCCTCTCTCCAGCCACAAACCAGAATTAGTGGCGGTTATGGGTCGGGACAGGAGAAGGCAATGGCATCCCACTCCAGTACTCTTGCCTGGAAAATCCCATGTACGGAGGAGCCTGGTGGGCTGCAGTCCATGGGGTTGCTAAGAGTCGGACATGACTGAGCGACTTCACTTTCACTTTTCACTTTCATGCATTGAAGAAGGAAATGGCAACCCACTCTAGTGTTCTTGCCTGGAGAATCCCAGGGATGGGGGAGCCTGGTGGGCTGCCATCTATGGGGTCACACAGAGTTGGACACGACTGAAGCGACTTAGCAGCAGCAGCAGCAGCAGTATGGGTGGGGACACCCTAGGAGCTAACCCAGCACTAAAGGGACATAGTTTGAGCAAGCTCCAGGAGATGGTGAAGGTCACAGAGAGTCAGACACAACTGAGCTATGGAACAACAAAGGGTCAAAGTTCATCCGTGCCTCGGGGGCTGCCATCCCTCTAGCCCAGTGTGAGGTCCGGGAACCTGGAGTCACCCAGGCCATGACCTCCCAAGGGAAGGTCTGAGTCATCACGGGACGAGAGCCCCCAAACTTCCCCACCCTGCCGTACCTGCCGAACACAGGTCCGCCCAGAAGCTGCAGCACACCAAACACAGTCTGCTGGTAGCCAAAGGCAACGGAGTCCAGGCCCAGCCTCCGAGAGAGGTACTGAAACACAGGGGGAGGGTCCGTGGGAGGGGCCTGGAAGGTCCCCAGCACCTGCGATCCGGGGTGCTTGGTGGGAAGGGGGAGGAAGGGTAGCTCTGAGCAGCGTGTGAGGGAACCGAGGGTCTGGCTCTGACCGTGCCACGACGCATCTGGGGTGACCTGTGTGGACTCAGCTGCTTATATCGTAGCGGGCAGCCTGACAGGGCCTCTGGGTCCGAGCTCCAGGGACTTAGAACTCGGTGAAGGCAGCTGCTGGCCCCCTTTCCTTCCTCGGGATGCACCTCAAGGGTGTGAGGCAGACCCCATCTTGCCCTGGCTCAGCCCTCGGACCTTGGCACATCCAGAATTGACTCCCGGTGTTCCTCTAAGAACAGCTCCTGCTGATGCTTCCACCTTGGGGTCCCTGCAGCCCCTCCTGGCTTCAGCGCCTTCTCCCCTCCAGCACTGGTCCCACAGCTGCCCCGGGGCCTTTGTACTGGCCAGCCCACTCCCATGTCTCCTTTAAGGCTTTGTACAGGGTTGCCTTCTTAGGGCGGCCCCGCTGACCCCAAACCCGCCTTACTCCTCAGCAGCCCTGGGTCCCCTCCTGCAGCACAGTCTAAGGACACATTGCCTACTGTCGGTGGGTGTCACCTATGCTCAGGACCACCAGCGGTGGGGTGCCTGTGGCCTAGTCCGCGTTGTGCTCTGCGGTATTCTGAGCTCTGAGGACAGGCACTCGGGGTACCTGTGAGCATTTGTGGAGCAGACACATTCTACCCCCCCCCCCAGGAGAGCCGGTGGGAGGGCAGGTGGCTCTGGGAGCCCCGAGTTCTCAGGATTTCATGTTCGGTCATCACTCCAGCACCGGCTCTCTGAAGGGCAGTGGGGCACCTGCTCGGGCCCCTTGGCTGCCAAGGAGGGGATACAGGGCTTAGACCAGCCCGGTGGAGATGAGCCGGGCTTGGGAGGTGGGGGAGCTGGGCTTGCTGTTTAGCCAGGGACCCCCGCCATGGCTGGACTTGTGACAAAGGCCATACCCCCTCCCACCCAGATCCCCAGGCCCAGGCTGCTTATGAGAATCTCCTGGGGAACTTTAAAAAGCGGCCAGTGGCTAGGACCACGGTCCCACCCAGACCAGGCAGACAAGGGCCTCTGGAGCTCCAGTCTTCCAAAGTCCACTGGGAGCTGCTGCCCCAGGAGGGTGAGTCCCAGTGGGCCAGCTTCACACGGGGGTGTGGAATGAACAGACAGGAGTGCATGGGGGAGGATGCTGAGTGGGTGGGCACCAGTGAGCCATGGGGGCCACAGAAACCCAGGGGCTGCTGGGGGCCAGGCAGAGTCCAGACCAGCCGGATTAGCCCCACCCTCACATCCTGGCTGGGGAGACCGAGACCATGACATGCAGTGCGGGGTGTGGGCAAGCCCCAGGAGGCCGGACCAACCAGGACCCGAGGGGAAGTGACTCCGGGCACCTGGCAGGTGCTAGGGGGAGGGCCCCACTGCGGGGGAGATCTGCGGAAAAGGGCTGAGCGGGACTAGGAAGCGAGCCGCGCGAGTGTCAGGCTGGTGGGTGAAGAGGGCCAAGGCCCCGAGCTGGGGCGGGAGCAACAGAGCCCAGGATTGCTGATGGGGGGCCCGGAGGCACAGCCCCGGGTACCTCGACTGGCTCAGCTCCAGTGTGGCAAGGGGCCCCAGAGGGAGGGGCCTGGCAGCATCCGGCCGGACCGCGGGCCCCACCAGAGCCCGAAGGAAGGTGAGGCGGACGGGCCAGGCGGCCTGGGGAAGGGTACTCACGGGCATGATAGAGAACTGCATGAAAAGGCAGGTGAGCTCCAGGGCTGCCAGCACGTAGGTGAGCAGCATGACCCCCGAGCGGCCCAGGGCGCCCATTCCGCTGGGGGCCTGGCCCTGGCCCCCAGGGGCCCCGACTTTCCGCATGCTGGGCAGGTGTTGCTGGAAGACCCTGCCGGGATAAGAACGGGAGGCTGCAGGAGCGGGCAGGGAGCAAAAGTCCTCCTGGACTGGGCGAGGATGCTGAGTCATGGGGCGGGAGGCGGGTGGCACCCAGAGGGCCTAGGGGAGAGGTCGGGGTGCTGGGCTCTCCACGGGGCTTTTCAGCCTCTCGCCGCTGAGTGACCTTGGGCCAGCGTTGCTCTCGGAGATCAAGTATCGCCCCCCTCCTCGACGGACGACTCTGGGGCTCTGGGCACACTGCCACCGTGGAACCAGAGACGGGAGCCTCCTGTCCAGCATGGGCTGGGCTCAGGGCCTGACTTTGAGATGGAAACCGAGGCCAGAGTGGTCGCTGACCACAGCTCAGGTAGGTGACCCATGTGCGTGTGTGTGTGTGTGTGTGTGTGTGTGTGTGTGTGTGTGTGTGTGTGTCTCGGGCAGATCTTTAGGCCACGGGGTCCCGCTTCCACCTCCCCTGTGAAGCGCTTCTCAGCCGACAGCCTATTTTGCCCAGCTCCTCCGCCAGGCCAGCGGGCCTTCTGGAGCGCCTGTGGGTGGGCTGGAGGGGCAGCTCAGCCTCCCAGGGCCCCTAGGCAGGGTAGCCAGGCCCTGTCTGCTCCCCACAGCCCCCCACCAGCTGTAGCCAGAGTCTGCAGTTCCATGGAGCACTCCACCAAGTTTTGTCAAATGAACACCCAGCTGTACAGTTGGGCCCAAGGGTCGCCTTCAGAACCCAGACCCAGGGGTGGGGAGGGGGGTGACATCAAAGAGGGACCAGGGGCTGTCCCCAGACTCCCCATCCTGGGGTGCAGGGAACTTGCGAGGAGCGGGGGCAGAGGGTGAGAGCAGCAGGTCAGGGGCACCTGGCTGGCAGGAGTGCTGAAGGGAGCTCGGTACCTGCCTTCCCAGGGGTCGGCTTGGACACCGTCCTGGCGAAGTGAGCCCTCGTTGGCTGAGCTCCGGCCTGCCTGCCCTTCCGGGGCTGGGTTCAGGTCCCGGCCCACTCAGGGCACATCTACCCTCCCAGGGTAGTTCTCCGCCCCCGAGGCCAACCCGGACACCCCGCCCCCGCCCGCGACCTCCGCGCTCTCATTGGCCGAGCCCGACACGCCCCCCGGCGGGCACCGCTCCGCCCCGAGGCCCGAACATGCCCCCTCCTGCCTTTCTCCCGGGACTGCGGGGGTAGGAGGGGGCTCAGACCGCCGGAGCAGCTCTGGGTGTCCAGTCTGGGCTTCGGGTGGGCAGGATGGGGCGGGGAGGGGGCGGAGGGAGGCAGGACAGGGGCTGGGAAGAAGGATGGGAGGGAGAGNCATGCCCCCTCCTGCCTTTCTCCCGGGACTGCGGGGGTAGGAGGGGGCTCAGACCGCCGGAGCAGCTCTGGGTGTCCAGTCTGGGCTTCGGGTGGGCAGGATGGGGCGGGGAGGGGGCGGAGGGAGGCAGGACAGGGGCTGGGAAGAAGGATGGGAGGGAGAGAGGCACAAGGAGAGGGAGGGGGAGGGCAAGGCCTGGCTCGCCCCCTGGGTGGGGTCGGCAGAGAGCCAGAGGCGGGCAGGGAGACAGTTACTCCTGGGAACCGCTCTTGGCCCCACGTCGCCCCGCAGTTACTGAGATGCTGGTTCTCCCCCCTTTCACACTGCGGTGTGCCCACCGGCTTGGTCAGGGCCATCAGAGCCCCAAGGTATGCAGGTCCACCCAGCTTCAAGCTGTCCTTCCGGGGGACTAGCTCATGCCCCCTTGCAGTCACCCAGAGCCCCTGCCGGAGCCCTGGAAAGCACACAGACTCCCTCTCGGGTCAGTTTCCCAGATAAACGAGCAGAAGCCCACGCAGGACTCTGCTGCCCACTACCTGCCTGCAGCTCAGAGCCAGGCCAACGTCAAAACCAATGTCCCCTCTGCCATGCGTTACCCTCAGCTCAGGCAGAGCCTGAGACAGGTGGGCAGGCAGCCCAGGAGCCCGCTGTGCCTGTGTGTGTGCGTGTGTGTGTGCGTGTGCATGAGCGTGCGTGTGTGTGTGCGTGTGTGTGCATGTGGGTGTGTGTGTGTGCGCGCATGTGTGTGGGTGTGCGTGTGAGTGAGTGTGTGCGTGTGTGGCATCCATGTGTGTGTGTGAGTGTGTGTGTGCATGTACTCTGTGTGTGGGTGTGTATGGGCGTGTGTGTGTGTGTGCATGCGTGTGTGGGGGGTGTGCGTGTGTGTGTGTGTGTATGTGTGCATGCGAGTGTGGGGGTGTGCTTGTGTGTGAGTGTGTGTGCGTGTGCATGAGCATGTGTGGGCATGTGTGTGTGTGGGTGTGTGTGGGTGTGTGTGCATGTGTGTGAGTGTGTGCATGCGAGTGTGTGGGGGTGTGCATGTGTGTGTGTGTGCATGTGTGTGGGGGGCATGCATGTGTGTGAGTGAGTGTGTGTGTGTGCGTGTGTGGGGGGCATGTATGTGAGTGTGTGTGGGGGGGTGTGCATGTGTGTGAGTGTGTGCATGTGTGTGTGTGGGGTGTGCATGTGTGTGTGTGTGCGTGGAGTCGGGGGAGGCCCAGGCCTGCTGCGAGGCCTTTCTGGGAGGGGCAAGAGGGCCCTCAGGCCTCGGGGCCCTGGCTCATGCCCCCTCTCCCAGAGTGGGCCTGTGCTGGGGGCAGACTTGAGCCCAAAGGCAAGGGGTGGGCAGGAAGGGGCTGCTACTCACCTCTCCCTTCCTCCCGCGGCACACAGGACCCGTGGGCAGCACGGGGCTGGCTGGAGCAGCGGCAGTCAGATCCAGCCTGAGTATCCGTCACAACAGGCTCTGTGGGCAGGGAGCTTCCTGGTCTCGAGGGAGCTGGGAAATCCTTTCACTTCACCCGGCAGCTGCACCTCCTGTGGACCTGCTCCCCCCACACAGGGAAGTCACAGCCTCCCGGCCGGATCTGAGCACAGCTGGGGAGGAGGGCTTCTCAGAGGAGGTGACACTTCTGAAGAGTCCTGAGGATGAGCTGGAGGCGCCCCGACCACACTCCCGCTGCCTGTGATGGTGGTGAGGCGGGCGTGTGCAGGCAGGTGTGTGTGCACGTGTGTCTGCATGTGTGGGAGAGGGCAGAGACACCCAGCATGCAGGACGCACGCGGAGGTGGCGCACCAATTGCCCTGACTGCCGTGGAGCCCGGGCTCTAAGCCCGCCGCTTCTAGAAGGACCTCGAGCTGATGTGCTGATCATGACTGAAGGGGGTGGGCCGGTCAGAGGTGTGTCTGCAGTCCCAAGGAGGGGCACGCAGGCTCAGATAGGACGTGGTGACGGAGAATGAGAGTCTGCAGATCCAGGGAAGGAGGAGCTGGCAGGGCGTGTGGGTGGTGGCCGTCAGCTGAGAGGGAGCCAGGGTGTGTGCGGGGGGCGGGGTCTGGAGGGGAGAGCCTCCTGGGGCTCAGTGCCCGAGGGGGTGGAGTCGTGGCTCACACACAGGTGCAGGAGGTGAGGTCTGAGCTGGAGGTGCAATAGCATGTCTCCCGGATCAAGACAGTATTTAGGGTCCTGATGCTGGAAGAGTGAAAAAGCCGACTTAAAACTCAACATAAAAAAAAAAAAACCCACGAAGATCATGGCATCTGTCCCATCACTACGTGGCAAATAGAAGGGGGAAAGCGGAAGCAGTGATAGATTTTATTTTCTCGGGCTCCCAAATCATTGCAGACAGTGACTGGAGCCATGAGATTAAAAGGCGCTTGCTCCTTAGAAGGAGAGCCGTGACAAAGATAGACAGTGTATTAAAAAGCAGAGACATCACTTTGCCAGCAAAAGTCCCTATAGTCGAAGCTGTGGTTTTCCCAGTCATCACATGTGGATGTGAGAGCTGGACCGTAAAGAAGGCTGAGCGCTGAAGAAGTGATGCTTTCGAACTGTGGCGCTGGAGGAGACTCTTGAGGGTCCCTTGGACAGCATGGAGATCAAACCAGTCAATCCTGAAGGTGATCAGCCCTGAATATTCATTGGAAGGACTGAGGCTAAAGTGGAAGCCCCAGTAGTTTGGCCACCTGATGGGAAGATCTGACTCATTTGAAAAGACCCTGATGCTGGGAAAGATCAAAGGCAGGAGGAGAAGCGGATGACAGAGGACAAGATGGTCAGATGGCATCACCGACTCAATGGACATGAGTTCGAGCAAACTCTGGGAGATGGTGATGGACAGGGAAGCCTGCAATGCTGCAGTCCATGGGACTGCAAAGAGTCGGACATGACTGAGCGGCTAAACAGCTCTGGGAGAGAAGCCCAGGAGGGGACTGATGGGGGTGTCGTGGAGCTGTGCCTGTCACTCATACTCTCCCCCAAGGGCTCACCTCAGCGTCACCTCTTCAGGGGAGCCAAGAAGGTTTTGGCTGGAGCAGGACCAGGGCTGGGAGCAGGTCTCCAGGAGAGCTGATCTTCCCAGCCCAGGTGCCGAGGAACCTACCAGAACTGGAGTCTGTGACATAGACTGTGGGGACTGCAGTCTGGGCAGGGACTTCTTGGAGGAGGGGGCAGGGGCTGGGCCTTGTGTGGGTTCCGGCTCCCCTGTGGGTGGGGTCCTGAGACTGAGCCTTCAGGACTGGATCTGACCACGTCCCCGGAGGAGGGGCTGCCAGCTGCTGGGGGCTTCTCTGGGGGTCTCTCATGATGTGGGGCCCCCTGGATCCAGGGTCCAGGCAGAGGCAAGGCTGCAGAGGCCTGGAGTCCCAGCTCTCACCCACTGGTTCTGCCCCACTCCCAGCCCAGTGCTGGGGTGCAGGGGCCCACATGGTGGGGTGGGGGGTCACTCACTCCACGGGCTCTTGCTGGCCGATGGCCATAACCGAGAGAGGAAAACAGCTTTGACGGGGAAGCACGGTGCGTAGGCTGCTGGAGGTGGCATCCAGGCCAGAGGCCTGCAGACTGGAGGCTCTGGGGCCCTCAGATAACTGCTGGGGTACACTGTGTGATGGCCACGTGCTCCTGTGACCAGAGGAGGACCAGGGGACCCTGCTCTTGAGACCCTCAAGGAGGTGCTGATGGCCCCAGCTTGCTGGGACCCGGGGCTTCCCGTGTGCAAACAGGAACCATGCTGGACAAGCAGAGCCACCCAATTATCCTGCCTCTCAGGTCCCTGGAAGCCAGGCAGAACTCACACTGGGCTTTGACTACATGAAGGACTGGGGGACGCAGGGGTGGGGGGGCAGCCCGGGCGGCAGAGTCGGGGTGGCATGGTAAGGTCGCATGCCCCCTCTCCAGGGCCCTGGGGTTCTGCAGAAACTGCAGCCTCAAGGGAGGGGTGTCCATCCAGGAGAGCCAGGGGCGAGTGGCCGGCCGCCAGCGGTCAGGCATGGGGTGATGGTGGGAGGGCCAAAGGGCAGCGTGGAAGCAAAAGACGAGCCCTCCAACTGCACAAGAAAGCAGGGCTCAGAGGGAAGAGCCACACATACCTGTGCACCAGGCTGGAGCAGAGAGGGCCCAAGGCAGGACACGTGGTCTGGACGCGTTCCTCTCCACGTGCTCCGGGTGTCGCCGTCCCTGAGACAGGCACAGGCCTGAGGGACTTGGAGGGAGCTTGCTCTCTCTCCCCAAGGACCACGTCCTCCCGTCCTGGGCCCTCATCTCCTGCTAGAAGGGACTGCCACGTTCTGACCATCCATCCCACGTCCGCGTCTCCCGGAACCTCTGCCCATCAGGAACTCAGCAGAGAATCCAGGGAGAAGCAAGGAGACTTCTAGGACCCAGAGGAGAAGCCACAAACCCACGCAGCCCTTCTCACCCCAGAGCCCCGGCCTGGCCAGCACCGTCCCCTCTGCTCACCCTAGAGCCCCGCCCTGGCCAGCACCGGTCCCCCCTTCTCACCCCAGAGCCCCGCCCTGGCCAGCACCGGTCCCCTCTCCTTACCCTAGAGCCCCGCCCTGGCCAGCACTGGTCCCCTCCCGCTGCCGGACGGCAGTTTCAGGGAGCCTGGCTGTTTGGGCTCCGTTGGGGGCAGCCACGCCGACGGCTCCAGGAGTGACAAGCAGTGGCTGCCCATCTCTGCTCTGGGCACCCTGGGACCTCTTGGGTAGGTTTCTAGGGCCCCTGCTGCCTTCTGCCCCTGGGCCTCTGGTCGATGCCTAGCTCGGGGGTGGCCAGGTCTCACACGCATTTTGCCAGTGGGAATGCTGGCTACGAGGGATGCGCTGGGCCTCTCTGCCCCTGCCACCCTGGGACTCAGCCCTGCCGGATGAACCAGTGAACACAGCCAGGGCACAAGTGGGACACCCTGGCCCAGGCCTTGATCTGACAGTCAAGGAAGCGGGCTCTGCAAGGTCATGGGGCCAACAGTGGCCAAGCGGGGCCCAGACCTGCTCTTCAGGCAGCCCTGCTGGGCCAGCATGTCCAGGGCTTAGCCGGCCTGGGCAAGCGTCCCATCCTCTCAAGCCTCAGCTTCCCCATCTGTGAAATGGTGTGTGTGCTCAAGCACTCAGTCATGTCCAATTCTTTGTGAGCCCATGGACTATAAACTGCCCGGTTCCTCTGTCCATGGAATTTTTCAGGCAAGAATATCGGAGTGGGTTGCCATTTTCTCCTGCAGGGGGTCTTCCTGATCCAGGGATCAAACCTGAGTCTCCTGTGTCTCCTTCATTGCAGGCAGATTCTTTTTTTAAAAAAAGTGTTTTTATTTACTTTTAATTGATTGATGATTTCTTTATAATACTGGTTTAATTTCTGTCATTCATCAACATGAATTAACCATAGGTGCACATATGACAGGCCTTCCCAGTGGCTCAGTGGTGAAGAATCTTGCCTATAGTGCAGAAGTTGCTGGAGATGCAGGTTCCATCCTTGGGTCAGGAAGATCCCCTGGAGGAGGGCAGGGCAATGCGCTCCAGTATTCTTGTCTGGAGAATCCCATGAAGAGAGGAGACTGGTGGGCTACAGTCCATAGGGTCGCAAAGCGTCAGACAAGACAGAAGTAGCAGGCACGCACGTACATACGTCCCCTCCCTCTTGAAACTCTCTCCCACCCTCCACCCCTTCCCACCCCTCTAGGCTGTTACAGAGCCCTGGTTTGAGTTCCCCGAGTCACAGAGCAAATCCCCACTGGCTGTCTCTTTACACGTTAGTGTATACGCGTCCCTGCTGCTCTCTCCATTCACCTCAGCCTCTCCCTCCCCGCTGTGTCCACGTGTCTGGTCTCTCTCTCTGTCTGTGTCTCCATTGCTGCCCTGACGGCAGCACCATCTTTCTAGACTCCACAAATGTGAGTTAATATTAATCTTTCTCTTTCTGACTTACTTCACTCTGTATAATGGACTCTAGGGTCACCCACCTCATTAGAAGTGACCCAGATGCGTTCCTTTCTATGGCTGAGTAGTATTGCCTCATATGCACGTACCACAGCCTCTTTATCCATTCACCCGTCAGTGGACACCTAGGTCGCTTTCTCGTCCTCGCTATTGTACAGCGCTGCAGTGGACGCTGAGGTGCATGTGTATTTTTCAGGGTTGGTTTCCTCGGGGTATATGCCTAGAAGTGGGATTCCTGGGTCCTGTGCTGGTTTCCTGTGCTCATGTGTGGATGTGAGAGTTGGACTGTGAAGAAGGCTGAGTGCTGAAGAATTGATGCTTTTGAACTGTGGTGTTGGAGAAGACTCTTGAGAGTCCCTTGGACTGCAAGGAGATCCAACCAGTCCATTCTGAAGGAGATCAGCCCTGGGATTTCTTTGGAAGGAATGATGCTAAAGCTGAAACTCCATTACTTTGGCCACTTCATGAGAAGGGTTGACCCATTGGAAAAGACTCTGATGCTGGGAGGGATTGGGGGCAGGAGGAGAAGGGGACGACAGAGGATGAGATGGCTGGATGGCATCACTGACTCGATGGACGTGAGTCTGAGTGAACTCCGGGAGTTGGTGATGGACAGGGAGGCCTGGTGTGCTGCGATTCATGGGGTCGCAGTCGGACACGACTGAGCGATTGCACTGAACTGAACTGAATGGGTTTTGTTCTTGGTTTTTACAGGAATCTCCATCCCATCTTCCGCAGTGGCTGTATCAACTTACATTCCCAGCAGCAGTGCAGGAGCGTCCCTTTTCTCCACACCCTCTCCAGCACTTGTTTGCGGATTTTTTGATGATGGCTGTTCTGACCCGTGTGAGGTGATGCCTCCTTATAGTTTTGACTTGCAGTTCTCTAAGAACGAGCGATGCTGAGCATCTTTCCGTGTGTTTATTAGCCGTTCATGCGTCTTCTTTGAAGAAATGCCTGTTTACGTCTTTTGCCCGCCTTTTGATCGGGTTGTTCGTTTCTCAGCTGTTGAGTTGCATGAGTTGCTTGCCTACTTTGGAAATTAATCCTTTGTCGGTTGTTTTGTTTGCTATTATCTCCTCCCATTCTGAGGGTTGTCTTTTCGCCTTGTTTATACTTTCCTTTCCTGGGCAAAACTTTAAGTTTAATTGGGTCTCATTGGTTTATTTTTCCTCTTATTTCCGTTATCCTAAGAGGTGGGTCATGGAGGATCTCGTTGTGATTTCTGTTAGGCAATGCTCTGCCTGTGTTTTCGTCTAAGAGCTTATAGCTTCTGGTCTTATATTTCGGGGCTTCCTTGGTGGCCCAGTGGTAAAGAATCCGCCTGCGGGAGCCGAGGGAGACGTGGGTTTGATTCCTGGGTTGGGAAGATCCCCTGGAGGAAGGCATGGCAACCCACTCTGGTATTCTTGCCTGGAGAATCCCATGGACAGAGGAGCCTGGCGGGCTACAGTCCACGGGGTCACAAAGGGTCAGACACAGCGCGCGTGCTCTCACGGTTCGGTCTTTAATCCGTTCACGTTTATCTTTGTGTATGGTGTGAGGGAGTGCTCTCGTCGCGTTCTTTTACATGGAGCTGTTCATGCAGCTGTCCAGTTCTCCCAGCACCACTTATCGGAGACTGCCGCTGCTGCTGCTAAGGCGCTTCAGTCGCGTCCGACTCTGTGCGACCCCACAGACGGCAGCCCGCCAGGCTCCCCCGTCCCTGGGATTCTCCAGGCAAGAACACTGGAGTGGGTTGCCATTTCCTTCTCCAAAGCATGAGAGTGAAAAGTGAAAGCGAAGTCACTCAGTCGTGTCCAACTCCCAGCGACCCCATGGACTGCAGCCTGCCAGGCTCCTCTGTCCATGGGATTCTCCAGGCAAGAGCACTGGAGTGGGGTGCCATTGCCTTCTCCGACTGAAGAGATTACCTTTCCCCAGTTGCATATTTTGGCTTCCTTTGTCACAGGTAAGGTGCCCGTAGGTGTGTGGGTTTATCTCTGAGCTTTCCGTCTTGTTGCACTGGTTTATTGTCTCCGTGCCAGGACCATACCGTCTTGATGACTGTGGCTTTGTAGTATAGCCTAAACCTTTGTAGTATGTACCTGAAATCAGGTAAGTTGATTTCTCCACCTCCATTCTTCTTCCTCTCAAGACTGCTTTGGCTATTTAAGGTCTTTTGTGTTCCCATACAAATGGTGAAATTTTTTGTTTAGTTCTGTGAAAAATGCCATTGGTAATTTGATATGCGGGTGGATTCTTTACTGCTGGGCCAAAGGGGACAATGCTAATTCCTCCCTTGTAAGATACACATGCGGGTTGAATGGAGCACTTTGCACGCAAGTTGCGTGGCTGGGGGTGGCTGCCTGGCACAGGGTGGCCGTGCTGCCAGCAGAAGCTGGGTCCTAGCCAGGGCCACTGCTGAGCGTCGGGCATGTGTGCGGTGGGCTTGACAGCCTGAGCGTTAGCTGGAGGCCCACCAGGCACGGCGATCTGCATCCGCAGTCACCCCTGGGTGGGGCGGGGTCCCAGCTGCTTGTTACCTAAAGACCGCTTCATCCTGTCTGACGATTTATTGGGGAACCGCACATGCCTGGGTGAAGCAGATGCTTTTGCTGGGGTCCGAGTCACACTGCCAGCCCTTGTCCCTGGGCTCGGAGTGAACGTCCAGGGTTTATTACAAAGGCAGCCAGTGGGGTCCTCAGGGCTCAGCTGTGCCTTGCCCTTCCACTAGGTCTGGAGGGGGAGACCCACCAGGAGGCTGCTGGCCCTTCTCAAGCAGGGGCTGCTAGGCCAGGCACACAGACACGGCCCCTGAGCCTCTTCAGGAGCCTCGCAGATGGGAAAGCGAGGCACAGAGTGGCCACCGGTTCTTCCTTTGCCCCGGGAGGAGGCGGTCACTCTGCCCAGCTTCGAAGCCCACAGATCTGCCCCCGCCCCGTTCCTCCTGCTGTGTGAAGCTTACCAGCAGGGAGTAAAGTGGCAGAGGTGGAAGAGCCAGATGCCACCAGCAGGAATCCGGGCTCCCCGGGGGCAGCTGTGGCTGGTGGCCAGACCCCCTGACCCCCAGCAAGGGTCTGCTGCTTCTCACCTGCCACCTGTGCGCCAAAGTCACGAGGCGCCGTCCTCCTGAGTCCCCCTCCTTCCGCCTGCTGCCACCCCAGGCTCCTGGAGCCCTCAGACCTGCTGGGGCCCCCAGCCCCCTGCCTGGGGCCCCGTCATTACCCGCTTGACTGCCTTTCTCACCTCGTTCCCAGGCGCTGGCACCTGCCTCCACCACTCAAACTACAGGAGCCTGGACCCCCAGCTAGAAAGCTCCGGTGCTCGCTGAGCCTTCAGGATGAAACCAGTCCTGAGCCAGACGGAGCCCCGGTCCCTGCGAGCCAGCCCTCTCCAGCCCCCACCTGGTCCATGCCCGTCTCCCTCTGCGGGGCACCAGCCGAGATGGGCTGGGAATGCCTGGCCCCTTCCCTGCCTGAGGCCCCCTCCCTTCCCAAGCACCTCCTCCTCGCCCCAGACCTGGATTGGCCCCTGCTGGGGGCTCCTGCGGGAGCCTGCGTCTCCCCCTCATCGCACGACACCTCCCCGCAGGAGCTGTGGAGGATCAGGGCTTGTGCCTGGTTGTGAGTGGATTGCGGGCCTTCCCTGGAAGCTTGCAGGCTTCCCTCGGGGTGTAGGCTTATTTTCGGGTGTGGACAGCTGATGGAGAATGCGGGGAACGCACGTCCTCTCAAGCTTCCGTCTTATCTGCTGTTACCCAGTCAGATGCTCCCGCCTAAGGGGCCCGCATGTGCCCACATGGCTCCAGGCCCTGGCTCCCAGCCCAGAAACAAGTTACGATTACTGATTTGGTTGTTGATGTTATTAGGTGGATCAGAGTTCAGTTCGCAGACCAGGGGTTGAACCCAGGCACGTGCCAGTGAAAGCGCCCAGTTCAAACCACTGGACCACCAGGGAGTTCCTCAGCTGCACTACAAGAGGAAGGGCCACGTGGAGCGGCTGCCCAGGCCCTGCAGCGGGCGGCCGGGGCGCAGGTGGCCGGGGCATGCCTTAGAGCGGGGCTCAGACCAGCGACCCCAGTGGAGGGGCTGAAGGCAGGGGCGCTGGGGGGAGGCCTGGCCCCTGA
>SJYX01016900.1:170521-196207 GCA_006410675.1 Oreotragus oreotragus
TGCGATGAGAGGTGAGGGCGGCGGCCGCGGCGGGGGGCGGGGGGGGGGCGCCCCGCGCGGTCCTCGCGGCCCCTCGGTCGCCCCTCGCTCACCGCACCTCTCTCCCGTAGCCTCGTGCCCAAAGAGCCCTGGCGGAGCCCGTTGGGCAGCGGACAGGAGAGGAGCGCTGGGCCTCGGCTGGGACCGTCCATGTAGCAGCAACCGGCGGCAGCTGCCGCGAGCAGCGTTCGGTTTCGTGTTTAAAGTTTGACAACTGTGCAATGTATTAATAACGTCTTTTATATCTAAATGTATTCTGCCCAAGGAGTACACTGGTCCCAAGGTGTAAAGCTTTAAGAGTCATTTATATAAAATGTTTAATCTCTGCTGAAACTCAGTGCAAAAAAAAAAATGAAAAAGACAAAAAAAAAGGAAAAAAGAAAAAAAACCTGTATATTTGTACAAAAAGTTTTTAAAGTTATACTAACTTATATTTTCTATTTATGTGGAGGCGTGGGCCGCTCTGCCACGCCGCAGCTCGGTTATTGGTTATGCCAAAGGCACCTCACTCGCATCTGGTTATCAACAAATGTAAATTTATTTTTTATAGCGTATTCTGGGGGGAAGGGGTCACTCACAAGCTGTAGCTGCCGTACAAGCCCATCTAGCTTGCAGTCTCTTCGCGCTTTCGCTGTCTCTTTTTACTATTATGATTATTTTAAACTTGAAGACAAATCTGTTTTTAAAAAAAAAAAAAGNTAGCGTATTCTGGGGGGAAGGGGTCACTCACAAGCTGTAGCTGCCGTACAAGCCCATCTAGCTTGCAGTCTCTTCGCGCTTTCGCTGTCTCTTTTTACTATTATGATTATTTTAAACTTGAAGACAAATCTGTTTTTAAAAAAAAAAAAAGGTTCCTGAGCCGTCTGCACCACTTGCCCCGGCTCCTCGTCCGCCGGGTTCTAAATAAAGAGGCCGAAAAATGCTGCGACTCGGCTCCTGTGTGCCTGTACTGCCTCCAGCCTTCGCCCCTGGCAGCCCCCAAAAGTTAGGGGGAGCAGCCTAAGAGGGCGGGGCACGACGGGGACTTTCTCCTGGCAGCGCTGGCACGCGCCCACTTGCACCAGGGCACTAATTTAGGGATGAGCGGCCCGCCCTCGCTTTCCGTTTATCACACACACGAACACACACACACACCTGGGGCAGGGCTCGGAGCGGAGACCAAGACTCAGTTTGCTCCGGGGAAACTACCCACACCCAAGTGGGCACCGGCGGGGGCCGGGCTGGCCGCGGGCCCAATGAGCGGGACCTGAGCTTTTAAAGTTCGCGAGTCCTCGCACGAGGTGGAGCCTCAAGCCTCTCCGAAGCCCCCAGCTTCGTGGGCCCCGGTGTCCCCCAGGGTGGGGCCGCAGGACCCAGATGTATTCCTGGCCTGTTGGGCCCACAGTGGGGGAGGGGCGGGCTGCGGGGGGAAAAGGGGGGAGGAGGAGACAAGGGGAGGCGCCCAGCGGCAGGTGGGGGTGGGGAGGGATGCGATGTGCCGCGGCTTCGGTGGAAGAATTCAGGGCTCGGTCCACGCACGCACCCATCAGCCTTCCCCTCTCCAACTGCTCCCTCTTAGTCAAAAGGAGAAGTTTATTATATATATATATTTTTTTAGTAGCTGACCTATAAACCCCTGAAAATTATGGCTTACAACGGAAAGGGTGACGGAAAAGAGCAAGATCAGACGGCTAGCAGTGTTTTTGCTGGTGCCTCAGACCAGGGGAAGCAGAGAAGCGTCGGTGTATTTTTCTGAGCTAGCTGTTTTTGGACTGCTTTCGACACTGATGTCCCCCATGGGTCAGGGTCCTGGAGGCTCACTTGCCGTCCCCTAGCTGCCTGAAAGGGTGTGGGAGGGGAGGGAGACGGAGATGGGTCCCCAGGCTCAGCTGGGGCTGAGAAAAGACCCCCACCTGGAGACATGAGAGTGGGGTCCCTGTTGCCTTCAGCACAACCTGAATACAAGGAGCCTGCCATTACTTCAGACTCCACGCCTCTCCTCCAACGTGGGGGTCTGCACTACGCCTGCCCCCCACCCCACCGTACACTGTGTAACCAGAAGCAGGCGAAGCCCCGCTGAGTGGGTGAGGGTGGGGGGAGCCAGCGAGGGCAGCGACGCCCTGCCTGAAGGAGACTCGAGACTGAGGACAGAGTCTGGCCAGGGTGGGCACCTCCCCACCCCCAAACTCAGTGCCGCCCAGGCATCCTAGCCCCTGTCTGCCTCTCACAGCCCTAGCCCCCACCTGGGACCTGCGGATGCAGCCCCCTGCCACCTGGATTCCTGGTATCACTGAGGGTGGCTTTCTCAAAAGCAGCTCCTCAGGGATGTAGGGATGGGGGCTAGCCCCTCCCCTAGGGGAAGGGGCTGCAGCAGAGACCCAGAGGTTGCTCCCCATAGGGAAAAAGCCCTGCATTTTGACACATATGTGTGACCAGGCAGCTTATTTTGGGCCAGGCTGGGAAGACAGAATGTAGGGCCTTTAACCATAAACCGAGGAAGGGAGGATAAAGGGACAAAAGCTGAGGAGGGACTGCCCTGGGCAGCGGTGGACAAGGCACTTTAGCTGGGTGTTCTGGCATGGGCTGGCACCCATGCGCCACGCGGAACGGGGCCTGTGCGTGGACAGAGAACCAAGGCCGAGAGGGAGACAAGGCAGCACACTGGAGCTGGAGGATCCTGGTGAAGCAGGAGAGTGGGGCCAAGGGGGCCGCGTGGGGAGGCCTTCCCGAGTGGCCTGGCCTGCTTGGTGCACTCTGCCTGGGCACACAGTTTAAGCATTATTCAGTGTAATTGTTCCTTTTAAGGTATGCCTCCTGGGCCTCCTCACTCCCTGGTGTCCCCCTGGTCTCCTGGACCTTCCTGGGTCTGATGAGCTGGAATAACTGCTGGATTTTTGACTCTAGTCCGTAGGGAGCCCTTGGCGCGGGGCGGGTTGATTCATGGGAGATGGAAGCTGAGGCAATTTCAGAAAGCATCCTAAGGCTGCTGGGATGGGAGCGAAGTAGTGGCCACTTAGGGGCTCCTCTGGCGACCCAGGCAGAGGTACCAGGTCAGCAAATAATTCCAGTGCCTCTGACATGCCAGGCCCTGCTCGGGACCCCAGAGACACAGCAGTGCAGGAAAGGAACATGGCTCTCTGTTCGCTGGAGCTGCCTCCGCGGTGGGAGCCGACCCCCTAAAACCTCATGAGTGAGCGCCAGGGTGGTGTGAGGAGTGCGCAGAGCTGAGCCTGGGGCCTGGGGGCTACTGTCTCAGGGAGGCCACGTGGGGAAGCCCCCTCCCCACCCCCACAGCAAGTGCCACCTGAGCTCGGTGGACGTGAGGGGTGCAGGTACCGAGGACTAACTGGGAGAAGAGAGCCACAGGATGGGGAGGCCCTGAGGTCTGGAGAGTGGACCAGAGGGGCCGGAGGGGGCTGAAGAGGGTGAGCTGTGGGATACAGTGGGAGGGAGAGCGGCTGAGGTTTGCTGGTGGCCTGGGCTGGGACTGGGAGTGCGGGGCCGGAAGGCAGGCAGGGGGAGGCCTGTGGGGGCCCTGGTCCCAGGCACAGGTGCACGTGGGCCATTCCCAGAGCTCAGGAACCCTTTCCAGAGGAAGGGAGAGGCCCCCGTTTTGGACACAAGTCGTTGTCCACGCTGCCCTGATTTCCACTCTCAGCCGGGCCCCGAGGTCACCACGACACATTTCATTCTCTCCAAAGTCCTGTCAGTGAGGCCTTAGCTTTCCACGTTACAGGTGAGGACGGCAAAGCCACTGGCCCAAGGTCACTTACTGGTAAAGTGCCAGTCAGGATGCAGCCCACGCCGCTGTTCCCACAGGACTGGGGCTGCCTTCCCCGATGCTGCCTCAAGGGCATTTTACATTATCAATGGCCTTCCCTGGTGGCTCAGCAGGTAAAGAGTCTGCCTGCAATGCGGAAGACCTGGGTTCAATCCCTGGGTGGGGAAGATCCCCTGGAGAAGAAAATGGCAACCCACTCCAGTATTCTTGCCTGGAGAATTCCGTGGACAGAGGAGCCTGGTGGGCTACCGTCCATAGGGTCACATGACTCTTTATTCAAATATTAATTAGAGCTTATATTTTATATGAGTTCACTCAATGTTGGATATTCTGTGAATTTGTACAGATGTACCAGTCCATCCTAAAGGAAACCAACCCTGAATATTCATTGGAAGGACTGATGCTGAAGCTGAAGCTCCAATACTTTGGCCACCTGATGCGAAGAGCCAGCTCATTGGAAGAGATCCTGATGCTGGGAAAGACTGAAGGTGGGAGGAGAAGCGGGCAACAGAGGATGAGATGGTTGGATGGCATCACTGACTCAATGGACATGTGTTTGAGCAAGCTCCAGGAGACGGTGAAGGACAGGGAAGCCTGGCACGCTGCAGTCCATGGGGTCACAGAGAGTCAGACATGACTTAATGACTTAAAAAAAAAAAAAAAAAAAGCACCCTGATGATGACTGTGGCTCTCTGTCAGTGCCTCTCAGGCTTGACGTGGCTGGGACAGAAAGCCCAAGACGGTGGTCAGTTGCTCTGCATGCTGGTGGGTTGTATCACCGTCCAGGTATCTGATGCCCGCCCCCCAAGTTGTGGGAAGCTTCTACATCTCCTGCATGTAGATATCAGACTTGGCCATGTGACTTGCTCTGGCCAGTGAAATGTGATTGGTGTGACATATGCCACGGCTGAGCAGAAGTCCTTACTCCCCTGGGTGGGGGGCCACCTTTTCATCTCTCTGCTGTGAGACCAGCAGGGTCCCAACGGGCTGCCCCTTCTGCTGTCTTGCAGTAGAACCCAGCCCCAGCCCACCCCCACCAGGATGGAACTGTCAAAGAGGGAAATCCTCCGTAGTGGTGTGAGCCACCAACTGAGATTTTTGTTACGCAGCAGCATAGGGTAAATTAAGCTGACACAGACAGCTTCTTCGAAGATCCCAGTGCACTGGTTTAGCTTTCCAGGAACGATAGCAAGCCCCCTGGGTGGTGGTGTCAAATTATCCTGGGTGCTTGGACACATGTCTGGAAACTGTGCAGCCTCCTCTCTGGGCTCTGCCTTCACTGTCCCATCGGTGCCAACTCCAGCCTGTCATGTTTAAGGTGGGAGGCTGAGTCTTTCAGCGTGGCAGGGTCCATGTCCTCGCTGGTTGCTTTCTGTTCTGTGGTAGAGTTTGTATGTGCTATAAAAAGGGTCCAGTAGGTACGCCAGACTTCATTTTTTTGGTCTGCAAAATCATTGCAGATGGTGACTGCAGCCGTGAAATTGAAAGACGCTTGCTCCTTAGCAGAAAAGCCATGACAAACCTAGAGAGTTTATTAAAAGGCAGAGACTTCACTTAGCCAACAAAGGGTCATCCTGTCAAAGCTCTGGTGTTTTCAGCAGTCATGTATGGATGTGAGAGTTGGACCGTAAAGAAGATTGAGCACCAAAGAATTGATACCTTCCGACTGTGGTGCTGAAGAAGACTCTTGTGAGTCCCCTGGGCAGCGAGGAGATCAAACCAGTTAATCCTAAAGGAAATCAACCCTGACTTTTCACTGAAAGGACTGCTGCTGAAGCTGAAGCTCCAATGTTTTGGCCACCTGATACAAAGAGCTGATTCACTGGAATTCCCTGATGCTCGGAAAGATCAAAGGCAGGAGGAGAAGGGGACGACAGAGGATAAGATGGTTGGATGGTATCACTCATTCAATGGACATGAGTTTGAGCAAAATCCGGGAGATGGTGAAGGACAGGGAGACCTGGTGTGCTGCAGTCCACAGGGTCACACAGAGTGGGACACGATTGAGTGGCTGAACATCAAGGCACCCCAGGGAGCATCGGGGCAGAGGAGCTGCAGGTGGGATGGAGGAATCTGAGGGCAGGACGGTGGTCCTTCTGCAGGGACAGTGGCACAGTGACCTGGCTTCTGACTCTCCCTAGATGTACATGCTGGCCGTGTGTTCAGCCCCACCATAGGGACCCTCCATCCTGAGCTCTCCCGAGGCGATAGGACTGATCACAAGGTATCACCCAAATGAGACCCCACGGCCTTCCACGTCTCCTCCCAGGCCCCGCACTGAGCTGGCTGGGTTGTCAGGGGACATGGGCCCTGGAAGTGAGGCTCACATTCCCACATCTCAGTGCGCTGGGCCATGAAGGCCTATGCCCCCTCCGCAGGGAGGTTGGCAGTTGGAGTTCAGGCAAGTATTTCTGCAGGTCTTGCTCTGAGTTGAAGAGACCCGTCTCATCCCTGTGCATAGAGGCCCCACCTCCAAAGGCTGGGGGATCCAGAGGCGAAAACCCTGGCCCCTTGCCTTAAACAGACAACTCTGAGGGGTTGTCCCAGCTCTGGGGCTTGCAAGGGATTGGCAGAGACCTTTGTCACATCTGTGTTCAGAGCTCAGCTTCACTTTCCAAGCCTGCTCCTTCACTCCCCTGTATGGGTGAGTCTGAGAGCGGTCCCAAGTGAAACCTCCTGCACACACACACACACACACACACACACACACACAGACATACACATCCGCACACACACAGTACACACACACACACACATGTCCAGTAACTCGTCTAACTTTTTTATTTATTGAAGGAGGAAAATTATCAAAATTTGGGAATGAGTCCCAGTCTCAGATTGAGGGCAAAAGAAGGGGGTGGCAGAGGGTGAGATGGTTAGACAGCATCATTGACTTGACAGACATGAATTCGAGCAAACTCTGGGGGAGAGTGGAGAGGAGAGGAGCCTGCACTCCGTGGGGTCACAGAGCTGGACATGACTTGGCCACTGAACAGCAACACAGCCTCAGAGATTAGACTGTGTGCCCATAGCTGGGCATGATTTTTAAATCTTTATTTATCTACCCGGCTGTGCCAGGCCTTGTGGGGTCTTTAGTTGAGGTATGTGAATTCTTAGCTGAAGCATGTGGGATCTAGCTCCTCGACCAGGGGTTGAACCTGGTCCCCTGCATTGGGAGCGTGGAATCTTTGCCCCTGGGCCACCGGGGAGGTCTCAGCCATACTTAAATAACCCCAGTCACTTATTCTGAAATTTAATGTTTGTGTTTTTTCAGCCTGGAAGTGAGTTTTTCAGAGGTGGTGAAGATACAGACTGTACCACTGGGGTATGTCCCTTAGACTGAGACAGGGAAAGGGCCTTTGGTGGCCTGAGTGGCTTTAAGAAGAAATGCTGTGAACTTAGGCATTGCCTGAGCCCTGGGGGTGGGGTCCCCCAGGAGCCAGCCCGCTTCCGTGCGGCACGAACGTGTGTTCACATCCCCGTCAGCCCTGGAGCCCAGCCGGGGTCATGCCCCTGGACGCTGGGGCATGGAGTTGGAGGAGCGCTGGCACCTGGCCCCTTTCTCCCACTGGCGTGAGAACACCTGCTCCAATGATCTCTTGCCAAGTAAAAACCATCCCAGTGCTTTGTGGTTTGAAACAACGGTTTTGTTGATAACTAGGCTGTGATGAGTCAGGAGCTAGGGACGCGCTGGCAGGTAGCTTGGCTCTGTTGTAAGGGGTATCAGCTAGGGTGGTTTGATGGGGTTGGGGGTTGACTCCCAGGCTGGCTGGCTCACTCCCACACCCAGCAAGGCAGAGCCACCTCCAGCTGGGGCCTCCGCTCCTTCCCATGGGGCATCTCCTTGGGCCTACTTGGGCTTCCTCGCAGCGTGGCTGCTGGGCTCTGAGCACTCGTGATCCAGGTCCTGGCAGGAGCGGCAGGATCTGTAAGAGCCGGGCCTGGGGTGTTGAGTCCAGACACCTCTGCCCCGTCTGACCAAACAGGAATTTGTGACCGCCCTGGCCAGGGCGCCCTTGCCGACAGTGCTCAGCCCCGGTGCTCAGTGAGCACCCAGCGTGCTCTGCGGCTCTGCCTCAGGACTCACAGGACAATCACTGCTGCTGTTCAGCTGATAAGTCGAGTCCGACTCTGTGACCCCGCGGACTGCAGCACGCCAGGCCTCCCTGCTTCTTACTGTCTCCCCGAGTTTTCCCAAGTTTGACAGTTGTTGCTGCTGCTAAGTCGCTTCAGTCGTGTCCGACTCTGTGACCCCACAGACGGCAGCCCACCAGGCTCCCCCGTCCCTGGGATTCTCCAGGCGAGAACACTGGAGTGGGGTGCCATTTCCTTCTCCAATGCATGAAAGTGAAAAGTGAAAGTGAAGTCACTCAGTCGTGTCCGACTCTTCGCAACCCCATGGACTGCAGCCCGCCAGGCTCCCCCGTCCCTGGGATTCTCCAGGCAAGAGTACTGGAGTGGGGTGCCATTGCCTTCTCTGTGACAGTTGTTACCCAGATGAAAAACAGAGTTGGTTTCCTTCAGCAGGGAATTTTAGTAATAAGAAAAACAAAACAAAACACTGAGCACTTCTTGTGTTTGAACGGACCAAGCGCCAGCGGTGGCTGGATCCAGGTGAGAATCAGAGTTGGGGGCACATGCCCCCACCAGTAGGGACCCCTCCCCACCAAGACCACGGAAACGGCAGCATGACAGCACCTGATAAGGGCATTTTGCAGCAGCCCTTTCCGCCTTCTTTTATTGCACACTGCAACACATAATAGGTATTTTATATATGTGTATCACATACAGAGCACACACATATGTATCATTTCTCCTTTTCTTTGTTAACTTTGTAGCTAGCGCTCTATAGTGTCACTATACTACTACATAGTATCACTTGTACCTCCTTTAAAAAAATGCTTAGGGAACTTGGAACCCGCAAACAGACACCAAGTTAGCAGAAGTGTACCATGAGCTCCACGTGCTCACCAGCCAGAGTCAACAATCTTTAACATTTTCCTAAACTTGTCAATTTGTTTCCCTCCTCCAAGTTTTAACCTTTTTTTTAAATGCTGTTTGTTTTAAAGCAGATTCCAGACCCCGAATCCTCTCGCGGGGTAAGTCCATCCCTACCACGGGGTGGGCGTTGGTCAGAGAGTGCCGTGTGGACCTTCAGGGCCGAGGCGGCTGTGGTCCGGCCCCGCCGTCAGGGCAGTTTGTCCAGAAAGCACGCCTTCCCCGCGTCCTAGAAGATCACTGCGGGCTTCCAGGGACTGTGGGCTTCGTTTGAAAGCAGCACAGAAACCTTGCTGATGTCACGCCACTGCTGAAGCAGAGGCCTGGCACAGGGGGCCGGTCCACGATGTCCTGTTTGCAGACAGTCACCGCCTCCCAGAGGGCCTCCTCTGCAGCCTCCCACTGGGGGGACGGTCCGTGCCTGGAGAGGACATCCCGGGTCTGCCCTCGAGTCCTGGCTGCTCGTTTGAGCCTCTGTTGAGTCCATTTTTGGTGACTGAAATAGAAATTCTAATGAAAATGGGGCTGTCACACACGCAGACCTCCCTGGGGAGGAGTCTGGCTGGGGTTTGAGACAAAGGCAAGTGTCTGTCTCCTCCGCTTTCCTGTGCCAACCTTCCCCCCACAGCTGCCCTCCTGCCCCAGGGGATCCCTGTGTGGCCTGTTAGACCCCAGGGGGCAGGCACTGGGTGTCAGGACCCTGGACCCAGCTCCCAGCCTGTGATGGAGAGACCTCCGCGGCTTGTGATGGTGCTTTAAGCTCAGAGTCAGGAGCCTGATCAGCAAGGAGAGGGTGAGGGACCGGATCTTGGGGGGGATGAGAGAAAGGAAAGAAAGAAGAAGAGGGAGGAGGGAAGGAGGGAAGAAAGAAGAGGAGGGAAGGAAGGGAGGAGGAAGGAGAAGGCGGAGGACATGCCGTGAGAACCCTCCCAGCAGACCCCCGCCCAGTCCACTCCCAGCAGACCCCCGCCCGGCCTACTCCCAGCAGACCCCCACCCAGTCCACTCCCAGCTGTCAGGGCGGGGCGGGCCGGGCAGCCTGAGAGGGGGCCGGGGCGGGCTGGGGGGGCGCGCGCGCGGCTGCCGGGCCGGGGTGGGGGCGCCGCCCCGCCCGCGCCGAGGTCCGCGGCGGGTCAGCTTTGTTTACGTCGCCGCGCAATGTGCTGTGTAAGCATTTCCCCTTGTCCCGCGGCCAAGCCCCCCGGGGCGACCGCCGCGCTTAACCCGCTCCGCGCCGCGATTGCGGCGCCGGGCCGCGCCCGAGGAGGGGCTTCGGCGGCGCCGGCGAGGATCGTGCTCGGAGGGGACCAGGGCGCGCCCTCCCAGCCCTCCCGCGCGAACCCCTCGAGAGCACGACCACAGGGTGGGGACGGGGTGCGGGGGCAGCCTCGCCGCGCGCGCCGCGGGCCCTTTAACGCCACGGAGGAGGCGGGGACCAAGCGAGGCCCCCGAGGGCCGGGGAGCCCGGCCGGCCGGACAAAGCAGGGCCGAGCCGGGCCGGGGCGGGGCCCGCGGGGCTCACCGGAGATCAGAGGCCCGGACAGCTTCTTGATCGCGGCGCCTCCGGCGGCGGCGGTGGTGGCGGCGCTGGCGGCGGTGTTGGTGGCAGCGGCGGCAGTGCCCGGCGCGGGGCGCCCCGAAATCCCTGAGTGCGGCGGCTCGGCCTGAGGCTCCTGGCCGCGCGGCGGCGGCACCGCCTCCTGCTCGGCGCTCTCCTGAGGCGCCGGGGCCGCGGCCTGGGCAGGCGCTACGGCCTGGCCGCTGGACGGCGACGCCGGCGCCTCCCCGAGGCCGTCGAGGGACTCATCGGCCGGCGGCCCGGGAGGCGGGCTATTGACCGCGCCGTCCGGGCGGGGACGAGGCGCCAGGAGCAGGCGACAGCGCCCCACCTGCACCGTCTCGCGATAGAAGGCGGGCACGGAGTCGCTGTCCACCTCGGTCCACTGCAGGCGCCCGGGGCCCCGCAGTGGCATGTCCAGCTGGAAGTTGTAGTCCCAGCGACGCTGGTCCTCGGCGCTCAGCTCGGCCAGGCGCATCTGCAGCTCACGGCCCAGCTCCTCGTGGTCCACGGGCCCGAAGAGGCTGCGGCAGGCGCTGGTGCGCGCGATCATGGGAAAGGTGCGGCGGGCGACCAGGCGCTCCATTGCCAATGAGCTGCGGAGACACACGTCGGACGTGTCCGGGGGCTGCGCGGGCCGGGCGGCAGGAGAGGAGAGGAAAAGGAGGAGGGAGGAGGAGAGGGAAAGAGGGCGGGGGCCGCGTGCAAGTGAGACCCCGCGCAGCCGGAGTCTGTATTTGCACAGGGACGCGGCGGGAGTGTGCCGCGGCGGCTACCTGGCTGTCGGGCCACTGACTGCTCCTGAGGCTCGCTCGCTGTGTCGTCCGGCCGGCGGCCGCGCCCCCTCTGTGCCTGTCCTCGCTCGTTCGGCTGGCTCTGGCCTGGCTGGCACCCACCGAGCGCAGAGCACTTGGCCTGTGGAACGCCCAGTCCTCGCGCGCCCCTTTATACGCGAGGGTCCCACCNGACCCCTGCCACCTGCCTGGGATGCTGAGAGACCCCCACCCCTCCCACCCAGCTCACCCTGCCAAGGGAAGAAGAGAGAACAGAACCAGCCCGCCCAAAGAACTGAGAAAATCAAGAGCACGGGTCCCTGGGAAGCAGATCACCCGGGTTCTATGCGGAGATGGGCCTCCCACTGAGGAGCCTTCCAGGGAAGCTGGCCGGGGCTGCCCCCCACCCTCGGGAGGCAGGGAAGGAGGTGGGAGGAAATTGCACTGGTTGGGCCACTGCACAGGCAGGAACCAAAAGTGGCACCTGGGCGGGGCGTTCAGGGGGAGACACAGCCACACAGCCCCGCTGGTGGGGGTCATTCCAGGTCAGAAATGCCCAAGCAGGAAATGAGATGCAACTTGTAAAGGACATCAAAGGAAATGGAAAAACATTCTTCTAATATGTCAGGGAGAAAAGAGGGAGTGGGGGAAATGCTCGCCCTTGATGAGGGGAGGGGAGGGGGGAGATGGAGGCACAGGATAATTAAAATCAAGATCATGGAGATCAACAGAACTGGAGAACTCGGATTGGGGTGAGCACCTTCCTGCCGCCAGGGGACCCAAGGAGTAGGCTCGGGGGCCTCCTGGGGAGCCCCTCTGCTAGGACCTCAGATCCGCACTGAGAGGCCTGGCCATCCCAGTTGGCTCCTGCAGGTGCGGGGATGGGGCGGCCCTCAGCGTGCACAGGGCTGGCAATGCCAAAGACCCGGTCCTGAACGCACTCCTTTTCCTGGAAGAAACTCTCAGCAGAACTGGGTGCCAGCACGTGAAGATGCCTAGACTGCTGCAGTGCCCAAGTCTAGCCCCCTCCATGGACAGACAGGGTGCTCCACAGCAGGGAGAGCCGGACTCAGCCTGTCCACAGCCCAGGGCCATACCCGCCCTCCGCTCAGGCTGAGGCCCAGCTTCAGTGTCCGCGAGAGGCTGGCCGTTGGGGCAGGCCCTGTTCCCCGACTCTGCGGCTGCCCCCACGGTGAGCCTGCCTGCTGCATTGGGGGCACCCAGGGTGCCACGATAGCCTCCCTAGCAGCACCACCCCCCGGTGGTCAAGAAGGCCCAGGCTGGCCGTCACTTCCGCCCTCCAGGGAGGGAGATTGGGGGCCACCAAAAATGTTAAAGATCTGGGGAGGCCCACGGCTGCATGAGAGACAGGGAGGACTGCGTGGTCAGCCCCCACCGCGACCCCATGGGTTCTGCTCGCTGTGGGCGTTGCTGAGTCTCCCCTGCCCTCTCTGCCCGGGGTCGCCGCAGAGATGACCACGGCTACAGGCTGGTTTTCTTGATCACAAGTTGCAGGGGACATCGGTGCCGGTGCATGCGGGAGTGTCCAACAGTTGAAGGCTGTTCACTCAGGTACTTGAGGGCGTAGCCCTTCCAGCTGGAGGCCTCAGTCCAGCCTCTGAAAGGGGCAGGTGGATAGGAAGTGTGGGGACCCTGGCCTGGCAGGGACCAGGAGGGCCAGGCGTGACTGGGACACACAGGGTGCCCGCCCCTCTTTTACAGGCTTGCTGTTCTTGCTGCTCAGTCCCCCAGTTGTGCCCACCTGGGGCCCCATGGCCTGCAGCACGCCAGGCTTCCTTGTCCTTCACCCTCTCCCAGAGCTTGCTCAGATTCATGTGCTCTGAGTCAGTGATGCCATCCAACCATCTCATCCTCTGTCACCCCCTTCTCCTTCCACCTTCAATCTTTCCCAGTATCAGGGTCTTTTCCAATGAGTAGGCTCTTCGCATCAGGTGGCCAAAGTATTGGAGCTTCAACTTCAGCATCAGTCCTTCCAGTGAATATTCAGCACTGATTTCCTTTCGGATGGACTGACTGGATCTCCTTGCAGTCCAAGGGACTCTCAGGCATCTTCTCCAACACCACAGCCAAAAGCATCAATTCTTCGCACCCAGGCTTCTTCATGGTCCAGCTCTCACATCCCTACGTGACTCCTGGAAAAACCATAGGTTTGACTAGACGGGCCTTTTTACAGGCTGGCAGGTCCCTAAATGGGCTGGACCTAGTTTAGGGAGCTAGGCCAGAGCAAGGCTGGCTGGGGGCGCAGAGGCAGCATTGTTTATCCCACACCAGGGGAGCCTGGTCCTCCGGGTCAGGGTGCTTTCCCAGGCCCCCAACCCCGTAAACAGCAGCTCAGCAGTAACAACTGGGCTTCCAAAGCTCAAGAATTTCGGCCGGAGGCCGCCCGAGCGAGCGGCCCGGGGCCGCGGCCGCGCTCAGCTCGCCGGTCCGCGGGGAGGGGCGGGAAGGCAGCTGGACGCGGCGGCGATTTATGGGCCTTTCAGGCGAGCAGGTGCCTCCCCGGGCCGCCCATTGTCTCGCCGGTCTCACAATGGGGCCGCCGCAGCCGCAGGGCCGGCCCCTGCCGCGGCCCGAGGCCTGCCCGGGCGCCAGGGCCCCGGGGCGGCGCGGGCCTCGGCTCCGTCGTGCGCTGGTCGGCGCGTCCGTCCGCGCGCCCAGCGGCAGGGAGCCGGCCCCGCGCGCCCGGGGCCTCTGGCCCCGCACACGACCCGAGAGCCCCGCCCGAGGGCACCCCGCGCCCCGACGTGCGCCCGAGGCCGCGGCGCCCGCTCCTCACGCGCCGTCGGGCACCGGGCTCCGCCCGGCTGGCACAGCCCCGCGCCGCCGCGTCCCGGACGCACACACAGGGGCCCATTCTTCCCGGCTCCGTGCAACCATATGGCAAATCCGCGTCGACACAGCACCCCCCCGCTCATTCAGGCGCAGAATGTCCCGCAACGGGGAACAATCAGAACTCTGTTCGCGTCTATTATGGATGCGGACGGGCGAGAAAAAAAATCATTTAACTCCAAGAGATAGCCAGCTAATTACCAACCATATGTGAGCCCGGATTCAAAGTGGTGCCGAGGAGTTCATTCTGAATCGGGGCGACTTTATTAGGTATAGAAGACAGATGTCCGGACAGCACACGCATCACAGAAAATCGTGTCGGGGAGTTCTTGAAGCGTCCGGGAGAGCTCTTTAAATATTAAAGACCCAGCCCTGCTGAGGGGCTGGGCCGGGGTCCTCTGGGAGCCCCAGACCGGGAACAAGACAGCAACATGGACAGCGGCAGACGCCGGCCCTGCGGCCCAAGGGCGGGGTCCCCGCCTCCCGCCCCTTCCCGCAGTGCTCCCACGCTTGGCTCTTGGGTGCTCTAGGTAGAGGGGAGGAGGTGCGCAGGGATCCTCCCGGCAGTGACGGGTCAGGGGGTGGCTCTGCTTGGGCACCAAGCCCAAAAGGAGCCAGAAGGAAGGTGGGGTTGGTGGGAGGGGAGAGTCTGGTTCCACTGGGCCAGCCAGAGCCCAGTGGACTTGAGTGAGTGAGTGAGTGAACGAACCAAGGGCAGCCAACCCAACCCCCGGGAGAAAATCCCTGGGGGGTGGGTGGGAGTGTGGGGACCAATGAGGAAGGAAAACACTTCTGATTTCTTAACCAAGAAAATAGCCTCCGGCCGTACGCCCCGTTCTTTGAAGAAGGAAAAAGAGAAAGCTCGTTAGAGAGAGAGAGAGAGAGAGAGAGAGAGAGAAATCTTTCTCTGTTTTCCATGCAATGCAATTACGTTCCAGCTTTTTCTCCTTGTTATTCTTTTAAGCCAAATGTCTGAATAAAAGGATTATTCCCCCGCTCCCCCCCACCCAGGACCGTGGGGGCCTCTGCTGGCTAGATTAACTGCTGCCCGTGGCTTCCACATCTTCTATGAAAATAAGTGAGGTCAGCTGCCATTCAATTGTCACAGCATATATATTTGAAAATTTAAATATTTGAATCAAAGGAAAAAGGAGGATTTGCATTTCTGCCCAACGCGGCGAGCGCGTCGGCGAGAGCGGCACAATGGAGCCGGTTCAGTCGGGATGAACTGTCTCCTCGCGGGAGGATTCTGCGCAAAGGCGCCCAGTGCTTTCTGCTTTGTTTCTTCCGCTTTTGTTTTGCGTTGTGTTTTCCTTTCCCGTTAGCCGCTCCATCCAGGAGGGTGTTTTCTGAAACTTGGTGACTGACTTTGGTTTCAAGGACATAAAGAAACATGGAAAAACTACCAATAAATGCTCACATCAGAGGCCCCTCTGGCATAAAAGCAAAATTTAATTGAACATGTGAGGGTGGAAAAATAGATATAGGGGACTCCAATACCACCAGAATGGGCTAATCAGCTGACTCCAGCTGGACTGGATGAGGCTGCTAATGAAGGCCCGGCGGGCGGGGCACAGGCCCAGCAGCCCCGCAGCCCTCAGCCTGGGCTCGGCCCTGCAGACGGGCCGATTCTCCAGGGGACCCGAGTCTGTCAGCTCCAGATGCGCCCTCTCCCCGGTTAGTGTCAGGGGCACACCGCCGAGGGCTTTTTCGTCTTGTCCTCTGAAAATGGCATTTTGCGGGACTCCCCACTTCCATGAGGAGTCCCCAGGTGCTGGGACGCTGCTTCTAGCGGAAGCCGGCTGGGAGGCAGGGTCATGCGCTGAATCAGAACGCCTGGCCTGCGTGGGTCTGGAGGCTGGGGGCGTGGCCTCTCTGTCCGGACGGGCGTCGGGACAGGTGTCTCCCTTCAGTAGGGTTGGGGTTGGGTGGGTGTGGGGTATTAGTGCCCCAGGGCTGCTCTGACAACGTCCCTTGGACGTTCACGTCTCCAGTCCTGGAGCTGAGATCCCAGACCCAGCTGTGGGCGGGGCCGGTCCTCCTGGGCGCGGAGACGGCCGTCTCCTCCCTGTGTCCTCACAGCGTCGTCCCTCTGAGTGTGTCTGCGTCCTGACCTCCTCTTCTTATGAGGACAGCAGTCCTGTGAGATTAGGGCCCCAGCCTTGTGACCTCATTTCAACTGACTCACCTCTTTAAAGGTCATCTCTCCAGATAAGGTCACACTCTGAGATACTGGGGGTTAGAACTCCAGGAGAAGTTTTCGGGGGACACAGCACAGCTCAGCCCATAATCCTGGGCTTCCAGTTAGGGCCTCATGCCCTGTGACCTGGGATGCCCAGTGGGGAGCTGCCCTGTCCTGCCTCCAGCACCCTGGGTCAGTGTGAGAGTGGGGGCTGGGGGTGGGGGTCACCTGGTGTAGTGGTGTGTCAGCCCTTTGCCTGAGGGGAGCACAGAAACAGAGCAGGAAGTCTGAGGATGCCAGAGGCCGGCATCCCCCCAACCCCCCAGTTGCTGTGTGACCCACGCAGGCTTTCCTGACCTCTCTGAGCCTTGGCAGGCCTCTTCCATGTCAAGCAAAATGCTGACCAGGCTCGTGGGCAGAGTGAGAAGGAGCTAATGAAAATGGCTGAAAAAACACTCCAGGCATTTAAAAAATGTCACATAATTGCAAAATAATAATGATAACAACAATATACCTTGGAATTTTGCTGGAACCTAGAGTGGGCCCAAGTGGAATTTGGCATGGAGGGAGCCTGCCCTGGCCTCTGTCCGAGGGGCTTTCGTTACTGAGACAACCCCAGGACTCCGTTCGAAGGCGGCTCCTCTTGTAAGGTGGTCCTGCCTTGTGTCCTTGCTCCCCCACTGGCCCTGGGCCAGCTCACTGAGTTGCTGCCACAAGGCTCAGGTCACACGTTTGGCAAACCACTGGTGTTTTTTTAAATTTTTTTAAAATTCCCAACATGAAAATAGCCTTCTGTTTCCCTCTGATTGTAGAAGTATTATACACTCACTGTGAAAAAATGCAAAAAAATACAGTAATGCATCAAAGAGAAAGTAAAATTCCTCCAGACAGAGCCTCCTACCCTACATCATCAGAGATGGCAGTCTGGGGCTCTACACAATTTTGGGACCCACGTTTACTTTTTAGAATCAAAGTACATATTCTAGTACATATTTTAAAGCATTAGAGTAAACACATATACACACATAGCTTAATTTCAAAATATTTAACCATGATGAGAGGTTCAAGACCCATAATATGAGTGTGGTAAACGAAATGACAGACACCGTTTGGAAGAAAGATTTCAGCACAAGCGGCAACTGGCGACTGCAGCAAAATCTGTGTCTTAGTACATGTGTTGGTGAAGGCCTGGACCCTCCCAGCTGACAGGTTGAAACGTGGTAACACCAACAGGAGGAAAGTAGGGATGCTTGTAGAGGCCGCTCGCCAGAGGAGATGCGGTCACTGGACGTGAGGTCCAGGGTGGCCGGCGAGGCTTGGGCAGGGCTGCTGTCCCAGGACACCTCTCGGGGGTGGAAGAGCGCTCCACCATTCCCACGAGGCCTCCAGGACCATTCCCACGAAGATGGAAGTCTCTGGTTAATGAAGTGATCAGGGGGGTTAGGTTAGACAAACCATGTTTGTCTCAAATGAATGTGCAAATCTTGTTTGAACTGTTTCCTGGAAAGAAATGAAAGGGGAGGTCTGAGGGGGGCACCTGTTATTTCCACGTTGATAGGAAATGGTTTCCATCCCATGACCATGGAAACTTCCATGGTGCCTCCAGCTGCGTATTTCCCACGAGCCCTCCTGCCTCCCCACAGCTCGTCACCATGTCGGTGCAGGTCCTAGCCTGGCAGGTTGAGCGTCAGGGGTCGGCGGAGCTCTCTGGCCCAGGCCTGAGTGTCAGCTGGCGCCCCTGTGACGTCTCCCTCTGAGCCCCCGAGCCAGCTTCTGTGCTGTCTGGGTGCTGTGCACGCGCAGATGGAGTGGGCCGAGGGCTCCCCTGAGGGCCTGGGTGAGGGAGGTGCTGGGGCCTGTACCAGAAGCCCGGAAGGATCTGGGGGAAGGGGCAGGGGCAGGGAGCCAGCAGGGAGGGCACTGTGGGCAGAGGGATCGGTGGCCAGGAGCCAGCACTGGGCTGGTGGCAGCTGGCCCAGTTCCCTGGTGCCGGCCGAGTTTGGGCCTGACCGATGGGTCACCTGGTGTAGTGGTGTGTCAGCCCTTTGCCTGAGGGGAGCACAGACACAGAGCAGGAAGTCTGAGGAACACGGGTGCTGTTCAGTTGCTAAGTTGAGTCTGACTCTTTGGGACCCCATGGGTTGTAGCACGCCAGGCTCCCCTGTCCTTCACCATCTCCTGAAGTTTTGCTCAAATTCACGTCCGTTGAGTCGGTGATGCCATCCAACCATCTCATCCTTTGCCTTCATCCTTATCCTCCGTATCCATCTTTATCCTTATCCTCCTGCCCTCAATCTTTCCCAGCATTAGAGTCTTTTCCAATGAGTCAGTTCTTAGTATCAGGTGGCCAAAGTATTGGAGCTTCAGCTTCAGCAACAGTCCTTCTAGTGAATACTCAGGACTGATTTCCTTTAGGGCTGGCTGGTTGGATCTCCTTGCAGTCCAAGGGACTCACTCTCAAGAGTCTTCTCTAGCACCACAGTTCGAAAGCATCAGTTCTTCAGTTCTTCGATGCTTGGCCTTCTTTATGGTCAAACTCTCACATCCATACACGAGTACTGGAAAAACCGTAGCTTTGACTGTGCAGACCTTTGTTGGCAAAGTGATGTCTCTACTTTTTAATTCGCTGTTTAGGTTGGTCATCGCTCTCCTTCCAAGGAGCAAGCATCTTTTAATTTCATGCTCTGAGGAGTATACGGTCCCCTGTGGCCTGAGTTATGTGTCAGGAGTATTTGCTGGCCCAGAAAATGGCCCTCTCCTTGTTTCGGAGCTGTTAGTGGAGCAAGTCTATCACCCAGCAAAGCGTAAGGTTTGTAAGTTCATGGTTAAAACACAAGGTCACAAAGGACTTTCTCGGTTATTGTCATCACCTGTGATTCTCCCAACCCCGCCCCGCCTTCCTGGGTCCTGCGGCGCACCCTGCCTACCCCTGCGCCTTCCTGGGTCCTGCGGCGCACCCTGCCTACCCCTGCGCCGATTGCAGTCTCATCTGAGCCCCACTCTGTGCGGAGGGGGACCGTGCATCTGAGGGTTCGTCCTCCCCTCATGGGGGCAGAGGCCTGGGGGGCAGCTCGGCTCTGGGAGCTGGAGACAGAAGGCCCTGCTGACCCCAGAGGCTGCGCCCTGCCCCCACCCCCGCGCCCCACCGCGGCCTGCCCCCTGCGTCCAGTCCGGTTGCCCGCTCGTGCCCGGCGGCGCGCGGGTTGGGGGCGGCGCCCCTCCCCCTCCCCCTCGCGCCCCCAGGCCCGGCAGGCCCGGGTTCGAGGGCGGCGGCCCGCAGCCCGGGCGGCGGCCACGCCGCCCTCATCTGCATGAAGCGCACACTCGCGGCCCATCTGCAAAGGCGCAATTAAACGCGGGGGGCGGGGGGCGCCCGAAATTAGCATTTCCGCGGCCATCTGGCGCGAGGAGCGGGCGCGGCCGGACAAAGGGCGCCGGGCGAGGGGAGCGGCGAGTGTGCCGCGGCATTGACCTGCAAATGAGGCTTTGTCAGCGCGTTAAAGCTGGCCGGACCCCCGACCCGGCCCCCGCCCCGCCTGCCGGCCTGCGGCCCCTCGCGGCCCAGGCCCGGGCCGGCACCGGAGGCCCGGCTCTCGCTGGGCCTGTGCAGGACGTGGGCCTGGGGGCTTTGGAGCCCCTCCCCGGGCGGGTCCCGTAGCCGCGTGGTTCAGCGGAGCCCCTGGGTAGGGGTCCCGGGCCGGCACAGCCCCCATTGCGGCACCTCTGGGCCTTTGGTTGCCCCGCCTGCCTCCGGGGCAGGGCTTGCTGGAGAGGGGGGCTGTCCTTTCTAGAATCCTAGCTGGTGGGTGGCGGGGGCATGGATGGATGGGGTCGAGATACTGAACACTGACCAACTGAACATCTGGACAACCCCTGGCCCCCAGGGTCTTTACCGCCCTACATCTTCAGAAACGGTGGTTTTAAAGTCCTCGGAAATCTTCTGTGGGCCTGTGATGGCAGGGTTCTCTTTGGCACATGGCTTTCCAGCTTGGGGACCCAGGCTCAGCGACAAGCCAGCAGTCACACCTTCCTTGCTCAGGACCAAGTCCTCAGAGAATCTCAACCGTGGGAGGGGGTGGCGCTAGAGGAGCCCCATGAGCCCCCGGCGGGTAAACTGGGGCTGCAGGGCGAGCCCAGCGTCCTGCAAGCAGGAGGCAGGACCAGGAGTCCTGGAGACAGATTCCGGGGTCACCTGATGCCTGTCTGAGTCCTCAGCAGCATCGCGCAGACTCTGGACACCACCCCCACACCCCGAGGACGGTGCGTGAGGCCATTTCTGGGCCTTGGTTTCCCCAGGGGGCACAAATGGGCTCCTGCTGATCCTGTTCAGAGTGACACTCTGTGGGCTGCGGCCGCTGGACCTTGTTGCCTTTCAGCCCCAGCTCCCAGCACATCTGAAGGGGCTGTGCCGTGAGGGACTCCTGACCCAGCTCGAGGGTGAGGATGCTTCCCGGAGGAGGGAGGCAGAGGCAGGGCAGGGCAGGGGGACCATTGTCCAGCCCCGGGTCAGCTAGGTGGGGCTGAGGCCTGGGATTCTGTCCCTGGTGTATGAGGAGGCGATGCTGGAGACGCAGGAGGTGCTGGGTTCTAAGGCTGTGAGCAGCTAGGCTGAGTCATGATTTGTGTGTGTATGTGCGGGGGTCTTCAAATACTCCCCCTTACAGGGGTCAGAATTCTAAAATACCCCCGGAAATATATTCCTCAGGGCTCAGGTGAGGCCTTCCTCAGCTGCTCCTTCGGGGGGCTTACTGCTCGAAAGAGAAGCTGAAAGTTGAGCAGTCAGTAACACTCTAGTGAAAGTTAGCCTGCCAACCAATTTTCCTGGAAATTGGGGGTCCAGGGACAAGTGTCTGAGCCCGAGTCTCTCGGGCAGGTGCCCCCAGACAGGGAGGGTGTGGGCGTGCAGAAGCTCTTGGCACAGCCTAGTGTGGGGCTGCAGGTGTGAAAACTTTGCCTGCCAGCCATCCTCAAGGGGCAGGCGCTGTGATGTGACTGAGTGTCCCTCAGCCTCAGAGGTGGGTCCTGCCTGTGAGGTAGGGCAAAGGTCTCTGGCCTGGGAGCTCTGGTGTTTCTCCACCCGGGCCTTGCACTTTCACTGTGCAAATAAGGCAGAGTAGCACTTGGAATGGGGGTGGGGTGGGGTGGACTCAGGGGGCTCCCGAGGAACTGTGTCGCCGGTCCATGGGGACAAGGTGCTGGAGTCAGGAGCAGCTGGAGAGCAGTGTAGGTGGTGGCCTCTCCTCTACTAAGTGGTTCTGGGTGGGCATGTCCCATTCTCAAGGTCAAGTCCATCAGCAGACAGACCATGGAGCCCCGTCTCTAGTCTTGTGAATGCCTGCAGCTCCCCACTCTCGTCCCCGGCAGTTCACAGGCCCAGCCCAAGCTGGCTTCCTGTGGGCCAGCATCTCCTAGATGGACATCCAGGGGTCCCCTCCATGACCCGCTGAAGGGGCACTGCCCAGCTCCGGAGGACACAGTCAGTGTCTCCGGTGGGCACCCCCCAAGTGCTATGAAGGGAGTGCCTGGGGCACATTCTGCTGGCCCTTCAAGAAGTCTTCAGGAAGAAAGGGCCCTTTGGCCTGGGCTTTGGCAAGTGAGTAGGAGTTTGTTAAGTGGCGATGGGGAGGAAGGGTGAGTTTGGCAGGTGATGGACAGGGGTGGTGACCATGGAGACTGGGGGGAACTGCGGCAGCTGCTGCTGGTTGGGTGGGAGGGGGATGGTTGAGGGCTGGGCCTGGAGACCAGAGCTTCCTCTGCTTTTCCAGCCCCTGCTTCTAGAGCTGGGTGGGAGCCTGTATTCACCCTTCCTGGCTTCAGGAACACTCTTTTCAGTGTGACCGATGCGGCAGAAGAGCTGAGTGGCAGGGAACTCGTGGCCCAGCCTTTGGAAGGCGAGGCCGCCTCTGAGCCAGGGACCCAGTTCCAGCCGGAGCCTGCTGCTGGCCAGGGCCCCCCACTCCCAGCGCTCCCCTGCCCTGCGTGCACGGCGCGTGTGTGACAGGGAGCCCAGGAAGCCCCGAAGGAGCCCCTGGACCCGGGCCTGGCTGCCCAGGAGGGCAAGGCTGCGCGGAGGCCGCGCGGCTGAGCCCCCTCCCTTCCCTCTCCACTCCATCCCCTTCTTCCTACCTGGTCCGCAGATGGGCCCCCTGGCAGGAGTCTTGGAGGTGGGACATCCCGCTGGAAGAGAAATAGCTTCCCTCTGCCTGTCCCCCGCCACCTCCAGGAGCCCTGGGAGGCTGCAGCCCATGCCCCGATGCAGAGCCCAGGGCTGGGCTAGGCCAGCCAGACTGTCCGAAGCCGCTGAACTCAGGAGCCCCAGGCCGTTCTGGGACTCCGCTGCAGAGTGTTAAAGTGGGAAGGGTGGGGACCTTCTGCTTTCAATGCAACACATGAGTCCGCTTGTTTCCTAGGCTGCTTGCCCCGATCCATCTGTGAAATGGGTGCAGTAAGACTCGCCTGACGCATGTTGGATCCTGTGGGGTTGCTGCCTCCCCTAAGGCTGGCTCTGAGAGTTCCCTGTGCCCATGCAGGCAGCCTGGGGTCCGTGAGGCTCTGCAGGTGGGACAGGGCCTCTGCCCCTTCTCCGCCCATCCTCACACCTGTCCTGGGCACCCAGGGTGGGGCCCGTCCCAGCCTTCCATCCCACCCGCAGCTCCCAGGCGGGTAGGCAGGCGGTCTGGGCAGCGCTGGCGCTGGGCGGTCGGTACCTGGGCATGGGAGGGCCTGGGTGCAGGAAGCGGCCGCCAGGTCGGCCCAGGCTGGCTCCGGCGGATGCTGAATGGGCGCTCTGTCCTGCAGCCGCGTCTGTCATCTGCTGCAGGGATTCGGTTTCCTGGAAGCTGGTGCGACTGCAGGTGGATTCCGCGCGGCCCGGTGACCTTGCGGCCCGGAGGCCGGGTGCCTCCGAGCCAGGCGGAGGCCGCAGCGGGGGGCGGGAACGCTGAGGGCTTCTCCTGGGGGAGCAGGGCTGAGCCAGCCGGGAAAGCAATCTGCCCGCGCCCTTGGGCCTTGCGGGCTTGCTGGCAGGGGAGAGGGGCGGCCGGGGCGGTGGTGCCAGCCTGGCAGGGCTCGTGGGAGACCAGGCCAGCCGGGTGCTGGGCAACCAAAGCTGCCTGGACACACGCGGGGTTGTGTGGAGCATTTTCAGAACGTGGCTCTGCCTGCCTCCCCCTGGGGCTGGTGGCAGGATGGAGACAGGCAGGTAAGGAGGAGATGAGTGTGTCGGTGGGCGCCGCGGTGGGGAGGTGCTGGGTCAGACTGCCCGCCGCCTCTTGTCTCCACACGCAGCTTGGGTTCTACGGGAGGTGAGGGTAGGGGCTGGCCCACCCTGCTCCCTTTAGGGGGACAGAGATGCGCCAGGGGGTAAGGAGGCCTGGAGGTTCCTGCTGGTTAGGGCAAGGAGCTTGGAGCCAGGCGTGCCAGCTCACTGTATGCCCATGCTCCAGGGGCCTCCCTTGCACAGGGCACACTTTGGGGAGTGTTTCCTGCTGCTGAATCTTTCATTCACAGATGCATTCATTCTGTCTACAGCCACCCTCCTGAGGGCGCCCACCTGGCTGCCTGGGGCCAGACCCTGGGCCAGAGGTGGTTGCCCTGGCCTCGAAACCCGAGAGGAGGGGTCCTTTGAGCTGCAGCCTCCTCTGTGCGCCTGAAGGGTCTTTCTGGAGCGCCCAGGTTGCTCTGTTCTGTGGGGCGGTGAGGGGCAGAGTCAAGGCCGGGAGAGAGGTTTTGGCCCCAGGGCTGTGGGAGTCTTGGTGTCTCCAGTTCAGCCCACAGTGGTCACACCCTGGAAGCAAGTGAGTGTCCACACGTAGGGGCTGCTGAGCGTGGCTACAGCAGATGGAGGCAGAAGCCGTGCCGAAGCCCCGAGACCCGAGAGGCGCCTCCAGACCCGGGGAGAAGGACCGGCAGCAGAGCAGCTGGTTGGTGCCGCTGCGCGTGTGCCCGCAGAGCCCGTGTGCCCACGGAGCCCGTGTGAGGAGCCCTGTGCCCACGGAGCCCTATGCCCGTGTGCCCGCGGAGCCCGTGTGAGGAGCCCTGTGCCCGCGGAGCCCGTGTGAGGAGCCCTGTGCCCACGGAGCCCGTGTGAGGAGCCCTGTGCCCGCGGAGCCCGTGTGAGGAGCCCTGTGCCCACGGAGCCCTATGCCCATGTGCCCGCGGAGCCCGTGTGAGGAGCCCTGTGCCCGCGGAGCCCTATGCCCGTGTGCCCGCGGAGCCCGTGTGAGGAGCCCTGTGCCCGCGGAGCCCTATGCCCGTGTGCCCGCGGAGCCCGTGTGAGGAGCCCTGTGCCCACGGAGCCCTATGCCCGTGTGCCCGCGGAGCCCGTGTGCCCGAGGAGCCCGTGTGAGGAGCCCTGTGCCCACGGAGCCCGTGTGAGGAGCCCTGTGCCCGCGGAGCCCTGTGCCCATGTGCCCGCGGAGCCTGTGGCGTTCAACGCGTGAACTTGTACCTGACTCGGAGTCAGGCTCCCGGCGAGCTGGAAAGGTGTGTGCTGGCTCCTTCACCTCCGGGCAGGGACCTGCCCTTTTCGAGTCTATGGACGGCGGGTGTTTGAAATCACATAATGAGGATGTTTTCTGGTCTGTGCCTTAGGAAAAAGTCAAAGGAGGAAGTGTGGCAGACCTCTGGGGACAGTGGGCCTGTGGCACTGGAGGAGTGCATTCAGCAGGGGCCTGCTGCGTGCGCCTCACTATCTCGCTCACAGCAAGCCTGGTGCGTAGGGGCCCAGGTGTAGGCCTGTGTTTCGAGGCCCCCCATCACCCCCCCACCTCGGTTTCCTCCCTGGTGGAGGCGGTTCTCAGCGGCTGTGTCACTGAGGCTTCGGAGGGGCCGTCCAGGAGGCTCCCTGGGCTGCTGGGGAGGGAGCCTTCTGTCTGCCGGCCGGCCTTGAACGGGGCAGCGCGGGTTCACCCCGGGCCCTGTGTATAGGGGCCCAGGTGTAGGCCTGTGTTTCGAGGCCCCCCATCACCCCCCCACCTCGGTTTCCTCCCTGGTGGAGGCGGTTCTCAGCGGCTGTGTCACTGAGGCTTCGGAGGGGCCGTCCAGGAGGCTCCCTGGGCTGCTGGGGAGGGAGCCTTCTGTCTGCCGGCCGGCCTTGAACGGGGCAGCGCGGGTTCACCCCGGGCCCTGTGGGATGAGAGAGATGCCCAGGAGGAGACCGGACGACTTAGGGTCAGAAATGGAGGCAGGAACCCTGCAGGCCTTGCGCCCCAGGCCGGCCAGGTGGGCGGAAGGCCTGCTGATTGTCAGCGCTGGGCCTTCCCCCCAAGGTCCTTTAGACGACGCCTTGTGGATGCCAGAAGGGACTTGATTAAGACCCTTGGAAATTCCCTAGTGATGTCACCCACCATCCTGACAGCCTGACATCCGGATACCACCCACCATCCTGACAACCCTCTCTTTAGAAGGTGTCTGCCTTGAGGGATCTCCCACCCTCGCTGGATGGCCCCCAGCGCACCAGCGGTCAGGGCCCCCTCATCTCCACCCGCAAATATGGGGCCTTGACCCGCACGAGCCTCCTCTCCTGAGCC